>CAMZMU010000037.1:31573024-31682895 GCA_947311845.1 Poa pratensis
TGGGGGCTGGCGCGTCGACGTCAACAACGACATCAACTTCATCGCTGCAATCGACAAGGCGACTCCCGTGTCTTCTTCGACTCCGCATCGTCGACTCCGCTTGCCTACTCGACAAAAAGGGACTCAGGGGTGGACGTGCAGCCGCCGCGTCGACTCCTCTCTTCAACAACAAAGCGTCTACATCAATTACTCGACACTCGGGGCTGGCGTTTATCGATCCACAGCGTCGTCTCCCTCCGCTGCGTCGACCCCGGTCTGCACGTCCATTCTTTCAGCTAAAGGTCGTGACTCGCCGCCCGAGACTCGGGGCTGGCGCCTTGCCTTCACAACTCCGCCGCCGCGACAACTCCGCGACATCGACCAAGTCCACTACGACGTCCACGACTCGACAAGATCGGCATCCATGACTCGACAACTTCTACAACCACTTTGATGAGTCAACCTTGACAGTCTACAGATTTCCGTCGCTCATGAACAGCTAAGTCACTTTCATATTTTATTTCTTCAATTCTAACTTGCCTCAGTTGCATCCAACACTCGGGGGCGGCCGCTCCCTCCGCAGCAAAACTCCTCCGCGTCGACTCCGTTCCGCCGCGTCGACTGCCTCAACAGCAAAACTCCGCCGTGTCGACTCCGGTCCGCCGCGTCGAATGCCTCAGCAGCAAAACTCCGCCGCGTCGACTCCGGTCCGCCGCGCGACTGCCTCAGCAGCAAAACTCCGCCGCGTCGACTCCGGTCCGCCTTGCGACTACCTCAGCAGCAAAACTCCGCCGCGTCGACTGCCTCAGCAGCAAAACTCCGCCGCGTCGACTGCCTCAGCAGCAAAACTCCGCCGCGTCGACCCCGGTCCGCCGCGTCGCCGCCGCACAACTCCGCCGCGTCGACTGTATCAGCAACAAAACTCCGCCGCGTCGACCCCGGTCCGCCGCGTCGACTCCCTCCGCCGCACAACTTCGCCGCGTTGACTCCGGTCGGCCGCGTCGAGTCTCTCAGCCACACAACTTCGCCGCACAACTCTGCCGTGTCGATCCGTCCGCCGCAGCGACTCCTTCCGGCAAAACACTGCGCGCCTATCAACCCGACGCTCGGGGGCTGCGCGATGCATCCAACAAAATTGCCTTGGCCGCACCTGATACTTTACCGGGTGCTGCGCCGCACAGGTCGCAACATATTCACCTTGGCCGCACCTGATACTATACCGGGTGCTGCGCCGCACAGGCCGCAACAAATTCGCCTTGGCCGCACCTGACACTCTATCAGGTGCTAAGCCGCACAGGTTGCAACAAATTCACCTTGGCCGCACCTGATGCTCGGGGGCTGCGCTGCACAGGCCGTAACAAATTTGCCTCGGACGCACACGACACTCGGAGGGCACTCGCCGTCGGCTCGAGTGCTGCGCACCGACAAATATCTACGCCAGCAGACGCAAAGACTGGAGCACTTGCAAGATACTCGACAACAACAAAATAAAGGAAAATTGAGCCTATACCCAACTACAAATAGTTGCACATAGCCTCGGGGGCTACTCCCATCGGGAGCGCTGTCGCGCACCCGACGAGAAAATTCATTGATCCTCAACAGAGTCGATCCAAGCTTATCACGCCAAGCAGGCACGCAGTTGAGATCAGGCCGCACCCGATACTCTATCGGGTGCTGCGCCGCACATGCCCCAACAAATTTGCCTTGGCCACACCCGATACTCGGGGGCCACGCCGCACAGGTTATACGAACACCTGGAAAACATCAAGAAATTCTTCATTTTACTCCCATCGGAGCGCACTCCCCGCCGACTCGAGTGCTACGCAATTCTCAAAGTTGGGTTCTTTCTAACCCGCGCTGGATTTCTCAAAGTCGGGTTCTCTATAGCTCGCATCGGATTTCTCAAAGTCGGGTTCTCTATAACCTGCACCGGATTTCTCAAAGTCAGGTTCTCTATAGTCTGCAATGGTATTCTTAAAATCGGTCTCTCTATCGATCACATCGGATTTATTACTATCGGTTTTCTTACATCTACACTGGATTTCTCATAAATGATTCAACTCCCAAATCATGACTAATACATTCATCACATGGTCATCAACATATACCCGACGCATCGACTACGCCTACACGACATGCTGCTTTTAGTCTCTGCCCGATTCTTCGTATCGACCAGACACTCGGGGGCTACTGACGTGGGCATATCCTCCGGGCACCCCACCATTGGCGTACCCGATGCGGCCCAACACCTGGTGGCCCATGAAGCCCAACAAGCCACGACTTGCAGTACAAGAAAGGACTCCAAGCCGTATTCTACTAGGACTCATGTAAACCCTACATGGCTCCCTTTATAAAGCTAGGCAGGGGCACCCCCATAGACAGATCCATACGAGACAGATACGAGACAGACATACACGCCATAGCATAGCGAGACCACGTCTCACCTCATCGCCATTGCGGCCACCATGTAACATCATCGTCATCAATACAAGATCAGACAAGCAGGATGTAGGTCTTTACCTCACGATGAGGGGTCGAATCTGGGTAAATCCTTGCTTGTCAGCCGACGGAACTACCAGCGCGCCAACTTCTCCCTCTATACGAAACCCTAGGTATCTCACCTTGGGATTTGCCGTGGCCACCCCACGTCACCCATAGTGGTGTATGGGGGAGCGATATGTGAGTCTTCACCAAACAAAGCGCAATCAAGAAGGTGGTTCATGACGTGAAATCACACGTTCGTTGGGAGAACCCAAGAGGAAGGTATGAAGCAGTACAGCAGCAAGTTTTCCATCAGTATGAAACCAAGGTTATCGAACCAGTAGGAGTAGGAACACTTCAGAAGGTTGTTGGTGGCGGAATATGGCACGGCGCAACACCAGGGAATCCGGCGACCGACGTGGAACCTACACACAACGCAATCAAACTACTTTGGCCCAACGAAACAGGAAGGTTGTCAATCTTCCCGGCTTGCTGTAACAAATGATTAAACGTATGGTGTGGAAAATAATGTTTAATTGCAGAAAGTAAATGAGAACAATTGTTTGCAGTTGGTGGTTTTATCAGTGTAAAAGAATGGACCGGGGTCCACAGTTCACTAGTGGTGTCTCTCCATAAAGATAAACGACATGTTGGGTAAACAAATTACAGCTGGGCAATTGATAAAATATTGAGCGCATGACAATTCATATATATGACAAGATGACTACCATGATATTTAATTGAGCATTACGACAACATACATAGACCGTTATCCAACCGCATCTATGACTAATAATCCACCTTCAGGTTGACATCCGTGTTCCCCGCTGGTATTAAGTTGCAAGCAACGGATAATCGCATTAAGTAATGTGCGTAATGTAAACAAGTACATATGACCGTGGACATAGCATTGTTAGGTTATCCCTAGTGGCAACAGCACATCCACAACCTTAGACGTTGCTGTCACTCGCCCAGATTACTGGAGACTGAACCCACTATCTAGCATAAATACTCACTCTTGGAGTTACAAGCATCTACTTGGCCAAAGCATCTACTAGTAACGGAAAGCATGCAAGATCATAAATAACATGTAACATAGATTAATAATCAACTTGATCATAGTATTCAATATTCATCGGATCCCAGTAAACACAACATGTAGCATTACAATAAGATGATCTTGATCATGTAAGGCAGCTCACAAGATCTAAACATGAAAGCATAAAGTGGAGAGACAACCATCTAGCTACTGCTATGGACCCGTAGTCCAAGGATGAACTACTCACGTATCACTCTGGAGGTAGACATGGCGATGTAGAGCCCTCCGGTGATGATTCCCCTCTCCGGCAGGGTGCCAGGAAGAGCTTCAGAACCCTCCCGAGCTAGGGTTGACGACGGCGGCGCATCTGGAACTTTTTGTGGAATATGACTCGGGTATTTAGGGTTTCCGCGTCGGGGGGGAATAAATAGGCGAAAGGGCGGCGGCTGAGGGCACCCGAGGGGCCCACACGCACCCTGGCGCGGCAGGAGGTGGGGCCGCGCCGAACCCTTGTGTGGCCGCCTCCTGGCGCTCCTCCGTCTCCCCTTTGGACTCCGTGTATGTGTCGGTGAAATAGGGACCTCCGTTGATTTTCGTCCAATTCCGAGAATATTTTCAGAACAGCTTTTCTGGAATACAAAAACAGCAGAAAACAGGAACTGGCACTGTGGCATCTTGTTAATAGGTTAGTCCCAAAAAATGTATAAAAATGATATGAAGTGGATGCAAAACATGTAACAATTGGTATAATATCAACATGGAACATCAAATATTATAGATACGTTTGAGACGTATCAGCATCCCCAATCTTAGTTCCTACTCGTCCTCGAGTAGGTAAACGATAAAACAAAATAATTTTTGAAGTGACATGCTACCATCATAATCTTGATCAAATAGTATTGTAAGGCACATGTAAGTGAATGAAGTGATCCAAGTCAATGGTCTATAATTTGCTACCAAATAGATAATGAGTAAACACTGAATCATACAAGCTAAACTTTTCATGAATAGTACTTTGGAGACAATGCATCCACAGGTTTACATAAGTGTTAACTCATAAAGCAATAGATTCTAATAAAAGATATTTAATCAACACAAAGGAAGATTTAAGTTTCAGCGTTTGCTTCAACTTTCAACATATTTATCTCATGGATATTGTCAACACAAAGCAATATAATAAGTCCAATATGTAGCATATAACAAATGTTGTACCAAAGTTGACACTAGTGTTTGCTTGTCGAAGATAGAAAGAAGTAGGAAAACTGACTCAACATAAAAGTAAAAGAAAGGCCCTTCGCAGGGAAGCAGAGATTAAATCATTTGCTAGAGCTTTTTAGGTTTTTGAAATCATATAGAGAGTAAAAATTAAGTTTTGGAGATGTATGTTAATTGGTCAATGAATCAGTAGTGGAAAGTACAATATGACCCCGGCCAAACAGACTTTTAAGAGCGGCTCCCATGAAGGACATTATTTCTACCAGCAGGGTAGATCATCCCTCTTTTCTCTTTTGTTTACACATGTAGATATTTCACTGGTATTATTGCTTGACTGATAAATCAGGGGGAAAATGTGAAGAGAATTAGGCGGTTAAAGTTGTAATTAATTGAGACTGGGCACCCCGTTGCCAGCTCTTTTTTGCAAAATTAATAGATAAGCGGATGTATATGCCGCTAGTCTGATGGTAAAGTCTGCTTGACAAGTGCCATAAAGACATCCACCACGTCCTCATGAGCTTGGTAAACATTGACACAAAAAGGAGTAGTAACAATTTTGAATAGTTTAAAGGTAGCACATGAAAAATTTATTTGGAGTGGCAAGGAAATACCACATATAGTTAGTTATGGTGGACACAAATGGCATGGATTTTGGCTCAAGGATTTTGGATGCACGAGAAGCATTCCCTCTCAGTACAGAGTTTTGGCTAGCAAGGTTATGTAAGCAAACAAGAATATCAACCGGTACACCAAGTTTTATATGACCAACATATTGCAAGCATTATAAGACTTCATACCGTCTTCCTTGTTAACCAAACCCTTTTATTAGAAAATATCTAGACCTTTGAGATACCACCCATGCAAACCAAATTTCAACAAGCTTTACCGTAGTTCTTTACTAATGGGCTTAACTTACATGATGCAAAAAATTAATCATGACCTACTTGTTAACTCAAAACAATTGACAAGTATCAAATTATCCATATTAGTGATCTACAAGAGTATGCAAGTCTTTTCCATTATACCATTTACCACATGCAACATTTTCTGTTCCAACCAAACACCAATCAACTTATTTCAATAACTCTCCAAACAAGTATAAGTGAAGTAAGAGAGTACTTTATTTAAAAGAACTAATAGCTCTGACAATAGATACATGAAAACAAGAGCTAAAAGCTTGAACAACGCTAGATATGAATACTCAACAAATATAAGTGAAGAATAGGAGTATTCTCATGAAAAAGCGGAGCGTGTCTCTCTCCCAATCAAGAATGCTAGGATCCAATCAAGTTGATCACAAAATAAAAATAACATACTGAAAATAAAAGCACACAGACGCTCCAAGAATAGCACATATGATGTGAAAGTATTAAAATATAGTTTCACTAGAGATGACCTGATAATTTTGACGATAAGAAGGGGATGCCTTGGGCATCCCCAAGCTTAGACGCTTGAGTCTTCTTGAAATATGCTGGGGAGATCCATGGGAGCCTCCCCAAGCTTGAACTCTTCACTCTTCTCCATCCTATTATATCACTCTTCCCTCTTGACCCTTGAAAACTTCCGCCACACCAAACTCAAAGTAAATCACATTAGAGGGTTAGTGCACAAACAAAAACTCACATGTTCTGTAAGGACGCAATATGACCATGACTTTAAACATTAGCTACTGCCACTGATGTTATGTGAAGCTCTTCCTCCCAAAAAAGAATTCTACCCAACACTAGTAAAAGAGAGAATGCAAAATAAAAGACATAATCTGTCTAAAACAGAACAGTCCGCAAAGACGAATTTTTTCGAGGCACTTACGTTGCTCAGATTGGCAAACTTTGAACTAATGAAAGATGCGTACATACATCAGGATTACGCACAAAAATTTGCAGATTCAAATGACATTCTGTTGATTTTATATAATTAATACGGTGAACAGAAGAAATCTGTTCCTGCGCAGCAATCAAAATCTAGCATCATCTTATCATTAGAGACTACTCTTGGCACAACAATGCAAAAAGGTAAAGATACAAAGGAGTTGCTACAGAAGTAAACAACCTCCTTGACTCAATAAAAGAAAAATTGCAGAAATAAAAATAATGGGTTGCCTCCCATAAGCGCTTTTCTTTAACGCCTTTTAGCTAGGCTAGAAGATTTTAATGATACTCTCATAGAATAAGAGTTGAAAACAAAAGAGAGCATCAAAAGGTAAATATCAAACATATTTAAGTCTAACCCACTTCCTATGCAAAGGAATCTTGTAATAAAATAAATTATTGAAGCATAAAGCCACTAGCATAAGAAGATGAAACAAATGCAACTTCAAAACTTTCAACATAAAAAGAGGTGTATTAGTGACTTGAAAACTTTACAACCATATTTTCCTCTCTCATAATAACTTTCAGTATCATCATGAACAAACTCAACAATATAACTATCACATAAAGCATTCTTTTCATGATCTACAAACACATAATTTTCTCAAGTTCAAAAATAGTGGGATCAAAATTAATTAAAGTCATGACATCTCCAAACCCACTTTTAACAATATTAAAACAAGATGATTGATCACTCTCAAAAGGTATGGGACTCCATTTAGCTAAAGTCAATACCTCTCCAATCCCATTTTCAGTAGTAGTACAATTAATATTATCAAGCAACATAGGACCATCATCTAGAGCTTTATCATAAACTTTTTCTAAGAAAACTTTCTCATTACCATGCATTTCGAAATTAGGAATAAATAGAGGATTATCATAAGATTTATCAAAATAGCATGGATTATCATAAATAACAGTAGCATAATCATTTCCACAAGTTTCATTCATAGGGGATATTTCAAGAGAATCCATAGGAACATAACATTCATCCTCCTTTGGTAAGCATGGAGGGCAATCAAATAGTCTAAGAGATAAAGAGTTACTCTCATTAGAAGGTAGGCATGGGTTAATCCACTCTTCCTCTTTTTCATCCAATGAGCTTTCAGCTTCAGCAGTTTCTTCTTCCACAGGTTCCTGAAAGGTAACAAGTTGTTCTCGAGAATAAGTTTTCTCAAGAAATTTAGTAATATAAGGATTATCATTGTAATATTCAAGGCAATAACCAAGTATAGCAAAATTCTCAGTTTTATAAGGAGAATCATCATCTTGAATAAAACCAGCAATTTCATAGGCACCCTTAAAAACAACAAATTCTTCAATTTGTTCAAGATTACCAAAGTCATAGTTTCCTTTAGCATAAGCAGCCAAGGTTTCATTATCATTATAATCACATTGGAAAGGGAGGTGTTTATGCCTTCTACAACAAAAAGATTCATTAAAGCAGTAGGATTCATCATAAGTAGAGCACAAGTTCTTAGCAAAATAATTCAATCTACTTAATTGTTCCCATAAATGTACCCCTTTTTTAGAAAAGCGGTATTCCTTATAATAATTGTGTTGATCCTCCGTGAACCCACTTAGCCAACACGATTTTGTTTCAAAGAGAGAAGCCATTGATATCAAGTAAACAACTAGACATAATAACAAACCGAAATAAACTAGATGCAGAAATTTAATTTTTTTGTGTTTTTTATATTTAAAAGTAAACAAGATAAAATAAAAGTAAACTAAGCAAGACAAAAACAAAGTAAAGAGATTGGAAGCGTGAGACTCCCCTTGCAGAAGCCTGCTAACTCCCCGGCAACGGCGCCAGAGAATTATGGCGTGTTGAAGGGGAAGTTAGGAGACTGCTGAACCGAAGTACTCCCACTCCCCGGCAACGGCGCCAGAAAATTAGCTTGATGACATGAAATCACACGTTCGTTGGGAGACCCCAAGAGGAAGGTATGAAGCAGTGCAGCAGCAAGTTTTCCCTCAGTATGAAACCAAGGTTATCGAACCAGTAGGAGTAGGAGCACTTCAGAAGGTTGTTGGTGGCGGAATATGGCACGGCGTAACACCAGGGAATCCGGCGACCGATGTGGAACCTGCGCACAACCCAATCAAACTACTTTGGCCCAACGAAACAGGAAGGTTGTCAATCTTCCCGGCTTGCTGTAACAAAGGATTAAACGTATGGTGTGGAAAATAATGTTTAATTGCAGAAAGTAAAAGAGAACAATTGCTTGCAGTTGGTGGTTTTATCAGTGTAAAAGAATGGACCGGGGTCCACAGTTCACTAGTGGTGTCTCTCCATAAAGATAAACGACATGTTGGGTAAACAAATTACAGCTGGGCAATTGATAAAATATTGAGCGCATGACAATGCATATATATGACAAAATTACTACCATGATATTTAATTGGGCATTACGACAAGATACATAGACCGTTATCCAACCGCATCTATGACTAATAATCCACCTCCAGGTTGACATCTGTGTTCCCCGTTGGTATTAAGTTACAAGCAACGGATAATCGCATTAAGTAATGTGCGTAATGTAAACAAGTACATATGACCGTGGACATAGCATTGTTAGGTTATTCCTAGTGGCAACAACACATCCACAACCTTAGACGTTGCTGTCACTCGCCCAGGTTACTGGAGACTGAACCGACTATCTTGCATAAATACTCACTCTTGGAGTTACAAGCATCTACTTGGCCAAAGCATCTACTAGTAACGGAAAGCATGCAAGATCATAAATAACATGTAACATAGATTAATAATCAACTTGATCATAGTATTCAATATTCATCGGATCCCAGCAAACACAACATGTAGCGTTACAATAAGATGATCTTGATCATGTTAGGCAGCTTACAAGATCTAAACATGAAAGCATAAAGTGGACAGACAACCATCTAGCTACTGCTATGGACCCGTAGTCCAAGGATGAACTACTCACGCATCGCTCCGGAGGCAGGCATGGCGATATAGAGCCCTCCGGTGATGATTCCCCTCTCCGGCAGGGTGCCGGGAAGAGCTTCAGAACCCTCCCGAGCTAGGGTTGATGACGGCGGCGCCTCGGGAACTTTTCGTGGAATATGGCTCGGGTATTTAGGGTTTTCGCGTCGGGGGGGGATAAATAGGCGAAAGGGCGGCGGCTGAGGGCACCCGAGGGGCCCACACGCACCCTCGGCACGGCAGGAGGTGGGGCCGCACCGAGCCCTTGTGTGGCCGCCTCCTGGCGCTCCTCCGTCTCCCTTTGGACTCCGTGTACGTGTCGGTGAAATAGGGACCTCCGTTGATTTTCGTCCAATTCCGAGAATATTTCCATAACAGCTTTTCTGGAATACAAAAATAGCAGAAGACAGGAACTGGCACTGTGCCATCTTGTTAATAGGTCGGTCCCAAAAAATGTATAAAAATGATATGAAGTGGATCCAAAACATGTAACAATTGGTATAATATCAACATGGAACATCAAAAATTATAGATACGTTTGAGACGTATTAGTGGTCCACTTGAAGAGATCAAAACCGTCATCATCTAGCTCAAGTGGAATGCGCAAGGTAAAGGTATGATCTTGATAGGGTTTCTATTTTACCGATCTCATGGTGTTAGTGGGAGACCGGGTTATAGGATAGACGGCGTACTATCAAGAGGGGCTCTCAAGTGAGTAACTTGATCGCATCTTTGTGGAGAGCTCAAACCTTTGCATAGTTGGTATATCATATTTCTTGGTTCTTATTTGGCTTTTATCCATGTGAGAAGTTGGAGCTTGTGTTCATATCCATACCAATCTCTAGTTCGTCAAAACGGATTTCATATGCATATCTTGTTGCGTTTTTTATGTTGGAGGTTTTACCGGTTTGTCTTTTATAGAGAGGTCTTAACTTTGCTATTTGGTCTTGATGGGGGGATGATAACCCGGTAGGCCCATGAAGAGGGAAGCGAGACCCGCCAGGCAGGAGGCCTGGCTAGGCCAGCTAACCATCAGCATGGGCCGGGTTATGTTGCTGGGCCAGAGGCTTTGGCGGTAACCCGGTTCAGGAAGGGAAGTTTCTAGAAGACCAGAGGCGGTTCTGGACTTGGAGGACACGAAGGCTAGAAGAGCTAGAGTAGGATTCCGAGTCTGGGTAGAGCCCGGGTTCGTATTGTAAAGTGCCAGGAGACCCGGTCGTCTATATAAACCGGTCCCTGAGCCCTAGTTGAGGGAGAACTTTACGATCCAAGCTTAGGCGAGAGAACCATCGAGAGAAACACCCAACCTTGTAACCTAGATCGAGATCCGGCTCTGTTGTCGTAGCCGGGTTATCGAGATCGAGATCAATAACAAGATAGCAGGAAGTAGGTCTTTATCTCCAATGGAGAGGCCGAACCTGGGTAAACCTTTTGTCCCTGCAGTGCTAAACAATCTCCCAGACGCCAGTGTCGCCTTGCCCATCAACTCAAGCTACCCCAAAGTAGCATCTGCCGTGTTATCTACCCCACGACAGTTGGCGCCGTCTGTGGGAAACGCGTCCAAAGGTGTCACCATCATGGGAGAAGCAAGGCAAGGAGTAGAGAACTATGTTTTCGGCGAGATCACCCTCAACTCGCAAGGAGAGCCCATCGTTGATGATTCTGGCTGGGGGCCGGAATCAGATCTACTTGAATCAGGTGATGTTATTCCAATTGGCAAGTTTAACGTTTTTGTTGGTATGATTGCAACTAGATCTGCTAGTGATGGAGACTATGAATCTGTGTCAGGAGCTGCCACAATTGTTCAATCTGATGGAGAAGAATCAGTTGGTACGGCTGAAGATGAGCTGCCCCTGGACGTGCACGAGGAGAGATCGGGAAACCCGGCTCCAATCCCGGGTGATGTGGTGGACTATGCAGATTCAGAATCGATCTTGCCCTTGTTCGAAGGCCGGTTCGGATATGGAGTAGAAGAAGAGGACGAAGAGGAGCAAGAGTCCGTCCAAGCCCGGTTAGGAGGGTGGCGGTTTACACCGCTCCTTCGATCAACGCGGGGCATCACCGTCAACGGTCGTGCCACCAGCTTTTACTCCGGGTCAACAGCAGCAACAATTGCCACCAGTGTTGGAGCTGGCGGGTCAAAGGGTTGATGGAGACCCGGCTTCGGTGTCAGAGGAAAGTGAAAACACGGCGCGTTACAGGAATAGCTTCGGTTTTCTCAATAACCGAGCTCAGGGTGAGGAAAGAAACAATGCAACTGGGGCCCAGGCCATGTTTAACAATGGCCTGGTCCTAGATCCAACAGCACTTACGAGGATTGTTACTCCAGAAAACGCGGCAGCCAGAGCTATAGAATTGGATACAGCACGCCGGGCCTTGGAGCAGGTGCGCAGAGACACAATGGCAGAGAAAGAAGATATGGAGGTTAGGCGAAAGCAATTAGAGGATGAGGAAAATCGTCTCAATGAGATGACCAGGGCACACCGGAGGAGGCACCAGAGCCGGCTGGCTCCTGGAGAAAACGCCATAAATCCAGCAGTATTGTTTAGAACCCCAGAAGATCAACCAGTTGGTGTAACCCAGGTGGCTCCAGTTGTTAGAGCAAATGTAGAACCAGACAGAGGAACAGGAGCAGCTGGAGTTGCAGTTGCAGCGGTGCCGGGTCTTCTCGCTGGGGGAGCCAGGGGAAATCCGGGTCTGCCGCCCAGGACACCAAGGTTTCACACGCCGGCGGGTCACTATTCCAATCCAGCAGATAACGTATATGCCGCAACTTTAGCACTTGATCGTATTCCATTAGGAGACTCGCCAGCAGAGGTTGAAGCTCGGCGTGCCATTGACATGTTACGCACTGCGGTTGCTCAGCAAGTTCAGTATTCAAAGAGAAAAGCGCGCTTCACTCCACAACATATCGTAGCAAGAGTCGCCACGGGGGAAACCCGCCATTGGCCGGGTTTGCCGCGGCACAGCAGCAAAACCCGCCCCAGCAGAACCAGAACCAGAATAATCAGCAGTATCAACCCGCCCCTGCAATTTCTGTGGCTCAGCAGATAGTCAATAGATCGCGAGCGGGAAGAAGTGCAGCTAATGCAAACCCGGCAGTACCTGCAGCTGGAGCACCACAAGGAGGACCGGGTCCCGTGCCAGCAGCATCTGCAAGCTCGCCGGGTAATAACTTTTAGCAAGTTCTTCCACTTTGGCGGGCCCAAGTGTCTTTCAGATGCCATTAGAGCAGAGCCTTTCCCTGAGAAGTTCAAGGAGCCAAGCAAGATTGCCAATTATGAGCCGAGCACAGACCCGGCGAGTTGGTTGAGCAGCTATGAGATGGCGATGTGTATACGCAATGCCACAGAGAACGTTTGTGCAAAGTATATGTATTTGATGATGAGTGATGGTGCAGCAAAGTTGTGGTTCAAGAATCTGCCAGAGAAATCTATCAATTCTTGGGATGAGTTGAAAACAATTTTCATCAAGCACTTTCAGGGCACGTGCAAGCGTTTATTTTCCATTGAAGATCTTGATCGTTGCGTACAGAGGAAGGGCGAGTCAGCTCGTCACTGGATGGGCCGGGTCACGGAGATCCTGCACTCTTCATCAGGTATCGAGCCCAAGGATGCAATTTCATCGATGGAGAAAACTTGCAAGTACGCTCCCTTGGTCCAGAAGCTGGGCCGCATGAAGGAAGGACACCGGGTTAAGCCCGTTACTATGGCAGAGTTGATGGATGCGTGCAACAGACATGCAGCCACGGACAAAACCCAGGATGATAGTGAGGAAGAAAAAGGGAAAGGTGCTGCGAACAATGGAGGAAAGAACAATGGCCCGGGAAACAATAACACAACAATCAGAACAGCACAAGCGTGGGCATCAGGAAGGAAACTCAGAGCTAGTTGCAAATGCAAATGCCGGGTTTCAGAGGCAAAGGATGGATGGGAATTATCAGGAAAACAGGGTTATCAGGAAAACAGAGGTTATCAGGAAAACAGAGGTTATCAGGGAAATAATGGGAGTTACGGTGGTGGAAATAGTTATCAAGGAACACGCCCAATGAGCACTGAAGAGGCCTTCAGGATGCCGTGTCCTCGTCATAGCAAGAACGGCAGACCCGCCAATCATTCATTGGCCCAGTGTGTAGATTTGAACAGGTGGAAAAACAATGAATTCAGAGAGCTCTGCAAGGAGCAAACAGGAGTGGAGGACCCGGCCCGAGTGCTAACCCGGCTGCGGGGCCTCTAACTGGAGCAAACGCGGTACCAACTGGAAATACAGGACCCGGCCAAAATACAGGTAATCAGGGTGGATTCTCGAACCAGCCGAGGCAACTTGGCCAATATCATATATATACCAGTGGCACGACCAAGAGAGAGAAAGATAGTCAAAAGGGCAGTTAATTCAGTGGCTGTAGGGGTACCAAGGTATTTGAGATGGTCAGAGCATACTATTACTTGGAGCAGAGCAGATCACCCGGATGTGGTGGAGCACCCGGGTCTGCTTGCGTTAGTTGTGGCTCCTCAAGTTCATGGCTTTGAGTTAAAGAAGGTTTTGATGGACGGTGGCAGTAGCATTAATATCTTGTACTGGGAAACATTTATGCGTATGGGTCTGAAGGAGTCACAGTTGCAGAAAACGTCAACAATATTTCATGGTATAGTTCCTGGGAAGTCAGCTACACCAGAGGGAAAAATTTCATTAGAGGTTGCTTTTGGCGAGTCTATCCATAACTTCAGGTCAGAGTGGCTCACCTTTGAGGTGGTGAAATTTCCAAGTCCTTATCATGCGTTGTTTGGAAGGCCGGCTTTGCCAAGTTCATGGCAAGGCCGTGTTATGTATACTTGCAGTTGAAGATGCCGGGTCCCAAGGGGATCATCACTATTCATGGTAACAGAGAAATTGCAGCAGAATGTGACGAGGGAGATGCAGCCCTGGCAGAGCGAACTTGTGCTAGAGAGGAGTTGAAAGCTTACAGGTCTAATCTTGACCCGCAGGACAACAAGGCTCAAAAAACCAACAACAGAAGATGACAGGGCAAAGTTTAAAGCAGCAAAGGATACTAAGATGGTGGATTTTGTGCCTGGGGATTCCTCCAAGCAGTTCGCCATAGGGACCAGCCTAACTGATAAATAGGAAAGCGCGCTCATCGAGTTCATCCGTGAGAATCGGGATGTTTTTGCGTGGACACCTAGTGACATGCCAGGCATTCCGACTGAACTCGCTGAGCACCGTTTACATGTTGATCCAAAGGCAAGGCCGGTGAAACAAGGTTTGAGAAAAATGAACGCAGAGAGAAGAAAAGCTATAGGAGAGGAGATAGCCCGGTTATTGGAAGCCGGCTTTATCATGGAGGTTTTCCACCCAGAGTGGTTGGCTAACCCGGTTTTGGTTCTGAAGAAAAAAATGAGTGGAGGATGTGCATTGATTTTACAAGTCTCAACAAGCATTGTCCAAGACCCGTTCGCACTGCCGCGCATCGACCAAATTGTTGACGCAGTGGCAGGCAGCGAGCTCTTGTGTTTTCTGGACGCATATTCAGGTTATCATCAGATCAAGCTTAACAGGCAGGATTGGGAAAAGACATCGTTCATCACCCCTTTGGTGCTTTTTGTTACAAGACCATGACTTTTGGGTTGAAGAACGCAGGAGCAACTTATCAGAGGTGCATTCAAAATTGTTTTCATGATCAGATTGGGCGCAATGTGCATGCTTATGTGGATGATGTGGTGATCAAGTCAGAAAAAGCCGGGTCATTTATCAGTGACCTTACAGAAACATTCAAAAATTTGAGGAAGTACAAGATGAAGCTCAATCCTACAAAGTGCGTGTTTGGAGTTCCAGCAGGAAAATTGCTCGGTTTCATTGTGTCAGAGCGTGGAATTGAGGCAAACCCGGAAAAAATCAGAGCCATCCAAGTTTGAAAAAACCTGAGGAATTGGCAGATGTTCAGAAGTTGACAGGATGTGTGGCTGCGCTAAGCCGGTTTATATCCCGGCTCGGAGAAAAAGCAATACCTTTGTACAAGTTACTGAAGAAAACAGACAATTTTGTGTGGAATCAGGAAGCAGATGAGGCATTTGAAGCTCTGAAGAAACAATTATCAAAGCGCCAGTTCTGGCGGCCCCGGGTCCCAAGGAACCCATGCTGTTATACGTCGCTGCCGGGCCTCAGGCTGTGAGTGCTGTGGTGGTGGTCGAGCGTAAGGAAAGGCAAGGAAAACCCGGTTCAGAGGCCGGTCTATTATGTTAGTGAGGTGTTATCAGAAGCAAAGCAGCGCTATCCGCATTGGCAGAAGCTAGTATTTGGTGTTTTCATGGCAAGTAGAAAGTTGAAACCATATTTTCAGGAGCATCCAATCACAGTGGTGAGTTCAATACCCTTAGCAGATATTATCAGGAATTCAGAAGCTACAGGAAGAATTGCCAAGTGGGCAATAGAGATGGGGCCTTACCACATTGACTATGTGCCTCGTACAGCTATCAAATCGCAGGCATTGGCGATTTTCTTAATGATTGGACACAGTTGAGTGCACCACCCTTGCGCCGGGTCTCAAGCCTTGGGTTATGCACTTTGACGGGTCTAAGCAAGCACAAGGTTCAGGAGCTGGAGTTGTGTTAACTTCTCCCAAGGGTGATAAGCTGAGCTATGTTTTGCAAATTCACTTTGATTGTCTAACAATGTGGCAGAATATGAGGCCTTGTTACATGGTTTGCGTATGGCAAAGGAGATGAGCATCAAGCATATTAATTGTTATGGGGATTCAGATCTTGTGGCACAGCAAGTTTCAGGAACATGGGATAGAAAAGATGCGACAATGGCGGCTTACAGAGAGAGGTGGACAGGGTAGCCGGGTTTTTCTCAGGCTATCAGGTGGATCATATTGACCGCAGGAAAAATGATGCTGCAGATGCTTTGTCAAGACTCGGCTCACGCAGAGAGCCGGTTCCACCTAACGTTTTCTTGGACGAGCTATGGACTCCATCAGTCAAGCCTCAGGGCGTAGAGGAACTGGCGGGTCAGGAAGACCCGGATTCGCAATTGGTAGCAGCAACTCATGAAATTCCAGAGTGGACAGAACCTTATTTGGCGTATCTTTTGCGTGGAGAGCTGCCAGAGCAGGAAGTTATATCCCGGCAAATTGTGCGCCGGGCTAAGGCCTACGTAGTTATTGATGGCGAGTTATATAAGAGAAGTGTTTCTGGAGTATTTCAGAGATGTGTGTCTGGAAAGGAAGGCCGGCAAATTTTGAAAGAGATTCATGAGGGAGATTGTGGTCATCATGCTTCAACAAGGTCTTTAGTAGCAAAAGCTTTCAGACACGGCTTCTTCTGGCTCACAGCTCAGGCAGATGCAGAGCGCTTGGTGAGTAGATGTGATGGTTGCCAGAGATATGCACGGCAAATTCATGTGCCGGCTCAGGAGTTGCGAACAATACCCTTGACTTGGCCCTTTGCAGTTTGGGGGCTTGATATGGTGGGTCCTTTTAGCATGTCTCCTTGCAAGAAAACCCACCTCTTGGTTGCCATTGATAAGTTTACAAAGTGGGTTGAGGTGATGCCTGTTACTAATTGTGAAGCAGCTACAGCAGTCAAGTTTTTGAAGCAGATCATACACAGGTTTGGGTATCCTCATAGTATCATCACAGACAATGGTACTAACATGTCCCTTGGTGAGATGGCAAAGTTTTGTGGAAATCAGGGTATACGTTTAGATGTTGCTTCAGTTGCTCATCCACAAGCCAATGGACAAGTAGAACGAGCAAATCAGGAGTTGCTTCGAGGTTTGAAACCACGTCTCCGGGTCCCGCGTGGCGGCTTACGTTGAAACAGAAAATGAGCAGACCTGGCAGGATTCTGTAGACCTGCTTGAGAAAAATAGAGAACAAGCACTCGAGAGATCAGCAGTGTATCAACAAGATTTGAGGCGGTATCATAGTCGCCGGAGTCAAAACTCGCACTTTCCAGGAGGGAGATTTAGTGTTGCGATGGGTGCAATCCAAGGAAGGGATGCACAAGTTATCTCCTCCTTGGGAAGGGCCCTTCATCATAAGCAAGAAATTGAACAATGGTTCATATTATTTAGTGGATGCAAGAGAAAAGTCCGAGTCTGTGAATGACACATCGCACTCTACCTTTTCATTGGAAGAGCGTGAGAGGCCATGGAACATTGCACAGCTGCGCCCATACTATACTTAGCATAAGAAAGAGATATGAGATGTAAAACACGATGTAACAGGCAGCAGGTTTCAGACGCGCTCTTTTCCTTACCAGGGTACCTAAGGGACTGGAAGGTTTTTAATGAGGCGGCTTGCTGACCTAACATTTTCTATCAATAAAGTGAAGGTTGAACAGAAATTTGTGTTCTTTCAGTTTCTTTTTTGATGTTTGATAGTAGTGTTGCATAGTTCTATGTTAAGTTTGGTCTTGGGGGCTTGTCCTTGGGGGCTTGTCCCAAGACCCGGCTTTTTGCAGACGACCGGGTCTCGATGTTTTGTGACCGGCTGTGCAGTTTTAGCTACAGTATCCATAGCTTTGGATTCAGAAGTATGAAGGTGTAGTTTACATTTTAGTTGTTTATGTTTTATCATAGAACAAGTGCATAGTTATCATGAGGACACCCAGAGAGCGTGTCCCACCAGTATGAGGATCAATGGGGTAATGTTGCATAAGTTAAGCCATTACTTTATAAACATTGATCCAGGTCTTGGGGGCTCTTACTTCAATAGTTTGCAGCTGCAATCCCAAGACCCGGCTTTATGCCACTAGTTTATTCTTGGTTATCTTGCCGTTGAGCTGATGTGACTCGCAATTTTATGGCCTGATTGCTAACCTGGAAATTCAATCAACCATGAAGCCCATTGGGACTTGGTTCGACCCTGTTTTTCTCAGAGAAGTAGCGACAGGGTATCCATGCGAAAGCCGGCTCACAGTTAAAGAAATCAAAAGGGTCATCAAAACCACAGAAGAGGCATATTTCAAAGCAAAAGTTTGAGAGTAGCATAAAAGTTTCATCAGGTGCATAGGCGCACCATCATAGGCATAGTGCAAACAGTGCTAAAGTTATTACAATAAGCGCCCAAAGGGCCGAATAAGATTGTTTTCTTGCAGAGATAAAAGCATCCGCGTAAGTTTTCAAGCCTCGGCTTCAGGAGCCGGGTCACGGGGAGGAGAGCCGGTTGGTTGTTCCTCGACGGTCTTTGCCGGGTCATCTTCTTCGGCGACCGCCGGGTTAGCTTCTGGCTCCTTGGTCATGTCGGTTTCTTTGGCCTTGGTCTTGCGCCGGGTGATTTTTCGCAGTGGCTGGAAGAAGTTTTCATCATCTTCTTCAGCTATCGCCCGTGACGGAGGAGGAATAACTGGCGTAGAGGAGCTGGGAGCAGTGGAGGTACCAGGAGCAGTTTTTGCCGGGTCAATGGAATCCGTATAGCTTTGGAGGAGATCGACGCGTTGTGGCTCGTCATCCATGATTTCTTCATCATTCTCAGTATATCCAAGCTGCAAAGTGGTGAGCTTCATCTTGCTGGCAATTATAGTGGCAACGTGCCGGGTTTGCTTCACAACCCGGGCGTAGCACTTCTTATCGAACTCCTTGCCATCAGTGTCAAACTGAGGAAAGCCCTTCTTCAGTGGAGCCGGGTTTAGTTGGGGATGGTAGGCCTTTGCCAAGGCAAGACCTCGCATCACCCCGGCCCTGCAAGCCGATCTCTTGAGCAGATGGATCCATTGTGGCATTGTTGACAGATGCCCAAGGACTTCAGTGTACTTGCTTGGCGGGTTATCCCAGAGCCTTGCAGCTTTGATGACCTCGCAGCTGCCAAAGTACAGCTGACGTGTCAGCGTGTACATGCATTTGATCTTCTCTGCAGCAGTTTTGCGGAGGTTCCCGTCGCGAGGGCCTGCGTAAGGGCAAGAAGAACAGTGAGATTTTAAAAACCGGGTCTGCTTGATCAGTTTAGGTTGAAATTCAAAGGAGTAGTGCTTACCCACTAAAGATTCAACCATAGAGGTGATCATTCTTTTTAGCCGGGTCAGCTCACTGTTGGCTTCATCCAGCTACTTCTGCAGCGTCTCCTGTTGCTCCTGGAAGTTCTCCTCGTTCTCCTGCATGTCCTTCTTCAGATCAGAGTTTCCTGCGTCAGAGCAGTAATTTTTTCTTCTAAGGCCTGGAGTTGAGCTGAGTGATCAGCCCGGGTCTCAGATTCAGTTTTGGCAGCGTCATTGAGCCGGGTGATTTCAGCTTGGGCCTTGGCATGGTCTTCCTGTTAAGATGCAAGAAGTTGTGTTAGTCTCAGGTCGCCGCAGGCGTGCAACCCGGCACTTGGGGGCTACATGCGCAAAAAGTCTGAAATTTTCTAACTGTAAGTCCCAGGTAGCTGTGGACAGCTAACCCGGCACTTGGGGGCTACTCAGTTTGAAGTTCAACTGTTTAACGTAATAAAGAAGTCCCAGGTTGCTGCAGGCACACAACCCGGCACTTGGGGGCTACAGTGTTCAAAATTCTGATGTGAAAGTGGGCAAGTTTTAAATGATGAAAGATTTTTTTTTGTCCCAGGTTGCTGTAAACAGACAATCTGGGCCTTGGGGGCTACAGGTTTGAAGTTTTTACCTAAGGAATCATATTGTAAGCACCAAGCTCATCACAAGTGATGAACTTAGAGCTTGGGGGCTACTTAGGTATAGTTAGGCAAGAAAATATACAGGCAAGAAGTAAAAATGGGTACCTGATATCGTTTTTGTATTAGGGCGACCAGTTCTGTCTCCAGGGTCTTGTGTTGAGCAAGGCGAGAAAAATATTCATCGCAAAGTGCTGGAACGGACATGGCGTCCAGAGCCGGTAAGTTTGATGAGGAAGCCGAGTTCTTGTCCTTGGCAGGAGTTGCCGGGTCAGCATCTGGAGCTGGCACCTTGGCAAGAGTCTCAGGAGCAGTTTGTACTGGAACGTGTCGGGTTCCAGTAACTTGTACTTCATCTTCTTTGGTTCCAGAGCCTAACCCGGGCGAGTGAGCAGCAGGGGAGGATTCTGGTACTGGATCAGCAATGTTTTTTGGAGAAGCCACGGGGGTTGCTTGCTCCGTTGGTTCGTCTTTGTCCTCTGGTTCCTCAATATGTGCCTCCATAGGAGAAGGCTCTGTGGTTGCTGGAGGAGGAGACGCCGCGGGAGGAGATTCCGGGTCTTCATCCATAAAGCTTTGGCACTGGAACAAGATAGTGTCTTAGTTAAACAAGAATGGGACAGTAAAGTGTAGAGGTATGGAAAAGATGTGTGAAGTATTTCTAACCCGGCGTTGATCTGGAAATCCTCGGGTGTGCTAACACCATCCGAGGAGGAATCTGACAAACGAGATGGTTTAGGAACCCGGATCTTGCCAGCTAAAGGGAACTGTTTGCTGGGCGTCTTCTGCATGGAGTTGGCCCAGCTTGATAAAGAGCGTTGAGGGATACCTGGGCTCAGGGAAGCTTGGCTTGTAGAAGACCGGGTTCGGCGTCTCTTGTTCGCCTCAGCCTCCTTCTCAGCATCCTTTTCCTATGTTTATGCTTAAGTTTGAGATGAGTTCATCATGAAAATTGAGAAAAGAGAATGTGGTACCTTGGCAATGGTGGCACGGGTTCTCTTCTGAGTAGGAGGTGCAGTAGTTTGGGGACCGGCGCTACGTCAGAAGCCTTGTCAGTGGGGCCTGGAATAAAATTTGCTGGGTTATCAGTAGAGGCGTCCTTGTTGGGGACTTCGTTGTTAATCAACTGGAGGAAGAGCCGGCCTACGGAGTCTAGCTCACCTTCTTCTTCTTCTTCGTCGTCTTCGCTTTCTGTGTCCTCCCCATCAGGAGAGGATGTGGGGTAAAATCCACGCTCCACCATTTGGAGTCCAGAGAAAAAGCAGTCACAGTGAGTAACAGTCTATGGATGAAATTACCGGGTTAAAGTAAGCAAAAGTGATCAAGTGTTGGTTTTACCGTGGAGGGTTTGTTCTTGGCACTAAATGGGGCGAGCCCGGTCAGTGCAATGGCGTCTTCTTTTCGACAAGTAGTCTCTTGGCATTCTTCACAAGCTGATCATCAGTTAGCGTCATCTCGGAGTAACGCATATTGTTTGTGGTTTCGCCAGTGTATTGGCAAATTAGCCGGGTCCTGATGCTGAGTGGCTGGATGAACCAACCGATCCAGCACTTGACCAGATCTGTGCCCTTGAGGCCATGGGCGAGTAAAGCTCTGGCCCGGCGAAGGGTGGGCTCGAGCTTGACCCGCTCGGCGTCATCGGCATAACTATTCATTTTGGCTTCATATGTTAAGCCCGAATTCCGGAAAGCCGGGTAACGGGCATCGTCAGATTCTGGAGAAGTGTCCTTGCAGTAAAAATATGTGTTTTGCCACCCTTGGGATGGCTGGCTAGAAGAAGAGCCGGGAAATTGCATTCCCTCCGGCGCTGGATCGCAACTCCCCCATATGGGAGTACTTGGTCCTTGCGAGAGGGGTTGCAGTAGAAGAATTCAAGGAACAACTCGAGGCTTGGAGCCATTTGCATATAATCTTCGCAGAACACCACGAAGTTGCTGATGTTCAGCATGGAATTGGGCGCGATGTCTTGAGGCCTAAGGCCGTAGTACTTCAAGACCCGGCGAAAAAACAGGGAACCCGGGGGCGAAGGCCGCGCTGAACATGATCGAGGAAAACCACCACTTCGCCTTCTTTGGGGCTGGGGCGGATTTCTTCTCCAGCGGCACGCCAGTGAATTTCATCCTTGAGGGGGAGCTCGCCGCAGTTCACGTATTCTTGAAGCATCAAGTTCGTCACCGTGGACTTGGTCCAGTTGACCTGAGTAGCAGCGGGGGCGGCGGAGCCAGATGCACCGGCGTGGGTGCTGTGAGGCCTCTTTGCGAGCTTCTTCGCCGCACGGTGATGACCCACAAGTATAGGGGGTGAATCGTAGTACTTTCGATAAATAAGAGTGTCGAACCCACCGAGGAGCAGAAGGTGTTGACAATCGGTTTTGATGAAGGATTCACTGTAAATGCTCTCAGACAAGTTTTTAGGAGTTTTTGATATGACAGATAAATAAAGTACAAGTAAATAAAATGCAGTAATATAGTTGCAGCGAGTGGCCCAATCCTTTCTACAGCAAAGGACAAGCCGGTTGTTGTACTTATAATGACCAAACGTTCTTGAGGACACACGGGAATATTGTCAAGTGCTTTCGCTTCATAAAGTTGATTAATCTTCATTGTTTTGATAAGTGTTGTGTGGGTGAACCTATGCTAATGCACCGCCCTTCCTAGGACTAATACATACTTGTGATTATACCCCTTGCAAGCATCCGCAAATACAAGAAAGTAATTAAGATAAACTAACCACAGCCTTAAACTTTGAGATCCTGCTATCCCTCATGCATCGATATACCAACGGGTGTTCAGGTTTCTGTCACTCCGGCAACCCCACAATTGGCAAACGAATACACAATGCATTCCCTAGGCCATAAAGGTGAAGTATCATGTAGTCGAGGTTCACATGACACCACTAGAAGAATAACACCACAACTTAAGCATCAAACCATTAAATATTACTCAACATAGTTCACTACTAACATCAAGACTTCTCCCATGTCCTCAAGAACTAAACGAACTACTCACAAGACATCATACGGAACATGATCAGAGGTGATATGATGATGAATAGCAATCTGAACATAAACCTTAGTCTAATGGTTCCACCCAATAGCATCAATAACAAGAGTAATCAACACCGGGAGAGTTTCCCCTATGAAATAGACAAGATTCAGCCCTAGATGTTATAACGGAGACGGGGTGCAGCGGCGGTGATGATGGTGTTGGCGGTGGAGCTGATGATGATGATCCCGATGAAGTCCAGCTCGATGACGGTGATGATGGTGACGATTTCCCCTCCGGAAGGGAATTTCCCCCGGCAGATTTCTTCCTGCTGGGGAGCTTTTCGCTCTCTGGTGTTTTCCGCCTCGTGGAGGCGGCGGAATATTTCGATGGCCCTCCTCTATATGTTAGGATTTCGAGGGGGGTCAAGTACGCGAAGGGGGAACGGCTGAGGTGGGCCAGGGCCCCAAACCACCTGTAGGCGCGGCTGGTGGGCCCGCCGCGCCAGCAGGTGAGGAGGGCCCACCTTGGCCCTTCTCAGCCTCCCCTTTTGGCCTCCTCCATCTTCTGGTAAAATAGGAACTTTCATATGTCTCCTTCGATTTATTGATCTTCAGAAATAGTGCATCTCGGCGGTGCTTTTTCCAGCAGAATCCTGTCTCCCCTTTTGGCCTCCTCCATCTTCTGGTAAAATGGACGTATCAACCCCCCCAAGCTTAGACCTCGCTTGTCCCCAAGCGAAAACTGAGCTCAGTAAACATGACCACAAGTTTATGGAGCAAAGTGTCGATAAATAAAATACGGACAAGAAGCATCACATTCATTGATACACAAGTCATTCTAGACAGCAACTTCCCTTCATATAATCTAACTTGAAATAAGTAAAGGGAACCACGATGAAGTGCATAAAGAGAACCATGATTGGTGAAGGCAAACTTAAACTCTTGGTCAGAGAACAATTAACAGATCATACTTATCTTTCGAGAAGAGTCTTTATATCAGAGCTTATATAGCAGAACTTACATGCCTTAATCATAACAGTCTCCTTACAGTCATTGATAACTTTCAAAGTTATATTCATTCGGATAAAAGCTATTGTGCGAAACAAGGAAATGAGAGATATGATTAGAAGTATCAACACATATAACTAATTGGATCTCAACAACTCAAATGCTTGCTTGAGATAGAGAGGAATGGGTTTACTGACTCAACAATAATGTAAAAGATAGGCCCTTCGCAGAGGGAAGCAGGGATTAAATCATGTGCTAGAGCTTTTAAGTTTTGCAAAGCATATAGAGAGTATGAAAATAGTTGTTTGAGCTATGTATGTCGTTGTCAACGAATCGTAGTAAAGTGAACACTAACCCCTTGTCAACCAGACTTTCAAGAGCGGCTCCCATGAAGGACGTTATCTCTACCAGCAAGGTAGATCATCCCTCTTCTCTTTTGTTTACACATGTATTTTAGTTTCTTTATAGTTGACACTCCTCCCAACCTTTTGCTTACACAAGCCATGGCTAACCGAATCCTCGGGTGCCTTCCAACATTCACATACCATGGAGGAGTGTCTATTTGCAAATTAAGTTGCTTACTGATAAATCAGGGCAAAACATGTGAAGAGAATTATTAATGAAAGTTGTAGTTAATTGGGACTGGGCACCCCATTTGCCAGCTCTTTTTGCAAATTGTTGGATAAGCGGTGTATATGCCACTAGTCCATTGGTGAAAGTCTGTTTGACAAAAGTGCTAGAGAAACTCTACAGAACCCTCATGAGCTAATAAACAGTGACACAAAACTAGGAGTAATAAGTTTTGAATAATTTAAAGGTAGCACATGAAGTATTTACTTGGAATGGCGCAAAATACCATATAGTAGGAAGTTATGGTGGACTCGAATGGCAATGGTTTGGCTCAAGGTTTGGATGTATGAGAAGCATTCCCTCTCGATACAGGTCTTTGGCTAGCAAGGTTATGTAGCAAGCATAAGAGTTGAGGGATACAAACAATTATACAAGTGATAAGAATAATCATGCAATCTTCCTTAGAAGCACAAATAGTTTAACTTAAGAATACTAAGCTTATGAGCTACAAAGAAAGAAAGATCATGGAATAATATATTTGCATGCACTCCCCTCTCTCTACTTAAGTCTCAAAGTATTGTCTACTACTGACCAATGCTAAGTTTGCCAAAACCAAAAAGATTAACTTGGTGCTCTAAAAAGTGATCCCTATACTAACAACAAGGTTATCAATATGAAAGAGAATTGCAAGCTAAAATAAAGTATGCAGAAAGTAAATGATAAAACTTCTCATTAATATTTCATAACGGCAACTCACACCAAGGGATACATAGATAACCAACTAAAAGAGAGATACTTCCACATTGCAAACCATCATATAAGATAACTTCCCTACTCACGATATGACTTTATGGAAAAGTAAAAGGTAAAGATAATGATGTGATACCGCGGCACTCCCCCAAGCTTGGAACAAACCAAGGGGATGCCAATACTTATGATGAATTACTCCTTCGGTGGTGGTGGTGAATTGTCCTCATCATCAGACTTCCAGGGAAGGGGTTTCCCATCAACAAAGGACGACTTGGTTTCGATTATCCTGAAACTAGCAGCAGCGCTTATGTTTTTAAACCGAGTTTCATACTCACAGTTTTGATTCTGGACATCATAGAGTTGCGCCTGCAGTTTGTTGGTGGTGTTGATGAGGTGAAATATGTCTTCCCAGAGTTGTGCAGTCTCCTTCTTATGTTCAGCGACCAGCGCGGACACCATTGAGTGGAAGACTCCCACTTCACGTTCCGCCAGCTTTTTGTATGTGAAGACCTCTTGCTCCAGCTTCTCCATCCTGGCTTCCAGGCTCCCTTCTCCTTTGGGTCCTCGCACGTCTTCCGTCTGCAGCTTTCCATCAACCATCTGCGACTCCTTGGGATGCATCTTCAGCTCATCCATGTATGGGGTGACGACGTTCACAAAGAAACTGTCCTTTGGAGGCTTCGATGAAGACATGGCAGCTCTAGATCTGAAAACAATATCTGGACAGAAACAGCTCGAAACGAAACACGATGAAAAGGCGAGATACGAACCTCGGGGGTTCGGGTGAGTTATATAGCAAAAAGTTTTACAACATAAGGAAGGTACAGGAGGAAACCTGATCGGAGACGAGCTCCGGGGTGCTCAAACCACCAGGCGGCGGCTGGGGGGCCCACCGCGCCGACCTATGGTTTGGGCACCACGGGTGCCGTCTCCCATCCGGTTCGGTCTCTTATTTTTCCATATTTAATAAAAACGACGAAAATATCTTCTAGAAAGTTATTCGCGAAACTTTTCTTACCGAAACTGTTACCTATTCGAATCGAATTCTGCAGTCCCAGAAAAATGTTCTTCAATGAAAGTTTCCGGAGTCACCACTTTAATTGTATCAACCTCTTCATTAATAGAATCTCCAGAAATATAATGCTTGAGTCTTTGACCATTTACCACTTGTGTAGAGTTATCTTTCAATGAAGCAATTTTTATTGCACCTGAACGATACACCTCCACAATAACAAATGGTCCTTCCCATTTTGAGAGTAACTTTCCTGCAAAAAATCTGAGACGAGACCTATACAATAGAACTTTCTCACCAACATTAAATTCTCTTTTAAGAATTCTCCTATCATGCCATCTCTTAACTTTTTCTTTAAAGAGTCTAGCATTTTCATAAGCCTCACTTCTCCATTCATCTAAAGAACTTAAATGCAACAACCTTTTCTCACCGGCAAGTTTAAAATCTCTATTAAGTTCTCTCACTGCCCAATAAGCTTTGTGTTCTAATTCTAAAGGCAAGTGACAAGCTTTACCATAAACCATTTTATAAGGAGACATGCCCATGGGGTTCTTATAAGCAGTTCTATAAGCCCATAAAGCATCATTTAACTTACTAGCCCAATTTTTTCTAGATTTATTAACAGTCTTTTGCAAGATAGATTTAATCTCCCTATTTGACAATTCTACTTGTCCACTAGTTTGAGGATGATAGGCTGAAGCAATTCTATGATTAACACCATATTTAGCAAGAGTCTTTCTAAAACCACCATGGATAAAATGAGAACCTCCATCAGTCATAAGATATCTAGGTACACCAAACCTAGGAAAAATGACATCTTGAAGCATTTTTAAAGAGGTCTCACCATCAGCACTTTTAGTAGGTATAGCTTCTACCCATTTAGTGACATAATCAACAGCAACAAGTATATGAGTATTACCTTGTGAAGAAGGAAAAGGACCCATGAAGTCGAATCCCCAACAATCAAATGGTTCAATAACAAGAGAATAACTCATAGGCATTTCATTGCGTCTAGAGATATTACCAACCCTTTGACATTCATCACAAGATAAAATAAACTTTCTTGCATCCTTAAAGAGGGTAGGCCAATAAAAACCTGATTGTAGAACTTTCTGCGCAGTTCTATCTCCAGCGTGATGCCCTCCATAAGCACTTCCATGGCATTTCCTCAGTATTTCCTGTTGTTCATATTCAGGAACACATCTTCGCATAATACCATCGACTCCTTCTTTATATAAGTGTGGGTCATCCCAAAAGTAATGCCGCAAGTCATAAAAGAATTTCCTTCTTTGCTGAGCTGAAAAGGTTGGAGGCAAGTACTTGGAAACAATAAAGTTAGCATAATCAGCATACCAAGGACTATCTCGCGAACTTACACTTATTGCAGCCAATTGTTCATTTGGAAAGCTATCATTAACAGGAATAGGATCATAAGGAATGCTTTCCAATCTAGACAAATTATCAGCAACAGGATTTTCAGCACCTTTTCTATCTATGATATGCAAATCAAATTCTTGCAAAAGAAGTACCCATCTAATAAGCCTTGGCTTAGCATCTTTCTTTTCCATAAGGTATCTAATTGCAGCATGATCAGTATGAATAGTGACTTTCGAATCAACTATGTAGGGTCGAAATTTGTCACAAGCAAAAACTACAGCTAGAAATTCTTTTTCAGTAGTGGCATAATTCTTTTGAGCAGAATCAAGAGTTTTACTAGCATAATGAATAACATTTAACTTTTTATCTACTCGCTGCCCAAGAACAGCGCCTACAGCATAATCACTAGCATCACACATAATTTCAAAAGGTAAATTCCAATCAGGTGGTTCAACTACAGGAGCGGTGATTAAAGCCTTTTTCAAAGTTTCAAAAGCTTCCTTACAATCATCATCAAAAACAAAGGTACATCTTTTTGAAGAAGATTAGTAAGAGGCTTGGAAATTTTAGAGAAATCTTTAATAAACCTCCTATAAAAACCAGCATGACCAAGAATACTACGAATACCTTTAACATCTTTGGGACAAGGCATCTTTTCAATTGCCTCCACTTTAGCTCGATCAACTTCAATACCTCTTTCAGAAATTTTATGTCCAAGAACAATTCCTTCATTAACCATAAAGTGGCATTTCTCCCAATTAAGAACAAGGCTAGTTTCTTCACATCTCTGCAAAACTTTGTCAAGGTTGTGCAAACAATTATCAAAGGAAGTTCCATAGACGGAGAAATCGTCCATGAAGACTTCCACAATTTCCTCACAAAAGCCATGAAAAATAGCAGACATGCATCTTTGAAAAGTAGCAGGAGCATTACATAAACCAAAAGGCATACGTCTATAAGCATAAGTTCCATAAGGACAAGTAAAAGTAGTTTTCTCTTGATCTTGCGCTCTCACAGCAATTTGAGAAAACCCAGAATACCCATCAAGGAAACAAAAGTGAGTTTTCTTGGACAACCTCTCAAGCATTTGATCAATAAAAGGCAAAGGATAATGATCTTTCTTAGTTACTTTGTTAACCTTTCTAAAATCAATGCACATCCTATAACCAACTACTACTCTTTGAGGAATTAGTTCATCATTTTCATTAGGAACAACGGTAATTCCTCCTTTCTTAGGAACACAATGCACAGGACTTACCCATCTACTATCAGCAATAGGATAAATAATACCAGCTTCAAGAAGTTTTAATACCTCATTTCTTACCACTTCTTTCATCTTGGGTATTAAACGACGCTGATGCTCAACAACAGGCTTTGCATCAGGTTCCATGTTGATGGCGTGCTGACATATAGTAGGAGAAATTCCCTTCAGGTCATCAAGAGTATATCCCATAGCTCCGCGGTGTTTCTCAACACTCCCAATAACCTTTCCTCCTCTGTACCTGAAAGTTTAGAGCTGATAATAACAGGATATATTTTCTTATCATCAATATAAGCATATTTAAGATTATCAGGCAGAGGTTTCAAATCAAAAACAGGATCCTCCTTGGGTGGCATTGTGGTACCCAAATCTTCCACAGGTAAATTGTGTTTGAGCATAGGTTGACGAAGGAATACTTCATCAAGCTCATTCCTTTCTTCCCTGAAGTTCTCACTTTCATGATTCTCCATATGTTGCTGCAAAGCATTGTTAGGAGCAAGAACAATAGATGCAAGTTGAGCAATTTCAAAATCCTCACTAGGCAATTCAGTTTCATAAGGTGCTTTAGCAAATTTAGAGAAATTGAATTCATAAGATTCACCAGCAAATTTAGTAAAGATTTTCTCTTTCTTACAGTCTATAACAGCACCACAAGTATTCAGAAAAGGTCTACCAAAAATAATAGGACAACTATCATTGGCAGCCGACCCAAGTACAAGAAAATCAGCAGGGTATTTAGTCTTACCACAAAGGACTTCGACATCTCTAATGATACCAATTGGAGAGATAGTTTCCCTATTAGCAAGCTGAATAACCACATCAATCTCTTCAAGTTTACAAGGAGCAATTTCGTGCATAATTTCCCTGTAAAGCTCATAAGGAATAGCACTAGAACTTGCACCAATATCACATAAACCATAATAGCAATGATCACCTATCCCAACAGAAAGCACAGGAACACTAGACTTCCTAGAACTTTTAGGATGTGAGACAATATTAGAAGCATCCTCACAAAAGATAATGTGTCTATCTTCTAAATTTTCAGTGACAAGATCTTTAACCAATGCTACAACAGGTTCAACAGTTATTTGCTCATCAGGTTTGGTAGTTTTCTTATTACTTTTACTAACAACACCAGTTATGATAGTATGTTCCTTAATCTTATTAGGAAAAGGAACTTTTTCAATATAAGGTTCTGGAATAATGCGATCAGCAACATTAACCTCAACACCTTTAGATATATGAGAAACAGATTCATCTTTATATGGTTCATGATAATTTTTAAAACCCTCCTTCGGCAAACCGAAATAGGAAGCAAAGGCTTTATAAAAGTTTGCAACAATTTGAGAGTCAAGACCATAAGTAGTGCTAATTTTGCGATAATCATCAGTATCCATAAAATTTTTAACACACTCAAAGTCATAGTTTATACCTGACTCCCTACCTTTGTCATTCTCCCATCCTTCAGTGTTCTCCTGAATCCGATCAAGAAGGTCCCACTTAAACTCTTCTTTATTACGAGTGAACGATCCAGCACAAGTGGTATCCAATAGAGTTTTATCTTGAAAGGAGAGTCTTGCATAAAAGTTATCAATAACAATATTACCAGGAAGCTCATGAATGGGACATTTGAGCATTAATGCCTTCAATCTCCCCCACGCTTGAGCGATACTCTCTCCATCATAGGGCCAGAAGTTATATATGAGGTTCCGATCCTTATGAATCTCACTTGGAGGATAGAATTTGGAGTAAAAGAGAGGTACAATTTCCTCCCATCCAAGAGAATACCCATTCTTCAGCAGTTTATACCAATGTGCAGCTTTACCAGACAGTGATAGAGAGAATAATTTCTTCTTAACTTCTCCCATCGAGATACCTGCACACTTAAATAACTCGCACAATTCATGCAGAAATAACAAATGATCTCCAGGATGGACAGTTCCATCTCCTGCATAGCGGTTATTTGTGACACGTTCAACAATTTTCATAGGAATTTTGAACGGTATTACCTGCTCATCTGGCGCCTCCTCTACTACCTTAGCAGTGGTAGTTGTTTTCCCAAATAGGAATTCAAGAGAAGACCCCTCCATAATGAGATATAGCAGCAGGCAAAAATAAAAACAGCACGTACAATAAATGTTTCCCTTACCAATTCCACTTACCAATAGCGCTACACTCCCCGGCAACGGCGCCAGAAAATAGTCTTGATGACCCACAAGTATAGGGGGTGTATCGTAGTACTTTCGATAAATAAGAGTGTCGAACCCAACGAGGAGCAGAAGGTGTTGACAAGCGGTTTTGATGAAGGATTCACTGTAAATGCTCACAGACAAGTTTTTAGGAGTTTTTGATATGACAGATAAATAAAGTACAAGTAAATAAAATGCAGTAATAATAGTTGCAGCGAGTGGCCCAATCCTTTCTACAGCAAAGGACAAGCCGGTTGTTGTACTTATAATGACCAAACGTTCTTGAGGACACACGGGAATATTGTCAAGTGCTTTCGCTTCATATAGTTGATTAATCTTCATTGTTTTGATAAGTGTTGTGTGGGTGAACCTATGCTAATGCACCGCCCTTCCTAGGACTAATACATACTTGTGATTATACCCCTTGCAAGCATCCGCAAATACAAGAAAGTAATTAAGATAAACTAACCACAGCCTTAAACTTTGAGATCCTGCTATCCCTCATGCATCGATATACCAACGGGTGTTCAGGTTTCTGTCACTCCGGCAACCCCACAATTGGCAAACGAATACACAATGCATTCCCCTAGGCCCATAAAGGTGAAGTATCATGTAGTCGACGTTCACATGACACCACTAGAAGAATAACACCACAACTTAAGCATCAAACCATTAAATATTACTCAACATAGTTCACTACTAACATCAAGACTTCTCCCATGTCCTCAAGAACTAAACGAACTACTCACAAGACATCATACGGAACATGATCAGAGGTGATATGATGATGAATAACAATCTGAACATAAACCTTAGTCCAATGGTTTCACCCAATAGCATCAATAACAAGAGTAATCAACACCGGGAGAGTTTCCCCTATGAAATAGACAAGATTCAGCCCTAGATGTTATACGGAGACGGGGTGCAGCGGCGGTGATGATGGTGTTGGCGGTGGAGATGATGATGATGATCCCGATGAAGTCCAGCTCGATGACGGTGATGATGGCGACGATTTCCCCCTCCGGGAGGGAATTTCCCCCGGCAGATTTCTTCCTGCAGGGGAGCTTTTCGCTCTCTGGTGTTTTCCGCCTCGTGGAGGCGGCGGAATATTTCGATGGCCTCCTCTGTGTTAGGGTTCGAGGGGGTCAAGTACGCGAAGGGGGAACGGCTGAGGTGGGCCAGGGCCCCCAAACCACCTGGCGCCGCGCCAGCAGGTGAGGAGGGCCCACCATGGCCCTTCTCAGCTCCCCTTTTGGCCTCCTCCATCTTCTGGTAAAATAGGAACTTCCATATGTCTCCTTCGATTTATTGATCTTCAGAAATAGTGCATCTCGACGGTGCTTTTTCCAGCAGAATCCTGACTCCGGTGTCCAATTCTCCATTATTCATCAAACATGCAAAATAGGTAAAATAACATAAGTAACACTTCTAAATATGAAATATATCGATGAATAGCAGTAAATTATGATATAAAATAGTGATGCAAAATGGACGTATCACACGGGGACCTCCGGCCTTCGCCTTGTCCTTCACCATGGCTGAGGAGCTTCGAAGTTCCCTGGGCGCAGCCATGGAGATGTGAAACCCTAGTTCTAGATGCAGATGTGATACGTCTCCAACGTATCCATAATTTCTGCTGTTCCATGCTTATATTATACCATTTGCTACATGTTTTATATACACTTTATATCATTTTTATGCATTTTCTGGGACTAACCTATTAACAAGATGCCGAAGTGCCAGTTCCCTGTTTTTGCTGTTTTTGGTTTCAGAAAAGTACTTCTGCGAATATTCTCGAAATTGCACGAAACAAAAGGCCACGTTCCTATTTTTCCAGCACCGTCACGGAGTCCGAAGGAGAGACGAAGGAGGGCGCCGAGCCAGCCAAACCACATGGAGGCGCGGGTGGCCCCCCTGCCGCGCCAACAGGTGGTGTGGGCCCCTCGAGCCTCCACCGACGTTGCCCCTTCGCCTATTTATTCCCTCAGACGCGAAAACCATAAAATACCAAGCCATATTTCCAGAAGAGTTCCGCAGCGCCGCCGCCATCGACGACAAGTTTCGGGGGACAGAAGTCTCTGTTCCGGCACGCCGCCGGGACGGGGAATTGCCCCAGAGTCATCTCCATCGACACCACCGCCATCTTCATCGCCGCTGCTGACTCCCATGATGAGGAGGGAGTAGTTCTCCCCCGAGGCTGAGGGCTCTACCGGTAGCTATGTGGTTCATCTCTCTCTCCCATGGTGTGATCTTTATGTGATCATGAGCTTTGTAATCTAGTTGAATAAGTAGATGTTACTCTTTATCTATTATGCACTCTATAGGTTACTTTAATATGAACTCCGGTACTCTCCACGGTGTAAAGGTGACAGTGTGTGCACCGTGTGTGACTCCTTTATGACGTTGTGGCACTTGTTTACTCCGGCTTGAGGTGTGCTTTTGTAGCCCTACACAATGAATGGTGTTTGTTATCCAACAAGAGAGTGTTTAAGAGTAGCTTTTACTTATTCAGTTATGAGATCATTGTTGAGAGTGTCCACTAGTGAAAGTATGATCCCTAGGCCTTGTTTCTAAGCATTGAAACACCGTTTACAACAAGTTCTGCTACATGTTTGCTTGCTGCCATTTTATTCCAGATTGCAATTACCACTTATAATCATCCATATTACTTGTATTTCACTATCTCTTCGCCGAACTAGTGCACCTATACATCTGACAAGTGTATTGGGTGTGTTGGGGACACAAGAGACTTCTTGTATCTTAATTGCAGGGTTGCTTGAGAGGGATATCTTTGACCTCTACCTCCCTGAGTTCGATAAACCTTGGGTGATTCACTTAAGGGAAACTTGCTGCTGTTCTACAAACCTCTGCTCTTGGAGGCCCAACACTGTCTACAAGAATAGAAGCACACGTAGACATCAAGCTATTTTCTGGCGCCGTTGCCGGGGAGGTAAGCGTTGGAAGGTATCTCCTTTAGATTCTGCAATTATTTCTTTTTGTTTCTTGTTTTTATTTTCACTAGTTAGGCTTAATGGAAAACAACAAAAAAATTAGAGATCTCTATGAACTTTATATTGAATTAGGACATGATGCTTTTGAAGAGAAAATTAAAAAACCTATGGATTGTTTGCATGATGGTAGCAATGGTATTACTATAAATTCTTTGAACACCATTATTGCTAATGCTATGCAAAGTCTAAGCTTGGGGAAGCTGGTTTTGATGAATATGATATTTTTAGTCCCCCAAGTTTTGAGGAGAAAATTTTCTTTGATGATACTTTACCTCCAATTTATGATGATTATAATGATAGTGGTATTTTGGTGCCACCTACTATGGAGGATAAAGTTTATTATGATTATACTATGCCTGCAATTTATGATGAATACAATGATGGTTGTGATAGTTTTACTCTCACTATTATTAATAAAATTGATTATGCTTATGTGGAGAGTAATGATACTTTTATGCATGTGGATCATGATAAGAATGCTTTATGTGATAGCTATATTGTTGAGTTTATTCATGATGCCGCTGAAAATTATTTTGAGAGAGGAAAGTATGGTTATAGAAATCTTCATGTTACTAAACCACCTCTCTTTATGATGAAAGTTTTGAGCTTTCTCTTGATTTGCTTTTATTTGCTGGGTACTTTAAGACCTACTGGTCCTTATGAGAGAGGGAGACACGATTTCATATATCACAATAATATTAAGTCTTCTCTCTTTATGTTGAAATTTTTGAAGTTACACTTGTTTTGCATTTCTATGCTAGTCACTTTGTTCTTCATTGACTTGTTTTCTTACAAGACTCCTATGCATAGAAAGAGTGTTAGATTTAAACATGTTTTATATATGCTTCTTGATGCTCTCTTTATGTTTCAACTCTCATCTTTATGTGGGCATCATAAAAATCACTATGCCTAGCTAAAAGGCTTTAAAGAAAAGCGCTTATGGGAGACAACCCATTGTTTTTATTTTCTGTTATTTTTGCTTTTCTTTTTGTTTTGAGTCAAGGTGCTTGTTACTTCTGTAGCAACTCCTTTGTATCTTTATTTTATTGCATTGTTGTGCCAAGTAAAGTTTTATTGAAAGTTGATGCAAGATTTGGATTTCTGCGCAGTGACAGATTTTTAGCTGTCACGATTTGAGCTTATCTCCCTGTAGAAAATTCAAAAATTCTGAAAAATCACGCATATTCCTGAGATATGTACGCAACTTTCATTATTTAAGGCCAGATCCATCTGAGCAACTTAAGTGCCTCGAAAAAATTCGTCATTCCAGACTGTTCTGTTTTTGACAGATTCTGCCTTTTGTTTTGCATTCGCTCTTTTACTGTGTTTGTGTGGATTTCTTTGCTCCACAAAGCATTGGTGGCTGTAGCTAATGTCCAGAAGCTTTGGGATTGATTGTATCATTACAGAATATGAGAATTTTTGATTATGCACTAACCCTCTAATGAGAACTGTCTTGAGTTTGGTGTGAAGGAAGTTTTCAAGGATCAAGCGAGAAGGGTGATATTATGTGATCAAGAAGAGTGAAAAGCCTAAGCTTGGGGATGCCCCCGTGGTTCATCCCAACCATATTCAGAGAGACTCAAGCGTCTAAGCTTGGGGATGCCCAAGGCATCCCCTTCTTCATCAACAAACTTATCAGGTCATCTCTAGTGAAACTATATTTTAATTCTTTCACATCTTATGCGCTTTACTTGGAGCGTCTGTGTGCTTTTATTTTTGTTTTTGTTTGAATAAATTCGGATCCTAGCAATCCTTGTGTGGGAGAGAGACACGCTCCGCTTTTTCATGTGAATACTCATGTTCTTCACTTATATTTGTTGAGTATTCTTAACTAGCTACTGCAGTGCTTTTAGCTCCTGTTTTTCATGCATCTCTTCGAGCTGTTAGCACTTGTTTATAAATACTCTCTTGCTGCATTATATTATCATTTGGAGAGTTTATGTTTAAATAAATTATTGGTGTTTGTTTGGAAGAAAGAAAATGCTACATGTAGTAGTTGGTATTGGAAAAGACATATGCATTCTTGTAGATCATTGTCTTGTTTGATTTGATGCTTTGCAATTGTTTTGAGCTCTCAAGTAGATCATGTTTAAGCTCTTGCATCATGTAGTTAAAGCCTAGTAGTGGAGAACTACCGTAGAGCTTGTTGAGACTTGGGATGCATATTTGTTCTCTCTAAGGTCTAGATATTTTCTGGTAAAATGTTTGAGCAACAAGGAAGACAGTGTAGAGTCTTATAATACTTGCAATATGTTTTTATGTGATTCTTGCTGTACCGGTTTATACTTGTGTTTGCTTCAAACAACCTTGCTAGCCTAAACTCTGTACTGAGAGGGAATGCTTCTCGTGCATCCAAAACTTGAGCCAAAACCCATGCCATTTGTGTCCACCATACCTACCTACTATGTGGTATTTCCTGCCATTCCAAGTAAATATTTCATGTGCTACCTTTAAACTATTCAAAACTTTATTACTCCTTATTTGTGTCAATGTTTTATAGCTCATGAGGAAGTATGTGGTGTTTTATCTTTCAATCTTGTCATTTACTTCTGACAGACTTTCACCAATGGACTAGTGGCATATACATCCGCTTATCCAATAATTTGCAAAAAGAGCTGGCAACGGGGTGCCCAGCCCCAATTAATTACAACTTTCATTAATAATTCTCTTCACATGTTTTGCCCTGATTTATCAGTAAGCAACTTAATTTGCAATAGACACTCCTCCATGGTATGTGAATGTTGGAAGGCACCCGAGGATTCGGTTAGCCATGGCTTGTGTAAGCAAAAGGTTGGGAGGAGTGTCATCTATAAAGAAACTAAAATACATGTGTAAACAAAAGAGAAGAGGGATGATCTACCTTGCTGGTAGAGATAACGTCCTTCATGGGAGCCGCTCTTTGAAAGTCTGGTTGACAAGGGGGTTAGAGTGCCCACTACCATTCGTTGACAACAACAAACACCTCTCAAATACTTATTTTGTGCTCTCTATATGCTTTCGAAAACTTAAAAAGCTCTAGCACATGATTTAATCCCTGCTTCCCTCTGCGAAGGGCCTATCTTTTACTTTATGTTGAGTCAGTTTACCTACTCCTTTCTATCTTAGAAGCAAACACTTGTGTCAACTTTGTGTGCATTGATTCTTACATATTTACTTATTGCACTTGTTATATTGCTTTATGTTGACAACTATCCATGAGATATACATGTTACAAGTTGAAAGCAATGCTGAAACTTAATCATCCTTTGTGTTGCTTCAATGCCTTTTACTTTGAATCTATTGCTTTATGAGTTACCTCTTATGCAAAACTTTTTGATGCTTGTCTTGAAAGTACTATTCATGAAAAGTTTTTGCTTATATGATTCATTGTTTACTCTTTATCTATTTGTTAGCAAACTATAGATCATTGCTTTGAGTCACTTCATTCATGACATGAGCCTTGCAATATATTGATCAAGATTGTGTGAAAGCATGTCTCCTCAGAAATTATTTGTTGTTATCGTTTTACCTACTCGAGGACGAGTAGAACTAAGCTTGGGGATGCTTGATACGTCTCCAACGTATCCATAATTTCTGATGTTCCATGCTTATATTATACCATTTGCTACATGTTTTATATACACTTTATATCATTTTTATGCATTTTCTGGGACTAACCTATTAACAAGATGCCACAGTGCCAGTTCCCTGTTTTCTGCTGTTTTTGGTTTCAGAAAAGTACTTCTGCGAATATTCTCGGAATTGCACGAAACAAAAGGCCACGTCCCTATTTTTCCAGCACCGTCACGGAGTCCGAAGGAGAGACGAAGGAGGGCGCCGAGCCAGCCAAACCACATGGAGGCGCGGGTGGGCCCCCTGCCGCGCCAACAGGTGGTGTGGGCCCCTCGAGCCTCCACCGACGTTGCCCCTTCGCCTATTTATTCCCTCAGACGCGAAAACCCTAAAATACCAAGTCATATTTCCAGAAGAGTTCCGCAGCGCCGCCGCCATCGACGACAAGTTTCGGGGGACAGAAGTCTCTGTTCCGGCACGCCGCCGGGACGGGGAATTGCCCCCGGAGTCATCTCCATCGACACCACCGCCATCTTCATCGCCGCTGCTGACTCCCATGATGAGGAGGGAGTAGTTCTCCCCCGAGGCTGAGGGCTCTACCGGTAGCTATGTGGTTCATCTCTCTCTCCATGGTGTGATCTTTATGTGATCATGAGCTTTGTAATCTAGTTGAATAAGTAGATGTTACTCTTTATCTATTATGCACTCTATAGGTTACTTTAATATGAACTCCGGTACTCTCCACGGTGTAAAGGTGACAGTGTGTGCACCGTGTGTGACTCCTTTATGACGTTGTGGCGCTTGTTTACTCCGGCTTGAGGTGTGCTTTTGTAGCCCTACACAATGAATGGTGTTTGTTATCCAACAAGAGAGTGTTTAAGAGTAGCTTTTACTTATTCAGTTATGAGATCATTGTTGAGAGTGTCCACTAGTTAAAGTATGATCCCTAGGCCTTGTTTCTAAGCATTGAAACACCGTTTACAACAAGTTCTGCTACATGTTTGCTTGCTGCCATTTTTATTCCAGATTGCAATTACCACTTATAATCATCCATATTACTTGTATTTCACTATCTCTTCGCCGAACTAGTGCACCTATACATCTGACAAGTGTATTGGGTGTGTTGGGGACACAAGAGACTTCTTGTATATTAATTGCAGGGTTGCTTGAGAGGGATATCTTTGACCTCTACCTCCCTGAGTTCGATAAACCTTGGGTGATTCACTTAAGGGAAACTTGCTGCTGTTCTACAAACCTCTGCTCTTGGAGGCCCAACACTGTCTACAAGAATAGAAGCACACGTAGACATCAAGATGCGTGGAGAGGGAAATGCAAAGCAAATCTGGACGAGATTCAAGTTGGAATCAAGTGCGGAGCACGGATGTGTGAGATAATCACCTAAGCTTAAGTTTCTATTCTCGTGTGCACTAGACTTTAGATTTATTTTATCTTGTTTTATATCTTACAATCACCTAAGCTTGGGGAGGTTGCACCTACGTGAGCATCATCTTATCCATCTTTACCTTCAAAACATTTTATTTTGTTTTGATATTGTCTTGCATATTTCGGTTTGCATATTTTATTTTCAGTTTTGCATTTTGTGTTGCATTGGTTATTTTGGTTTGCATTGTTCAGTATCATTTTATTTTTAGTTTTCATCTAAAAACTTAAAATCCATAAAAATTAAGTGTTGCTTTTGATTTGTGTTTCAAGCTATGGAGGAAGGTTATGTCAAAACTATTGGAGCTTACTATGAATATCGATCTACCAAAGAAGGAAATAGAATGCTTGAATTGCTTGAACATCTCGATGATATGGCTATTGAGTTTTGTGAATTACATGATGTAACTTGCTGCTTTAGAAAAGACTATAAACACTCTCCCTATCAATGTAAGCACAACAGTGATCCTCTAATTGCTTGTTATCGTGAAATTAAATTTTCATGCCTGATATAGAACAAGTTGAGAAATATATTGCTTATGTTGCAGCCCATGAAATAGACTTTCTTATTGATAATTTTTTTGCAACTAGTCATGAAGCTCGTGTAATGAAAGGACACATTTCTATTCTGCTCCAACTTTGCAAAAAAGAGTTTAGTGATAATGTTTATGTTAAAGAAAGAATTCTTGCTGCCATGGAAAGTACTAATATTTTGCAGGAAAAGGATAGTGAAAACATAAGCTTGGAAGAGGAAGTATGTGAAGAGGAGATTGAAATGGATGTGTTCCAACCTAAGCTTGGGGAAGAATTGGATCTCCCAACTTCACCGTCAACATTTGATAGTAGCACTCAAACTCAAAAGTCTTTTGTTATTTATGAAAACCCATGTTATGATGAGTGTCAAACTAAAAATTCGATGGTCCTATATGATAACTCATGCTATTATGATGAAACTAATAATGCTCCTTTACTTTCTATTAATGCTACTAGTGAACTTATTGATGATAATGAGGAGTATTGCTTAAATATGTGATACTAGTTAAAGTATGATCCCTAGGCCTTGTTTCTAAGCATTGAAACACCGTTTACAACAAATTCTGCTACATGTTTGCTTGCTGCCATCTTTATTTTAGATTGCAGTTACTACTTATAATCATCCCTATCACTTGTATTTCACTATCTCTTCGCCGAACTAGTGCACCTATACATCTGACAAGTGTATTGGGTGTGTTGGGGACACAAGAGACTTCTTGTATCTTAATTGCAGGGTTGCTTGAGAGGGATATCTTTGACCTCTACCTCCCTGAGTTCGATAAACCTGGGTGATTCACTTAAGGGAAACTTGCTGCTGTTCTACAAACCTCTGCTTTTGGAGGCCCAACACTGTCTACAAGAATAGAAGCACACGTAGACATCAATATGCTATATGATAATGCTTTAGATGATGGTCCTATGCTTATTGATAAACCTCCATGTTTAGTTGTTACTAAATTATGTGAGGATAAAAATGATATACTTGCTGTTTGTGATGTTAATCTTACTCATGAGAGTCCTACTTTGTTTCTGGATTCTCCTAATTACACCATAGAGGAGAAATTTGCTTATGTTGAGAAATACTTATGTGGTTTGCAATTACCTTTAGTTCCAAATCTTTGTTGCAACCATGATATTAAACTTGATATTGATCTTAATAACTATTTTGAAAGAGGGAAGCATGCTAATGAATTCCATAATAAATTTAATGATCCTCTTTATGTACCTAAATTATCTAAGTTGGATGAGTCCAATGGTTATATGGGTGAATTTACTTTTACTTCTTGCAACTATTATGAAAGAGGAGGTGATAAGAGCCCTCTTTATGTTGCTAATAACTATAAGTTGCAAGTATCTACTGTTAATATGCATTGGAAAATTTCTATTTATTGTGCTTCATTCATATACAAAATGCCAATGCATAGAAAGAAAGTTAGACTTTGCTGTTATTACTTTTGTGTTTTGATTTTCTCTCTACTACGTCTCAACTTGAATATTATTTTGATTGGATTGATAACACCATGGGACCCTGGTATTATGCATGAACACTTCTCAAGGAAGAGGGACACACCAAAGAACAAGCTCCCTCATGAGTTTCAACCTTCATGATCACCAAAGTAAGAAGCCTAGCCACATGGCTATAAAGAAAGCGTTTTACGGGAGGCAACCCGGTTGTTTTTATTTTTGATTTTATTTTTGTCCTCTTGCTGTAACAAGAGGCTTAGTTTTTAGTTTTGTTTCTGGAATTTTTAATAAAGTGCCAAGTTTTACCTATTTTGGCTTGAAAAAGTTGCTTTTTGCATTCGGAGACTTTATTCCAGCACGAATTTGTGAACGGTATGATTTTTCATTCCTATTCTGTGACTCCGAATGAGCTTAAATTTGAACTGTAGTTGCAACTTTTCATCCTCTGTAAGCGTGAATGTTTTCAGATTTTTCGACATATTTAAGTAGGGTAGAAAAATGCGTTTTGCTGCTGCTGTTTTTCTGGACAGATTCTGTCCCATTTTGTTTGATGCATTCTTTGAACTTTTAACTTGAATCTTTTTATCCAATTAAGTTTATAAGTAGGCATACAACATTATACACTTTCTGGACATTCATACGAATTTTTGTTTAAGGATTTTATGCAGCAAGCAATTCATTTGTCTATCACTACTAATGTCGCCCCACAGAAAAGAGATGGGAGAAACGGTGTTTTGAAGTTTTTTCACAGGGATTAGAGGAGATGCACCAAGAGCTATCCAAGGATGGTGAAGACCATAAGCTTGGGGATGTGGAGATAATCCCACTGGACCAACACACTCTCGGTTTGCACACGTTTAACTTCTGTTTTTCGATCAATGCACTTTTTCGCATAAACTTGGAGCGTCTTTTATTTTTGTTATTTCGGTTTGGTTTTTATTTGTGAGACCACCACTTTTCATTTATGTTATGAGAGAGCTACTAGAAATTTGGGTTGAATTAAGTTGGATGCTATTAAAAAGATTGGGAAAGGGATGTTTGAGTTGATTCAAAAAGATACATATAGTTGCATGATTTATGTGCTTTTTAATGAGTATTAATTTGCAAGTGTTTTATCAAGAGCTATCTTTTATTCATGTTTTGATGCTGAATGTTACTTTACTTTGTTTAACATGGATTGATTAGTTCTACGGACACTTATGCATGCATTTAGACGGTCAACTTTCTCCCTTTTGCTAGCCCAAAAATTCCAACAAGTAAAAACTTGTTTTCCAACACCTTCAACCAAAGTTTTCCAGTGAGTCCACCATATCTACCTATTAGCTTAATGCTATTCCGAGTATGTTTATCATGTTATATTGTATTATCTATGTTTCCAAATTAAAATGATTATGTTATTGATTGTTATGGGAAAGTTGGTTAAAAAACTCTCACAAACTTGATGCACACTTTACTTTTATTGCACTTAATAAACATGAACCATTGTGATTAAAATTATGAAGTTGTATGCTTGACAAGAGTCTTGGTTGGGAGTTAGCTCATATGTGCTGTCACATGGCAAGCTTTCAACGTGCTCTTAATTATATTTAGTTGATATCATGTACTTTTGTTTATGGATGCTTATCATGGTGCCAAATAAATGCGGAAACTTAGTAAGTTTGAGGAGTTTGTATAAATGGCTAGAGAGACGCCTGGGCCGCTAACCTAAGTCATGCATCATTCATGGTGGAAATTTACAGCGTACCAAAGTGAACATTCAGTGATGCACGTCATAATAAAAAGCTATACAAATAGTAAATAAAAGAGTGCTGAGATTGTTCATTGTCTGTTTGTCTTGTCATTTTGACATGGGCTAGTTTCCATGTCCTGAGGCAAGAGGTACCCCAGTTGACGCTCTTGATGACGCTATTATATTACTTACAATGACTTTAACTTGAACTTGCTTTGTGGCCCAAGTTGAGTAACACCGTGGTGTAGGTACTCGTATTCACGGGGCATGAGGCATTCAACCCATACTTTGTCAAGCACACTACTCATATTTGCTTTCACTTTAAACTTTAACCATTCAAGATGCTATGATAGGGGTAATGAGAGCTCCACACCAATGGATACCACATTGCAAACATTAACTTAAGTAGAAGCATTTGGAAGCTAGATGAAACTTATTCATGTTTTACCTCTACTTATTTATATATTTTTCCAAAGTGTCCACCTTTTATATTCAGATTTACAAGAATACTCTATGACCATTATAGGATGTTTTTACTTTTTATTATGCATACATTTGGTCCATAGTACTTTCTTCTATGTTACACTTTGTGAATTATCATTGAACATCCTTACATTGAATATTTGATATCACTTCATAATCTATCTTGTATATTGCTATTCCTTTAAAGAATGAATCATTTGACTCTATGTAGCAATAGTAATCATCTTTGATATCCATTGATAGTATTAAAAAGCAAAGTCCATGTTAGTTTTATCACCTTCATAGTCGAGGACGAGTATAGGTTAAGCTTGGGGATGTTGATGCATGTAAAATGCATACATGAACTTTGCATTATATTACTTATATTTCAATCATATTTGCATCATATAAGGGTTATATCATTGTTTTATATTGATTTTGGGAATATTTCACAGTTTCCCTATTTTTCTGGAATTAACCCTGCACTGGCAGAAAACCCTATTTTCTATATTTTGATGTTTCAGGGACCCAAACGACGTCCAAATGACCTAATATTTCACGGGCGTCAGTTTTTGGAAGGAACAAAGTAGGAGCGAAGGAAGCGAACAAACGGAGACCCGAGGGCCGAAAGAGGTGGGCCCACGCGGCCAGATTCCTTGGCCGCGTGGGACCCCCTATCCTGGGCCTCGAGCCTCCGATGCCGTCGATCTTCGTCCCCGTGCCTTCGTCTTGACCTAAAAACGACTATAAAAATAGTCCCCCGACGGCTTTCGGAAGGGCGCGCCGCAGAAACACAAAACCACGAAACAGAAGACCTGGAGCTGCAGATTGGAGGGGGAAAACTCCGGCGGGGCGCTGCCGGGGTGGTCTCCATCTTCTCCAACATCTCCACCATCATCACCATGATGAAGGGGGAGTAGTCCACCCCCTGGACTTTGGGTTTGTGGTGGTAACTTGATCTAATCTCTCTATGTATGATCATTGTTGAAGTCCATATGATGTGCCTTGCATAAGTATGGATCTATCTATGTAATTCCTATGGTGGATATTGTGGTATGAGATGATATTTGTTATGCATTTACCGTTGTGTTGGATCTTTTATGACTTGTCATACTTTGGAGATATTCTATGATGCATGTGATGGTTCGATTTATGCATAATGCCTTGTTTATCCATGTCATGAGGTGATTGACACCACCAAGTGTAGATAGATGAGAGAGATGTGGTCATGCACACGAAATATGAATCATTGCACTAGTGTTTAGAATATTGTCCATTATGAAGTATGATGTATGTAGGTACGGGATGGCCGATGTGACAACGGCATATGTATTGAGTGACACAATACAGCCCAACATCCTTTATCTGGGGGTAAAAAGGAAGAAGTATGATGTGGGAGTGACAACAAACCACGCTAGCCTTACGAGGGTGACCTAGCAACACAAATGATTATTTTCTTTCAACTATGTGTTTTAGGACATGTAGCCGTCATAGAAGTTTACCATTAAAGCATGACAATTGTGTGTACTTTTTATCTATAACATGATAATCACCATAGATGGGAGAGAGGATTGAGTGAACCCATGAACCCATGTCCATTGTTCCTATAAGAGAAAACCTTTGTCTTGTCCTCTTGCATTGAAGAGGATTGGGACACTTTTACATTCTTGTTTTGTTACATTAAACTTCCATCCATTAAATCAACCATCTTGTTCTTTAAACTATTTAGTGCATAATCAACTAAAACTTGTGACACTTTAGTTGTAGGGAATAGATAACTTTTCCTTCTTGCTCCTGCGGATCGATACCCTACTTCCACATTGAGAGGTGCTACAGTGATCCCCTGCTCTTGGGGGTTATCAAGTACTTTTCTGGCGCCGTTGCCGGGGAGCGTAGCGCTTAAGTTTCTATTCTCGTGTGCACTAGACTTTAGATTTATTTTATCTTGTTTTATATCTTACAATCACCTAAGCTTGGGGAGGTTGCACCTACGTGAGCATCATCTTATCCATCTTTACCTTCAAATCATTTTATTTTGTTATTGTCTTACATATTTTGGTTTGCATATTTTATTTTCAGTTTTGCATTTTGTGTTGCATTGGTTATTTTGGTTTGCATTGTTCAGTATCATTTTATTTTCAGTTTTCATCTAAAAACTTAAAATCCATAAAAATTAAGTGTTGCTTTTGATTTGTGTTTCAAGCTATGGAGGAAGGTTATGTCAAAACTATTGGAGCTTACTATGAATATCGATCTACCAAAGAAGGAAATAGAATGCTTGAATTGCTTGAACATCTCGATGATATGGCTATTGAGTTTTGTGAATTCCATGATGTAACTTGCTGCTTTAGAAAAGACTATAAACACTCTCCCTATCAATGTAAGCACAACAGTGATCCTCTAATAGCTTGTTATCGTGAAAATAAATTTTCATGCCCTGATATATAACAAGTTGAGAAATATATTGCTTATGTTGCAGCCCATGAAATAGACTTTCTTATTGATAATTTTTTTGCAACTAGTCATGAAGCTCGTGTAATGAAAGGACACATTTCTATTCTTCTCCAACTTTGCAAAAAAGAGTTTAGTGATAATGTTTATGTTAAAGAAAGAATTCTTGCTGTCATGGAAAGTACTATTATTTTGCAGGAAAAGGATAGTGAAAACATAAGCTTGGAAAAGGAAGTATGTGAAGAGGAGATTGAAATGGATGTGTTCCAACCTAAGCTTGGGGAAGAATTGGATCTCCCAACTTCACCATCAACATTTGATAGTAGCACTCAAACTCAAAAGTCTTTTGGTATTTATGAAAACTCATGTTATGATGAGTGTCAAACTAAAAATTCTATGGTCCTATATGATAACTCATGTTATTATGATGAAACTAATAATGCTCCTTTACTTTCTATTAATGCTACTAGTGAACTTATTGATGATAATGAGGAGTATTGCTTAAATATGCTATATGATAATGCTTTAGATGGTGGTCCTATGCTTATTGATAAACCTCCATGTTTAGTTGTTACTAAATTATGTGAGGATAAAAATGATATACTTGCTGTTTGTGATGTTAATCTTACTCATGAGAGTCCTACTTTGTTTCTGGATTCTCCTAATTACACCATAGAGGAGAAATTTGCTTATGTTGAGAAATACTTATGTGGTTTGCAATTACCTTTAGTTCTAAATCTTTGTTGCAACCATGATATTAAACTTGATATTGATCTTAATAACTATTTTGAAAGAGGGAAGCATGCTAATGAATTCCATAATAAATTTAATGATCCTCTTTATGTACCTAAATTATCTAAGTTGGATGAGTCCAATGGTTATATGGGTGAATTTACTTTTACTTCTTGCAACTATTATGAAAGAGGAGGAGATAAGAGCCCTCTTTATGTTGTTAATAACTATAAGTTGCAAGTATCTACTTTTAATATGCATTGGAAAATTTCTATTTATTGTGCTTCATTCATATACAAAATGCCAATGCATAGAAAGAAAGTTAGACTTTGTTGTTATTACTTTTGTGTTTTGATTTTCTCTCTACTACGTCTCAAATTGAATATTATTTTGATTGGATTGATAACACCATGGGACCCTGGTATTATGCATGAACACTTCTCAAGGAAGAGGGACACACCAAAGAACAAGCTCCCTCATGAGTTTCAACCTTCATGATCACCAAAGTAAGAAGCCTAGCCACATGGCTATAAAGAAAGCGTTTTACGGGAGGCAACCCGGTTGTTTTTATTTTTGATTTTCTTTGTGTCCTCTTGCTGTAACAAGAGGCTTAGTTTTTAGTTTTGTTTCTGGAATTTTTAATAAAGTGCCAAGTTTTACCTATTTTGGCTTGAAAAAGTTGCTTTTTGCATTCGGAGACTTTATTCCAGCACGAATCTGTGCACGGTATGATTTTTCATTCCTATTTTGTGACTCCGAATGAGCTGAAATTGGAACTGTAGTTGCAACTTTTCATCCTCTGTAAGCGTGAATTGTTTCAGATTTTTTCGACATATTTAAGTAGGGTAGAAAAATGCGTTTTGCTGCTGCTGTTTTTCTGGACAGATTATGTCCCATTTTGTTTGATGCATTCTTTGAACTTTAAACTTGAATCTTTTTTATCCAATTAAGTTTTTAAGTAGGCATACAACATTATACACTTTCTGGACATTCATATTAATTTTTGTTTAAGGATTTTATGCAGCAAGCAATTCATTTGTCTATCACTACTAATGTCGCCCCACAGAAAAGAGATGAGAGAAACGGTGTTTTGAAGTTTTTTCACAGGGATTAGAGGAGATGCACCAAGAGCTATCCAAGGATGGTGAAGACCATAAGCATGGGGATGTAGAGACAACCCCACTGGACCAACACACTCTCGGTTTGCACACGTCTAATTTCTGTTTTTCGATCAATGCACTTTTTTTCGCATAAACTTGGAGCGTCTTTTATTTTTGTTATTTCGGTTTGGTTTTTATTTGTGAGACCACCACTTTTCATTTATGTTATGAGAGAGCTACTGGAAATTTGGGTTGAATTAAGTTGGGGAGAGCACTCAACCTAAAAAACTTGCGCCGGGACTCTAGAGTCGAATTTGTAAAGACTTTATTCGGCCCAAACCGACGTTGAGGAACAGTGTTTTGGAGGTGGACTCGGGAAGACTTGCTTCGGCTCGAGCCTCCTACCATTCCTCCCTCGACGCCTTCTAAGATATGAGTAGGTTGTGCTCCAGCGAGGCATCCGAACCTATAAAAAAAACATTGCTGTGTCAAATCTGGTTAGTGCGCGACGACATTCATCATAAGTTCGTCATAAACACCCTCCTCATATTTGATCATCACTACGCATAAAGAGATGCCCCGTTTTGACGGTTCTTGTGAAAGAACAATAGTCGCGCCGCCCGTGGGGGACCCATCCCCTCGTTGAAAGCTAACGAAGCCGATAAGGGTAGATTCGCCTACCGAAGCAAGCGTCAAGCGAAGCCGGCAATAGCAACCCCGCACTCGCGCAAAGTTTCAACTGCAGTTGGATGGATGTGGCTAGTTGCGCAACACTGCTCATGCTCCATACCAGACAAATCCCTAAAGAATAGGTTTGGCGAAAATAATAAAGCAGGATAAACGATCATAATTAAGGAGTTAATGTGACAAGATTTTTTTGAAAGGGATAATCGATAGGACACAGCGTTTTGGGTCATAGGTCTAGATGCACCCATTATGTAAAATATTTTTAATTTTTTATATAATGTCAAAAAATTCCAAATAAAACTTTCGATATACATCAGAACATTTAATGTTAGCACAAAAAAATTCGCAAAGAAAAGACATTTTTGAGACCTATGCAAAAAAGACAAAAAAAAATGTCGCGTGCAGGGTCATTTTGATGCACCCGAATTTGTCTTTTTTGCACAGCCCGCACAAAATTTCTTTTCTCCACGAAACTTTTTGTGCTAACATAAAATATTCTGATGCATATCCGAAATTTTTACTTGGAATTTTTGATATTTTGAAAAATGATTTTCGGGTAATGGGTGCATCTACACCTATGACCCAATATGAATTTCCGTGGTCGATATCACAACTCAGAAGGTCACAAATCTAATAAGAGATAAAAATCACTAGAATTTATACGAAAGATAACCATGGCACTATATATCACCCATTTGAACGCATCATCATTATATTTTCATCCATCTGAACACGTCACCTATCTAACAACGTGATGCCGCGCCTTGCTAGATTACCAGTCTGATTAAACAATATTGTTGATTAAGTAATTCGTTTCGTATTAATTTATTTGTTGAGGATGCAGTTCCTTCCGTGTTTCTCAACGTAACCTACCAACTGTGGCGAAGGCGAGAGCAGAACCAGAAAGCGAAGTCCAGCCAGGCCACGGCGACAACCAACGTATATGCGAAACTGCAAGCTGTGGCGCAATAATAGCACACGTAGCCAACCGAATTACTCCTCCGTCCTCCTCCCAATCCCCTCCGAAAATCGCCGCGCCGCCACGCGACGGCGGGTTTGGCGGTTTCCGCGGCCGGCGTTCCTGCTGCCGTGTTCGGCCCTGGCGGTTGCATGTATGCGGGAGGGGAGTGCCAATGGGGGAGCGGGAGGCGGCGCTGATGCCGCCGCCGCACCCACGGGGGCGGTTGGGCGGCAGCGGCAGGCTCAGTCCAACCCGTCCTCGTCCCGCTCGGCCGCGTCGTCTTCGTCCGGGAGAGGAGAGGCGGCGGAGGAGGGAGGAGGCGGGAGCAGCAAGCAGGCGAGGCGCAGGAGCAAGCGGCGGGAGGACGTCGTGAGGGCGATCCGGGACAGGCTGCCCGCCGCGCCTGCCTGCTGGGGCAACGTCTCGGTGGTCCGGGAGAGGAGGGGCCGGCGGGAGAGGCCTGGCGATGTCGGTCGCGGCGGCGGCGCCGGCAACGCTGTCGAGGTCGAGGAGGAGGGCGCGGGAAGCGCCGCGTTGCCGGCGTGGTGCTGCCTGTGCCCCGAAGGCGGGGACTGCTCGCTGGAGCCCAACCCGAGCGCCAACGGCAAGGAGGACCCCGGGCTCCGCTCCCTCCTCGAGCGCAACGACTTCTACTCCGACGACTGCAACCCGCACGCCGCCACTGCCGCCGCAACCGACGACGCAGCAACCCCGGCCGCCGATTTTGATTAGGTGCCGTCGATCCGCCACCGTTACTGCACATTGCTGTACATAATTTTGTTCACACACCGTCATGTAAAGCAATTATGCACATAATTGTTTCTTCTTGCGTGGTTGAGTTCTCCATTGATCAATTGGCTCTTCACCTCGTGTTTTTTTTTCTATTCGCCGGCATGTATGTTGGTGAGAGCGGTGCCAAAAAGAAGCGGCGGGCATGGTTTTTCTCCATTGTCTCGTAGCCATATCTTTACTTTGCAGCTTTGTCTCGTGTCAGTGCGTTGGATTTGACTCCGTGGTTTGCCTTTGCATATCCTTTCTCCTGATCCCCATTGCCTTTCCACTGTGGAGTGTGCTGTCAAATTGCAATCGGATCCTACGTTTCGTATTTGGCAGGTGACTTGGCCATGGGGTGACGTGTACCTACCTGTTGTGCTTTGCTTCGGACACACACACAAATAAGACATGATCTGCCTTCGAATAATGATAAGAAAATGATCTGATGAAAGAATACAGCTCTGATTACGTTTTCATGATCGGGCAATTCAAATTCAAGTCATCTCCCTTATGGTTCTCTTTCGGTTGGGGGAGAGGCGGAGAGCCAGAAAGGTTTATCACCCTGAGACGTCCGTGCTGCTGAGAAGTGAGAACTCACGGTTCGGTTGGATTTCGATGGTGCAGTCTCAGGCACCACCACGTCTGCAAACGAAAGCCACCTCTTGCTTAAATCCCAAAGATGAGGCCAAAACCGAGAACCTTTTTTCTCCATCACAGAAAAAGAAGATCGATGGGGGAAGCATCGCTATCAAAGGAGTGCGAAAATCGTAGGTTTGATTGGCAGCAATCCAAATCATCATACGATCAAGTGGCAGGTAAGGCAAAAAGTACATGGATTTTCAGACGTCTCACCAGAAAAATGAACTGATTAAGCGTAAGGATGAAGATTGCTTCACATTCTGTCAGGTTATCGTTCAGATTAGATCTACAGCACAAAATCTTGCATATAGGAGCATCTCCAGCACGTCTACCCGTGGGCCATTTTGTGAACCTATTTTGTACGCCATGTCGGACGTGGGTCCCACTTGACCCACCGGCGGTGAGATAAGCCAAACCATATCCAATTTGGTTCCTTCTTCCTCTTCTCCTTCTCACACAACTCACCACCATGCTCACATTCTAGCCGTCGTCGCTCCTTCTAGTTCAGCGCTGCCTGACGGTCATTCGCCGTCGTCGAATGTCGTGGAATTCACGACAGTAATCATCAAGGGTGGCTAAGATCGAGGAGTGGAACTAGGCAACGTAGGAATTCCAGGGACGAGATTGTCACACGATGTGTCGCCCCTCACGTTGGAGGTAAAAACCTATTCCTTTTGTCTAGTATTAGGGTTTGTATATTGATTACAATGTAGATATGTCAAAGCGTGTCCTCTAGGGGTTCCCATGTCGGTCTCATATATGCGGCCATGCTAGGATTTCAGATGTTTCCGAATCGGTTTGAAGCTAGAGTCCTAGTGGGTGACGACAGGGGTTCCTTGTCGTATACTCCAAGTTTTGTACCCCATCTTTTCTGGCGGGTTTCTACTAGACCCTGCTTGGGTGAGAGTCGGCCCAGCTTTTTATTTGTGTAAGCTCAGTTGTAGTGGACGAACGTAAGTAAGTCATGTGCCACCCTGGGTCTATTGAGCTATCCTCACATCAAGATCCTACCTGGTTGGCATTCCCTCGGCATTGACCCACGCATTGTCGCCCCTCATGGAGAGTAAAAAGGTTGTCAACACGGAGAGCGTTTCATGAGCGGATAGTTGCGAATGCACGCCTGCAAACAAGGCCGAAGTTGTGGGGAAGGGTCTTCTTGTTGATTTTTTTTATTTTGGTGGAGGGAATTGATTTGTATTCCATTATATTTGTGTGCTTTAATTTTTCGATGTTTATGTGATCAGCTCAAGCAATTAGTTAAAACACGACTGAAATGGCATGAAAATAACTAAAATGGTAAAAAAAATCAAAATAGAGTGGAGCTAGTCCTCGGTGGTTTTGTCTCGCGATGTGACACATGAACGGTCCAGATTGACGCAGGGCTTCTCCTCGGATCGAACAACTCGGGATGGTTTTCTCCTCGCCCACCCAGCGCTTGACACATGGTGTGCTCATTAGCCCATTGTCACAGTTTGTGCCTTCTTTACCTAATCATGTACTAGAAACTGCTATCCAAATATATTTGTTGAACCATAACCTTTAAAAGTACCTACCTTAAAAAAATACACACACACAAAATAAAAATAGTAGTATAATTTATGCAAGTATCATAAATTAATAACCTATGTGATCTTTAAAGCGGTCTTATCTAAAAAAGAAGGATTTTTTTCACTATAAAAGGTTTAAATTTAGCATGGTGTGCACATTTTAAATGATAGACACTAAAAATGTATTACAGAGAGCGCCACAATTAAAATATATTACTTAAGTTTGACTTGCACTAAAAAATAAACTACAAATATGTATAAAAGTCTAGTATAAATATTCTTTGTTTGAACTTACCAAGACGAGGTGAACCTTATGATCATCTTTTCATTTTCCTTATATGTGCCTAGTGACCCCCTTCCAATCTAGACATCGGTTAGTTTCGACGTTATGTCTTTGTTGGATCTAGTATGTCGCCGCTTAGTTGGGGCCAAAATGCCTATCTCTTATCTCCAGTTTGAGATGATGAGTTCTCTTTCACACCTCTGATTTTGACCTGGTCTGCTCCGAAAATCCAATTGTCTTCCTGGTAAACATGCATGTAATCTAGGTGAGTCTTGGATGACAAATCAACCAGGATGATACAAGTTGTGATCTCAGTCATCTGTTGGACAAGTGTAGTAGATAACATATGTAATTTGTTTGGCCCTCGTAGAGTTAACTCTTAGATTGCCATTTTTACTATTCAAAATCAATTGGTAGCCTCAACTTAAGCTGCTAGTTTACAGTGCTAGTAACATGAACTATTCAAAATCATTTAAACTATGGACACACTACTATATCCATGGAATGGATTCAACAAGATAAGATAGTTTTTACTTACTACTTGCTTCATTAAGTACTTTTGTGGTCATATTGACTGCTAGGTGATAGTGCTGGAAACCTGAACTATTCAAAATCATTTGGAACCTTAGGCAGACAACAAAAATCCACAAAAGGATTCAACTAGATAGTTTTACATAGTTCCTGTTAACGAATAACTTGTGAGTTCATGTTGATTGCTAAGTTCCTAATATTGCTGGCAACTATTGCTAATAATTATAACTCGTTATGTAATATTTTGGTATTTAATTTATCTTTCATCTAGATATCAGAATTCTTTTCCATGTGAAATATTATTTATTTAATTTGTTACAATCCCATTTGTCTTATAGTTGCTTATTTGTTTTGCTGCCCTGTTTAGTTTAGTTTATTTGTTATTGTCCCAATGGTGTTCTGTGCCCAAGATTTAGTGTTCATTGTATTGTCCAGATTAGCTTTTGTGTCAGTTTATTGTTCAGTTTAGCTTTTACTAACAAAAGTAAAATCCAAGAAAGAATACAACTAGATGGTTTTACCACGAGAAAGTCCACTCTTCATCCCTAAGTTTTTCGAGAAGTTTATGTTTTGTCCTAAAACTTCTCTTTGGTCCGAAACAGATCATGAATTACTGGAAAAGTCCATATCACATCTAACTCCAGCAAAATGCTTGTGTGGGAAACATGTAGCACAACAAAAGGGTGAACCGAGATGAATTGGAACCGAGTTTTAGTCAAATTTCTCATTCGAAATATAAATCCCCAAATCTTCAAAGCACCCACGGTGCCCCACTCTTCTATTGTCCGGCTAGGCTGCGCCGCTTTGCTCTTACACGAGCCTCGAGCTTGTTCGACCTGTTCACGACCCAACTCACCCCGTGCCCCCAACTATCTGTACCTCCAGACCTTCCTACTCACGTGGACTGATGTCAAGCTCAACGTTGTCATCGCACTCGTCAGCGGCATCCTGTCATCGCCGCGCTCGTCGCAGGGATCCAATGGTTGATTCACGCCGACATGCTCGTTCCTTCAAACTAGGCTGTGCAACTAGCCAGTCTGCTTTAAGAGGGTGAAGCGAACGACAACATACGTCGCCGTTTTCCTTGGGTCAAACGAGGTGTGCTTTTTTTAAAAGTTCAAGATTTGTTTTGAACCAAATAGAAGTTTTAGGATGAAAAGTAAACTTTTCTCAATAGTTCATGGTTGAAATGTTGACTTGCTGAATTCATAATGATTGCGATAACTGGTAATAATAATTATTGTGCATACATATTATTGTTTGGCATGTTAATATACACCTTTGTGCCAAATATGGTCACATATTATCAAATATACCACAAATATGTTCATGAACTTGGTCATTTGGTTGAAAGTTGTGAATGTTCATGCATGATACTCCATTTTGTGATTTTTTTAAAATATGTCAAAATCCATGTTTATCATTTTTCGTGTGAAAGTATTACACATATAAGGTCTTCATGCCAAAGGATTGACATTTTCTTATTTTTCTTTGATTGATTTCAAAAAGGGGTCACAATTGCTGGTGAAAATATTCATAGGAAGAGACGGAATCTTTCAAAGCCCTCTCTCGATATTTAGCTGAATCCTACTTGGATACCTTAATATGATAGTAAGAAGTTTTTAGGAGAAAACCAGAACAGACTTGTAGTTCGAATTTGAATTAGTTTGGAGAAATCATATAAATTCATTTAAATTAACATAAGTAGTTAGAAAGAGAGAAACTTAATACATGGGACTTGGCCACCCAATATAGTATGTTTTAAGAAATTTTGGGATGTCATTTTTCACCATATTATTTGCACTTGCTTCACAAAGAAACCATTTCTGGCAAAAAATGAAAATTATTTTTATGTGAAAAAAAAGTTGAAAACTGCTTTTGGCTCTATTGTTTGGCATGTCAAGATGCACTTTTATGCTAAGTATGGTTACATTATCGTGAACTATGTCATGGATATGTTCATACATGATAGTAAATTCTGTGAATTTCTATTAAAAAAAATCAAAATCCAAGTTCATCATTTTTTCCTTGTGATTTGTAACAATTGGAGAACTCCATGCTAAAGGATTACATTTTTTTTTTGCATTTTCTTCGATTATTTCAAAATAGGGTCAAACTATCTGCCAATATGTTCATGGCAAAGGGTCTTAATCTTTCAGGACTATTTACTCTTTGCTATTGCTCAAAATCCTGCTTTGGTACCTTATTTTTTCAAGTATTTTTAGGAGAAAACTAGAACATTTCTCTAAATTCTGCATAATTCTAAATTCGCTTTCCAATATGGTCTACTTTGTGTAAAAATTGGAGAGGTTCTATTTTGCACCATATAATTTGCATTTGCTTCGCAAAAAAACTCATGTATAACAATTTCAAAATGAATTTTTTTTTGTGATAAAACATTGGAAACTCCTTTTGGCGCCACTATTAATTGCCATTTGAATATGCACCTATCTGCCAAATATGGTCACATTATCACGAACAATGTCAAGGATATGACCATGACCTTGGTCATTTGGCTTGAAGGTATGTATATTCAAACGTGATAGTCCATTTTGTGTCTTTTTTTTCTTAAAAAAAAATGTTAAATTCAGGTTTATCATTTTTCCTATCAACTAGTACATATAGAAGGAATCCATGCCGAATGATTGCATTTTTTTAACATTTTGATTTTATTTGTTTTTTCAAACTAGGTTCAAAACCGTTGACGAAACTAGTCATAGAAAGGGCCTAAATCTTTCAATACGATCGATGCCTATTGCATATAATTCTACTTGGGTAACTTAAAAAAAATTGTGTTATTTTTAGGAGCAAACTATAACACCTGCAATTCAAATTTAAATTACTCTTGAAAATTAGCCGAAATTCTTTTATATGTGAGAAATTAGCTAGAAAGTAATGAAAATTTTAATACTTCGGAACTGACCTTCCAATATTGTCTACTTTGTGTGGAAAAATATTTAAGGTTCGATTTTGCACCATTTTTTTTCACGTGTTTCACACACAAAAAAACATATGTATATGTCAAGTATGTTTTTATTGAAGTGCTCTAGAAAATTGCAAATAATTGTTTCATTGAATAAAAAAATCTAAAAGTTCAAAAATTTGCTCCTCAAAATCCAAATGTATATGTTTATACTATTTCATATTACTTGTCTGTTGAGTGTTTTCCAAAAAGACTCGGCAAAGTGAGTCATGTTGCCATCAACCAAAGTTAGAATGGGCATGTGTTACATGCCATCGCCGACTGCCTTGCCAAAAAAACACATTGGCATATTATCGATATATGGAGTATTTTCTATTTCCCGAGTAAATTTGCCAAGTATTTTGCATCGTCACTCGATCTGTTTGCCTAGTTTCTGATAAAATGTACTCGGCAAATCGGGCGACACTTAACCATACGGGTGCCACAGAGTGGGTGGACCACCTCTTCGTCCATCGTCAACCATACGAGTTTGGGGGTTCATCAAGGATTGAGAGCATCTACAACCGGCCACCCTAAATTTAGCCCCAAACTGTCCGCAGACACGTCTGGGCGTACCACGGACAATGACCGGACAATCCCAAAAAAGGTCTCTTCCGACCATGTATCCCAATGTCCCTCCAAATTATGGGGTCACATTTCATGTGATGGATGGAGAAGGAGAGAGGAGAATAAATGAAGGGCAAAAGAAAGGAAACAGGTGGTCCAAGCGGACAACCTGGGCATGCCCGGACAGGCTCATCCTACCCCAAACCCTCCCCACCGATGTGCTGGATTTCGGGATTGCCGGATAGTCCGGACGTTTGGGCTGAGTTTGGGGAGGCTGGTTGGGTGCGTGTTTTTAGCCCGGGCACTGTCCGGGCTGTCCGCTCGGACGTTTGGGGGAGCCAGTTGGAGATGCTCTGACTTGGTATCCCTTCTCTCGATCTCACGCTTTGACGGTCCCTCTCTTCAAAAAAGGGGGAGCCAAATGACCACACATCACCGCAAACAATTGACTTCCTTACTTTGTCTGTCTCTTGGGACACATGGAATTAGAGAAATGGCCGGGTTTTTGCATTACTTTCTATTTACTTTTCTTGTTTTAATAAAGCGGCCGTATGCATCATTTTAATGCAGAGGCTGGGACCCCCTTTTCTATTTTTTTTTACTTTTCTTGTAAAACTTCTCCTTAATTAATAGTTTGGGTTAAAGATTTTACCCCGTTTAAAAAACAAATGTTGAAATCCCCTGCTACGACCCAAAGCCCTTCAGTTACATTCTTCAGCTGTATGGTGTCCTCGAAGAAATCAGTGCGCTCGATGTGGTCACTTGGAGCATACTGGTGAGTTGAAAAAAGGTGCTATTTGAGGTGGACGCGGCTGAGATTGTAATTGCATACAGTATTTGTTTTGTATGACCACTTTCACTTTCCAAGCTAGCAGCGTCCCAGGAGGTGCACCTTCGGAGGCCTGTATGTATGCTGAAAAAGTTTGCGTCTGCATTCTTCAGTATTTTGGAAATTGACAATGGTTTTTTTTCCTGCCCCGCGTGGATCGGAGAGGATCGACTCGGTTTTGGCCCAAACAAAACGCGCAAAAAGGCCACGTCCGGGAACGCTGCCCAGGCGGGCTGCTCCACGGGGATGGAGAGGATCCGGTTAGAACCATGTCTCAGCTTCAACCCAAGGTACGACTTACTCCCGTCTCGTTCTACTGCTCCAGCTTCTTCCCCGGTAAGATCCTCACACCACCCCGCCGCGTCCAGCCGCGAGAGGGAGCAGAATGCTGCAGTGCGTCTTCCTCCTCTCCGATTCCGGGTAATCCCCTCCCCACGCCACAACTCCCGTGATTTCCTCTTCCCAGCTGCATCGTCTTTCCTGGCCGGATCCGTCCGCCCCTTTCGCCGGATTCGTACTGAATTTCATGTGATTTTGGGGATCGGTGCGTGGTGCTAGGGAGGTGCTGGTGGAGAAGCAGATGACGGCGCACCGCGTGGACCGCGCCATCTGCGGTTGGTTCTCGGAGTATGTTCTGGCCCACGCCGCCGGCGACCCGTCCAAGGTAAACCAGCCTCTGCTCCTGCCAAAATCTTGTCGCCCCCCTTTTGCTTAGTACGTCCTGGGAAGCTCCCACCTCTCGATTTCTTATGCCCTTACTGTGTACGGCTGGCTGAATTTATATTGCGGACTGACTCTTGGTTTGGTCCCAGGTTTTCAGTAGTATCTTGTGTCGTTGCTTGCTATTGTAGAGAAATTAGTTTAAACCACAAAATTTCGAGCTGTTGTAGTTTGGAGGTCACGATGTTTGGTTTCGCGTATTGATTTCATCAGATCGCCGCTTATTAGGTTTCTTGGACCTGGGAAGGTCTTGCAGGTTGTGGTGTCGCCAACACACTACTTGTTCCAAGTATATCGGAACGGCCTGACGTTCTTGGCATGCACCCAAGTGGAGATGCCCCGTTGATGGCTATCGAGGTGTCTGCTTCATATCATTCCAGTCTTTTGTCTTTAATTCGATGACATTCAATTGCTTACAAGACACTATATTACAACTATGTCGTAACACATTGAGGATTTGCAAATTGAAGTAACTTCCCTGAAATAGCAGATAGCCCGATTTACCGCAACTTTTAACTTTCGCAACGGGTGTGCTCATATGTTTTTTCGCATCCAGTTTCTCTCTCGTGTGGCGGATGTCTTGACAGACTACCTTGGAGATATAAATGAAGACACAATCAAGGATAACTTTGTAATTGTTTATCAGGTATCTTTTCTTACTCCTGTCACACTATAACTGTGCAACTGGTATTGCAGTGTCACTTTACTTCATCGTAGGATGATTTTCTTTGATAGATTATTAAGGAACTAAGCTTTAAAGTTTGGAAAATAAGATATCACACTAGACTAGAGTTAGCAGTTCTACTATGAACAAATTGAATTGCATATAGAGAGCTACAAAGCGCATGGAATTCCAATAGGCACCGACTATCTGTTTGTTGAAAATTAGGCGCTATATCTGCTAAGTTCATTCTGTCAAAGGAACATCAATCCAGGTTTCTGTTGAATTTGAGCCTTGAATAACGATCAGCAAGTTTAAAATTGCTTTGTTGCTTGTGTTGTCCATGATTGGTAAAACTGAACTATTCATTTCTTAATGTTAGTTCTCTAAACAATATAATCCTTATATGAATCCAGATTCTAGATGAAATGATGGACAATGGCTTTCCACTCACTACTGAGCCAAACATCTTAAAAGAGTTGGTTGCCCAACCAAATATGGTCAGCAAAATGCTGAATATTATGACTGGTAAAAGTTCTACTATTGGTAGCAAACTTCCCGATGCAACTGCTTCTTTTGTACCTTGGAGAACAACAATTGTCAAGGATGCAAGCAATGAAGTCTATGTGAACATAGTTGAGGAACTAGATGCATGTGTGAACAGGTATTCCGACATTTCTCCTTTCAAACAATCTAGGATTTCATCAGATCTGTAATTTTGATTTTAGAGCCCTTGATGCACGTGTGAACAAGTATTCTCAATTCGCACATTTTTAGATTTTGAAGTTATGCGACTGTGGCTTCTGGGACCTTAGGTCAACAGTAGTACATTGTTGAATTACAAGAAACTATGACTGGACTTCGGTATATCCAAAGTACCAACTATTGAATATTCTATATTGTGTTCCAGATCCGCTGTTAGCTATGATATGTGTTACTACCTCCGTATCACGAAAACATGACGTCGGAGGGTTTTTTCAGAAAGCACACAAAAAAATGTTTGGGGATTTTAGCATTCCATGGCCAGGTTTGTCGTTGTATTATTAATACCCCCAAAATGAAAGCGCCAGGATTCGATCCTTTTACTTGGAGCAGCGGGGTCTCGGCGGCGGGCACGTGATGATGGACGCGCGCAGGAGGAGGCGCAGTCTGGTGCCATGGTGGCATCGACGGCAGGCCTGTCGAGTATCATGCGGATCTTAACCCTGAAGAGTCCGATGGCGGTGGCTCGATGGTGGTGACGGCTTCTTGCTTCAGGAGTCTGCTAGACCGGATGAACGCTCTCGTTTCGCCTAGAGGGCGTCTCGGGGTATGCGACCTGTTCCCGGTTCCTAGTTGGTGGGTGGAGTTCGTGTTTTCATGGCACAAGGCCCTGTTTACATGATTTCACTCATTGTCGAGTTCGTAGGTGTTGTGTGGTGGCTTCGGGTTTTTTGATGTATGTTTCTTTGTCAGACCTTTGTTGAATAAAATAATAAAGAAGCCGTATGCATCTTTTCGATGCAGAGGCTGGGACCCCCCTTTTCTAAAAAAAAACTTGTATGTCACCATATTGGTCAATATGTTAAACCGCGTCTTTATTAAGTAGAAGCAAGATGGTGAACAAGCATGGCAGTGAACGCCGCCTTGGTATCTGAATTGTTGTCTAAAAACGTCAAATATTCATATTATGGAGGGAGTACTAAATTTACACGAAAGGCCAATATTAATACAGTAGGCAATGTGGTGGTTAGCAACGTAGAAGGTCTTTTTCTTTTGTGATGACTGATGAGAAGATCCAGCTACCCAACTTTGTTATCTTTTTACATCCACGTATCTGAAAGAACATTTCTTAAGTTTGGCTTTTTTTTTTTTTGAACTTTGGTTGATTTTATTTTCAGAGAAGGGGTTCTAGTGAAATGTGAGGCCTGTGGTGAAATTGAAGTGAATTCCAGCCTTCCAGGATTACCAGAATTGACCTTGTCATTTGCTAATCCCATGCTTATCAATGATGTGAGGTTCCACCCCTGTGTTCGATTCAGACCTTGGGAGTCCAATCAGATCCTATCATTTGTTCCTCCTGACGGGCAGTTCAAGCTTATGAGTTATAGGTGCGTAAATGTTTACTTCTAAATCTTACTATTTCCTTTATGTTCTTGCCATCTTGGGCTGTCTGTTATATATTCTCATCGTTTGATCACAAATAATCAGGGTTAAGAAACTGAAGACCACACCAATTTATGTGAAACCGCAATTATCATCTGATTCTGGGAATTGCCGTGTTAATGTGATGGTGGGGATTCGGAATGATCCTGGGAAAGCTATTGATTCTATAATTGTGCAGTTTCAGTTGCCTCCCCTCATTGCTTCTGCTGATTTGACCGCAAACCACGGTACAGTTGACATTCTTGCTGATCAGGTCAGTACATAGTTTGCCATCAGCTGTGTAACTTCACTTGATGCTCTTTTTTTCCGTAGTCATGTGTCAAGCTGTGACCTAATAAAGGAAACTCGGAACTAGAAAACCTAAATGATGTGTTGGTGGATCAATCATCATACACTATATAAATACGATATTTGAAATTTTCTACACTTTAGCACTACATATACCTTAAAATGTCTGTCTAATAGCATCTTATTTATTTATTTATTTATTTACTTATTCATGCAGACCTGCGTTTGGACAATTGGGAATATTCCGAAAGATAAAGCACCATCCCTCTCTGGAAATCTACGTCTGGAGGAAGGACTCGCTCAGTTGCATGCATTTCCAACATTTCAGGTGAAATTCAGGATTATGGGGGTAGCACTGTCTGGGCTTCAAATTGATAAACTGGAAGTAAAAAATACACCAAGCGCACCATACAAAGGTTTTCGAGCCCAGACTCAAGCTGGAAGGTATGAGGTCAGGTCTTAGATGCTCGCAGAAGTCTCGGACGCCACATTTTGCACATAATTCAACATGGTGCCATAGCCCAGAACCGTGGGACTATCGACGTAGTATTGTCCATCCATGGCCAGCATGGCTCTCTATGATGTTCTGGCCTGTAGACCTGCATCTATTTTTTCAACAGAATCCTGCAGTTTGCTTGCAAAGGGGAAGACTCGTGTGTAGATCCTTAGCGACTGATACATCAAGGTTTTGAGTTCTGCTGTACGGTCGTGAATTCGTGATCACCGCTGAATTCACTTAGGCTAGAACTCAGTTATTCTGCATATGCTCATTCATGCCTGAGAACTACCTACAGTTAGAAAAGGGGCGGTGTTTCCTTGTCAGGCTCATAGCTATTTGTGTGAAGTTGTAATTCGGGAATAGTTGTACAGAATGCCTATAAATGATGTGTTGTGTGACAAGTCGCTGCAAGGTTAACAAAACATTCTTATATAAGAATGGTGAATACCCTGAAACTCCATTAATTAGATTTATTCAGTCACTTCTAATATCATTTGTAAGCAACATTGACAACTTCAGGTAGAACTAAGGATGACTGTCAAATGAAAGACCTTGTTAAGAATCAAAGAACATATTAGTGTATGAGATGATATACATATTCTGTTAGTTAAATTTAACCTATAAATAACTAAATATGTTTTCAGAAACACGGAGTAAAATCAGAGGTATGAAAAGCAAAGATGTACAATAAAACAACAAGAATAGATTGGCCCGTTGCTTTCACTTACTCAGAATAGTAACCAAGCACGTGCACATGCACATGCACGTTTCATGCAATGCACGAATTTAAGTGACTGATATAACAATTTGTATTCAGATTATATGAGCTAGCCACTAAGTTTAGGAAAACCTCCAGAAGCTGTGAAAGGATATTTTCCAGATCAACAGGGCAACTAAACTTCCTCCATTGTTTGCATAGAATGCAAGAGCACATGGTAATGGACCTGTTCTATTTTTCTTCATACAGTGCAAGAGCATTAATATATATGAGGGATACCAGTCATGCAACAGTACACTCCTCATCATAATTATGTGGTTATTTTAAGCCCAAGGTTGTTCTCCTTACCTGGATGCTATAAGTCTTTCTAGCTGCAGTCTATACAAATGTGAAGTTCCATTGAAAGGTTAGCAATGTTATAGGTACAAACACCTCATTTCACAGATGCTGCTTAATGTAAGGTTGAGACTGTAATAGGCCAAGCCTCAGTTTAACTACTGGGATGTATATTGCAAAGATGCACAGCTAGCAAGACTCCCAGGTACGTTGTATATATGTTAACATCGATACAGCTAGCCAAAAGTAAACTAAAACTAAATATACCAAATCTCCTAACAAACTTGTACTGGCCATAACTCATAACCACATAATAATTCAGTCTGCAGCTAAATGCTTCACAAAGTAAATTATGCAGAATACTTGCTATATACTCAAATATCAACACGATGACAAGGATTTAAACTGCCACTGCTGAGTAACCACAAATATGCAAAGCAAAACAAACATTTCACTGGACAAAAGAGCATGTACAGTGCATTGTACTTATTATGAAAAAGTAACTCGAGTAAATGTGTCCGTACCTTGGAACTTGTCCTTTTCGCAAGTGAAAGATGTCTAGCCATCAGAACATGGAGAGTACAAGCAATATTTACGATTGCTCTGATGTTTCCTCATGTACACGGTCATGGCGAACAAGCTCAAATCCTAGAAAGTAATACACCCATAGAATAAATACAATTGTGGAAGAGAAGAGTAGACAATATGAACATACACAGATGCATAACCACCTCGAGGTCCTTAGAACTCTGAGAATCCTTAATTTTCTTCTTGTATTTTGACTTCTCAAGTTCTCATTCCATAGTTTTTTTTGTCACACCCTTGGTTTTGCATTCTTCTCGGCATAAAACAAGTTCATTATCACCCTAATAACTCCTTCAAGCTCATGGCCTTGCCATGGATCTCCATTGCCACCACAGCCTCGTACTCGTCTATCATCATCCTCCAACTCTCTTGGTCCTTCGTTGGCTGGTATGAGCCATGGGAGCCATAGATTATGAATCTTACTACACCAAACAAATATGTGTCCATATAAAAAATCAGTTATACAATACAATTTATGACCTCTTGGATCTTCTCTAAGGGGAAAAGAAAAATATATTACTCGGCATCGGAGTTTACATTGTCATTTACAATGAGGTGGCCGAGGTGCTCTAGATAACTGGTTGCCAATATTAAGCTTCCTAATGTTGTAACAAACCAATTAGCAAACAACCACAATGGAAAAGAATTACTCCATGACCTTTTCTGCCGACTACATAAAACTGAAAGTTGTAAATGAAACTCGAGCAGATTTACTTCCTATAGCTGTATGCATAGATTTATAGGTTGTAAACTAAACTCGTGCAGATGGATATCACATAGCCATATGCATAATTCATCCAAGATGAACATATAGCTACAGTAATTCGCAACGAATCTTTAGAAAATGTAGACCATGAACATTTCACCATCTAAAAACAGAATGAAGGGATACCAAATTGTATAAAGCTGAAGGTTATGTTCAACTCTAAACCTGACCCAAAACCATCAAATACCCCTTAAAATAGAGAAGTAACTGTCACACTTGAACTAAAGCCCAAAATATCAGAATGATTTTCTCTTAAGAACAGTACACTTCGATTGCATAGCTGAACAACAGTTTTGAAGATTAATATTCTCGTAATGCTTCTCGCCTACTCAAATAAACCAGGCAATATACAGCGTATGTAAAACTGCAGACCTTGACGTGCAGCAATAATAGATAGATGAAGCATCCACATTACCCAAAATAATAGCAAGGTGCTTCCTGATGTTGATCTGAAAAGAAGTCAGACTTGGGCAGTATTCTGACAGAAGTGGAAGTGCTCACTAATGGCATTAAGAATAAAACATTGGTCCGTGGTGCTAATCAATAACCATGGGCAATTTTGAAAAAGAAGTACTACCATCCAATTCATGGCGTAACACCCAACTCCTACGATTTCCACGGAAATAAAATAGGATGTAATTAGGCATAGTTGAGACAAAGTGAAGAATAGTATGCCTCTGCGGACACGGGCATAATTAGATTTCTCTGAAATTTCCAAAAGAGCTATCTGGGATTGTTTTGCAGCTGCAGATGTATGCACGTTGTTGACCTGTAAATCTGTAATAACCTATCTGCAACAAAAAATCAAATCATTAGGGTGCATAACTCAATTGTGGACCAGCTAGCGATAGAGCACACATCTCGAAATGGATGGTTGCTACCAGTATGGCTGGAAGATAGTCGGGAGTGACGCCGAGAGGGAGCTAGGGTCTGCGTTGGGAATCGGCGACATTGAGTCTCCGAGCGGAGGAACGTGCAATGGTTGGGTTCGAGCATGAGGACCTGTGGCCTGATGGTGGGCGGCGGCGGATCGCGCGTTTGGGCTCGCCGGCTCCGGCGGCGCCTCGCATGAGTATAAGGCGGTGGTTCAGGCAGCGGGTTGCGGCTCTAGCGAGGATTCTCCTCGTCCTCCTCCCGATGTGGCAGGAAGGCTGCCGTGAGTGATGGAGATCGAAAAAAAATGTGCCGCGGAGTGGGGATTGGTTAGCGGGAGGTGCGACGGACACTGTTTTAGCGCTAAATGCGGGAGTAATTTTGAGCGTTGATGGTGGCATGGCACAGTAACTAAGCGGGGCGGGGCTTCGCGGTGCGGCAGGGCAGTTACCAAGCGTGGGCGGCTGGGCGTGGTCGGCCCGTTTGCGGGCGAGTCGATTTTGTGGAGACGATGATTGCGGGGGCAGGGTGGGGGAAAACCAACTCAACATTGGGTTAATCGTGGCGGTCAAATCAAGTGAATCGACGGAGATGGTTACGGGGTATTGATACATCATTAGACAACCGTGAGACGTTAGATGTAGGCAATCGTAGAGCTGATATTATTTGGATCAGCCACTCTTTTTATATTAGTGGAGATGGAGATACACCGGAAGGAAGTAAACAAATCCTAAACGTGGGACCCACAACCATTGCCGAGAAGTCGTGATCCTCGTGGGCTAAGCAAACTCGAAATCCACGCGGCATACTTGACTTGCGCTCGAATCCGTTTTGAGCCATAGATCCGTCGCTGCTTCCTTCCTTCGGCGTCCACACACCGGCCACCGCCTCCTCCCTCAGAATTCGAAACCCCCAAGCAGATCGGCCGAGATAAGCGATGGAGGCGAAGATGAGCAAGTTCTTCGACTCGGTCGGCACCTTCTTCACCGGCGCCGACAACATCCCCTGGTGCGACCGCGACATCATCGCCGTAAGTGCCCACCCCCTCGCTTTGCTCAATGAATCTACCGCCTGCCTGCGAAACCCTTGCGCTGTAGGTGGGGAATAGTTAATTCTATGGCGCACGACGTATTAGCCGAGAGTGAATCAATGCTTGATGCGTCCTGGTGATGGGAGGCCATCCTATCTGCTGAACCGTGTCACGCACGACCCAATCACAGAGATGAGGGGGGCAGCAACCAGATCTTAACCAGAAATTGGATATGGATTACAGGATGAGGATGATGATTGTATGCGGTTACATTCAAACCATGGATACAAGGGAATCAAAGGTGAGGGATCGGCAAGTAGCAGAGAAGGATACCGTAGCAGGAGGAGAGGAAGAGTAGCAGAAGGCGAGAAGGTAGGGGACGATTTCAATTCTTCGATGCCCTTATCGTGTGCTGGACTCCTCGTATGTCGTATATAAGCATCGGCCCACCCTCCTGTAGTTGTGCTCAGCCCAAGGACCATAAACTCCTCTGTAGTAAAGACCAAGGGAGAGCATCGGTGGTGCTTGATGTGATTTTTCAACTCTATTCAGTTCGTTGATGTGATTTTTAATGGTTGTAGCATTCGATTTACCAAGTTGGAATGTTGGATGCCCATTCAATACCATGTACTGAAGACTCTAAAGTTATTAGATGGTTAACTCGCTCTAAAATATCCCCTCGGAACATGGAGAAATTCGTTCGAAAACTATCTGTTTATGTATTGTCCAGAGACACAAACATTCCAAGTCATCCAGTCTTGGATGTTGATATTGTTAAATATGCTTTCTGTTCCTCTTCAGTGTTCACATTTTTGTTTTTCTTCTATGTTAATTATGTCCAGTGCGCAATTAGAGCTTATAGTTCTGATTCCAATGATTATCCATGGTTATATGTACTTAGGGATGTGAAGGAGAGATTTCTGAGGCTGCAACAGAAGAACAGAAAAATGATAGCATTATGAGACTATCTTGGGCTCTTGTCCATTCCAGGCAGACGGATGATGTGAACCGTGGAATTGGCATGATTGAAGGTCAGATAACTTTTCTGTTTCCATGATTCAAGATATACTTCTTGCAGCCTATCATCTTACATTCACCATCTATTATTCGCAACAACTATGTTTCATCAACTTATTTGTTCCACAGCTACTCTCGACAAATCCACCAGCCCACTGCAGACTAGAGAAAAATTGTATCTGATGGCTGTTGGACACTACAGAAATGGGAACTATGTAAGGAGCCGACAACTTGCAGACCGTTGTTTGGAGGTATGCCTGCAATATTTCTAGCTCCTGATTGCCTTATAGTGCATACTTTCTCGATTACTAGTTAGTCTTTCTGCCTGCGAAGAGGAAAGAAATATTTCACTGGTTTCATGTTAACTACGACCCAGTTATTTGATTCTATCATACATGCAATTGATGCAAGTAGCTTTGTACTGTTAACTTATGGCAACTCATATTTTCATTTGCTTGTGTAACCATTAACTCATATTTTCATTTGCTTGTGTAACCATTATCATACATGCAATTGATGCAAGTAGCTTTGTCTGCTGGATGACACTTTGTAGAACCTATTTCCATTACACTTGTGGAACTTATTTGAATATTGCTTTTGGCTTTTGTGACTACTAACTAGTACTGTTTCTGTGCTGGGTGACATAGTATCAAACCGTAAAACTCGTAAGTTTTTGCAGTACGACTAATCAACAATCAACATATGGCTATGCAGATAGTGGTAGTTTATATCGTTCTGCAAGCAGTAAACTCATCTAACTGGCCTTTGAATTCATTCAACTATTCTATCATGCGTTTTGTACTTGTTCGACGCCTAGCCTCGTCGAGTAATTCTAGCTAAGCAAAGTTTATCAGTTGAAGTCGTGGCTATGCTTGTTGCTGATTTCCTGTGTTCTATTATACTTCCAAGATTATTCTATGCTTGCCTAATACCAAAGTAGCATCTCTTCCTCCGGCATGTTGTGCATCTAGTTTTTTTTTTGCGGGTAATGTTGTGTATGTAGTTAAACATGCTATTGCTGTTTTTGCTTGGTGCACCAGATTTATATGGTATTTGAAAGGTTTATTTGGCAATTGTAGAGTTAATATGCCTTTCTTGTCCAAGTTGGCCTATACACTGGAATTGATTAGAAAGCTTTAATTCGAACTGGAACAAAATTACGCGAAATGAAGATTCCGGGGTAATCTCAGAACATACTGAAGGCTGCCATCATGCTAGCTGAATACAAGTCCATTTGTTTTTCAACCTTATAGGATATTGTTGGCTTTGCAACCTTTTCCCTTCAAATTTATCAATTTAAAGTTTGTTGACCGCTTTCCTGTAGATTCAACCTGATTGGAGGCAGGCCTCATCTCTAAAGAAGGCAATAGAGGATAAAATTGCTAAAGGTGAGATAAAATGAATCAACAGTACTTTCCTGCATTTCCATTTGTTCTGCGTGAGACTGTTGGCTCCAGGCATTGATATTCCTGTTGCGTGCAGATGGTGTGATCGGCATAGGAATCGCTACAACTGCAGTTGGACTTATTGTTGGTGGGATCGCAGCTGCTCTTGCAAGGAGAAACTGAGATTGCATCTGCTTAGTGATGAAGTAGGAGGCGTTTCGTTCTGTATTCTCAGTTGTTCTGATCCTAGTCCCGTGTCATTTCTGTCGAATCATGTGCATAAATGAGTGTACGATATCATAGCACTCTGTATCTTTGGATAAATCAAATCGTGATGGAGATAATGTTGTCTCAAACTAGAGCTGAATGCACCAAATGAATTATCAAAGTTCACAACACCGACATTTCACTCTCTAGATTGTTGTACACACGACGGTGCCATTCCGTTCAATCACATGAGCAAAGTCGCACACAATATTCCCTTCTCCCTGAACAGCGTCCTCTAAGCTTCATTGATCTCGCCATGGCTACTCAGGCCCGATGAGTGTGAGGAGGATGCTCTGGTAGAACCCTGAAGAGTCGCCAACGACGTCCTTGGTAACAGTCGTCTTGTACCTCACCTTGTATTCCTCCTTCACCTTCTTCATGTCCACCTCGGCACGCGTGACGACCCCTCTCGTTAGGGACTCCTCGTCCGTGCCGAGCCCGATTATTGAGCTCCGGATCAGCTGAAGAAAGGCAAGCCATGACGAATATCAGAACTTAAGCGAACCATTCATGCCCTCAGTCTCTCGTTAGTGGAGGTGGAGCTAGCAGTTACCTCTGCGAAATGCTTCTCAGGCGATGTCAAGCACCAGACCGCAGTTTTCAGCATTGCCGAGAGCTTGTCGTTGCCATTCCCTTCGAGAACCTGCAAATCGATGGCACAAAAAACCACAGTTTAAATTCTGTGCATTGTGCAACAGAATTGACAGAAGCGTGGGACGGTGACAGAAAAGCAAACCTCGTCGATGGCCTTGCCGTGGTCTTGCTTGTAGCGCTCGAACGTGGCCTTGAGCTGCGGCTTGCTCCTGGAGCTGACGATGCGGACCACGTCCCCGTGCAGCGCCTCCTTCTTGATCACCACCGCGCCGTGCAGCTCGGCCGCCTCCGCTCTCGCCAGCTCGTCGTCGACCTGCTCTCCGGCGTACCGGTACGAGCTCACCAGCCGCACCAAAAACTGCAACAGAAACAAACGCACGCTCAAGATCCAATACACGGCAACTGAAAAAAGAAGTGTCAAGATCTACACGAAATGTTGATGCGTGCTGCGTTGGAGCCTTGCCTGCTTGAGAGGATCCTTGTAGAGCGCGTAGGCGGCGACGTCCTCCTCGAGCGACGAGTCGTAGGCGGAGCAGTAGGCCTTCCTGACGGCGACGAGGTGGTCCGGCGACGACGCGCAGGCGACCTCGATGAGCACCCAGGCGTGCCGGTCGCCGCCCTTCTTCCTCAGGGCCTTGTAGGCCAGCTTGGCGTCCCGCGCCGCCGGGTCCATCGCCCACAGTGTCATCGCGCCCTGAACAGCCAGCAGAAATTGTCAGTTTCGTCCGCTGGAATCAGCAATCAAGAAGAAGATGAAGTTACCTTGAAGTGGCTAGACAGCTCGGACTGGAGCCTGCTGAGGAGGGTCTCGTCGTAGAGGCCTTCGTAGGCCACGGCGATCTCCCCGCGCTGCGCCGCCGTCCGGTGGCCGAGTATCTCGATCAGCGCCTTCTCGTCCGTCCCCCATCCTGTTCCAAAATTTCGGTTTCAGCTCAGATTCTTCATGTCTCGGAGCGACATCAATTGACTAGTGACAATTGCTTGCTAACAAGAGCACTAATTGTCCTAATTTCTCCACTCTCCAAATTAAAACTACAACAATGACTTGAACAGCAGCCACCTCACAAAGAACTGACCAGAAGAGCTCACAAATCATTTACATATTTCAATGATTATGGCTTCTAGGGGACAAGGAAAGCAAACACAAATCTTCAACAATGCATAGTTTGAAAATAAAATGAAAAAAACACCTTGCACTGCTTTTCTTATGTTCTCTGCATCTTCAGTTGGGGAAGGGACCGGGTTCGGGACCGAAATGGAAGCCATGGAGGCGACAAGTGCTCCTGCCTCTTCTTCTTCCTCCTGTTGACCCGGAGGTGAGGATGAGAAGTGGAGGAAGAGGAGATTGAGGGGAGGGATACTATGAACGCACTCAAGGCAGCAGCACCAGCGACACATGGCACGCGACCACAGCAGAGTTGAAAGCTTCGCCTGCAACGAGCTTTTCTCTAATTATTTCCTGGTGTGTTTCGCGTGCATGTTTGATCGTGTTTTCTCGGTTCATTTTAGGCACTTAGAGACGAGTTTTGATGGGGCTTCGGCTCATAATTGGAATAGCCTTGGCGTATTAGGTAGGACAATGGACGAGTGACATTGTTCACACTTCACAGCTCATACTAGGTGTGTATTTTGAGGTTCGGAGTATGCTAATTACTCAATTAGCATTAAAGAGGCAATATACTCTTTTTTTTTTGCGAGGATACAGGTGAAGATTACATCGAGTAGGCAGAAAAGATCAAACAAGAGATGGAGATTACACACAGATCTTCCTGCATCGACGTCGCCGGAGAAGAAACCGCATCGATGACGCGCCGCCGCCGCAACTTCCTTGACACCTTGGATCGGAAGGAGCCCCCAAGCGGACGGGAAGTCTTCGAAACTCGAACCCCGAGAGGCCTCCAGCTTGCTCCATCGGCGCCGCCGCTCGCGCCATCATCACCTGCATCGAAGGAGTCAACCAGATCCACCGCAAGCAGATCTGGAGGGGGGATCCCCGCACACGGCGACCCCAGAGAGCCACGAGCACGAGGGAGAGGACGGCGCTCCGCCTTGGAGCTCCGGGAAGCTCCACTGCCGGAGGGGACGAGCGCCATCCGCAAACGCAGCACCGACGAGGTCTCCACCACCAAGACGCCGCCGGCTGGGTCCCTACTACTACCTACACTATGTACACACCGGGATCCAGCGATTCCCCGACCTCCCGCCGCCGGAGCGGCCGACGGAGGCGAGGAATCACGCGGATCCGCGGCGGCGAGGTGGGAGCAGCGAGGGGGCGCACAAATCGCCTTTCTCTTCTTGCGGGAGAGAGGAGACCGTCCAGGGTCGGTCTGTTCTAAAGAGGCAATATACTCCACTTGTCTTCTTGAAGAAGTTAACCAATAATGAATAATTATTTTCCATTTTGATCTTCACAGATAAAGCATGTGTTTAAGGCTTGAATGATTTATTTTGGGACTTTTATCATGCCGTGATCTATTTTATTTTCATTTTCAGGCTATTTTGGAACCTACATATCTATTCTATTTTCAGGCTTGCAGCGTCAGCGGAAAATAAGTATTAATATCATTTACATTATTTACCAATTTTCATAGTACTCGTTAGTATCCACTCGGGAAATATAAAATAGATAATAGAGAGGAGTTTTTCTAAATACGAATTAGTTATACACGTTCGTAGGTGTATCAAAATGTATGCTAACTCTTTTTCCCTCTCAAACAATACAACATATGTATTTGAAACTTTGCAGTTCACTCGAATATTTGAGATAGAATGTGGAGAAAATAGTTTCCGAATTTTTATGACATTAAATATATATATTTAGTGCACTGTATTTTATTTTTAAATATTTTTAATTTGTAAGTTGAACAATAAAACTCCGAGCTATTTTATCACCATTTTAGTTTGAATGTTTGAGTGACCTGCAAAGTTTCAAGATCATATGTTGTATATTTTGAGAGAGAAAAAAAAAGAGAAATTTGGAACAGTGTAGGGGGTGTAGGTGAGTCCATGTTTAGTCACGACTTTTCCATAAGAAAATTCCTACATCACCAATAGATACATAGAGTACACAGTACAGAACGGGGCAGTGGCCCAGTTGCTTGGTCGCAGTGGCGAAAAGCACGGACCCAAGTTCGACTCTATATCCACTGAGCTACAGGCGCTATGATGTACGAATTTTTCCAATGGTTTTACTGAATTATTCTTCTACTTAATTATTATTTTTAAAGCTGAATAACACACGTTCTCCCTTTGCAATTTTAAGATATAGAATGTACGAGAAACAGAACATTCAAAAATTTACAGGAATTATGAAAGCAAGAGCTCAACAAGTTCCTTCGTCCTATTGTATTTTCTTTCGTAAAGTTTTATTTTCAGCTCGAGGAAAGAAGTACTACCATGTGTTTCCCTCCATTCTCGGGGAAGATAGCATGTTCAATAACAAAGGTGTTCAATAATAACAATTGTCAAGGAGAGAAAAGAACTTGCTGTGTGGTATTGCTTTAAAAAAGAACAGTATACACATTTTTATAAGAGCTGGATTTCAGAAACACATGGCATTGCTTAACCTGTAAGTTTTCCTTCTACAACATCTTATCTGAAATAGCACCGTCTCCACCATGCAAACATCTGTAAATTACTTACACTTTAGCCCATCATTTAGAAGAACAAGAAGCGTTATGGGCTGCAAGATAAAAGAAAAAAAAAGATCAGCAACCCTTTCAAAGTGGAGGATTTGCTTGCACGTTCCATACCACGTTTCACACAGCATATCAAGTCTCTTTTACTTTCCATGTGAAACCCACACTTTTCTGTATGTTCTTCTCTTACTTCATCAAAATCCATCTTTCAGTACAAGCTGATTGGAAGCCTTACCAGCAAAGGAAAACAAAACTATCAGGGGCACCTAAAAGAATTATAAAAAATATATAACTTGGTTACATCCAAACAGCTATGCAAGTTGTTTATTTCAAACAGAAACAAGAGAAGGATAGTTGGCAGGGGTTGAGTTGACTGTAGAACTGCTTGCTTAAAAATAGCAGATAAAACAAGTACTCTCGTGGATCACACTGATCTGGTTAATGGCTTTTAATATCAACGTTGCAAGAGTAATTTGGTTGCCAACGCATAACCAGGCCGGCCTTTGACAAAATATGCATGGACAACGGTAATAGGGTCGCTATGGGGGAAATGCTCAGTGATTTTGTGTGTGCAAACAAATCAACAACCATATCTGAGACTGCAGTATTATAGCAGATCTGTTTGTAAAATAATAGGCCAGGCTATAATTGAAGATGGTGACCAATTATTCAGAGGGATAAGAACTAGCTAATCTAGACCACTTGTTGCCTCTAGATGTTAGGATACTTATATATGACAGTACATGTTCTTCACATAGTCTGAATGTTCGTGTAATTCTCTTTTTACAACTTTCCGCTGAAAGATTTGCTTGTCACATTTTTATTACAATTAAAGATGACGATGAGAACTAGCAAAATTACATGATATTTTTTCAAACATAGGTATATGGGATTAGGTTGGAAAGTAGTAATGTTTCCTCAAACATTTCTGTATCCATTCATTTTCCAGCACGGTCATTATTTCTGAAACTCAAGTCTAAAATATCATTTCTAGAAGGAAAACAATATGTTTGATACATTTTTCTTTTCGTCTCCCCATGGCCAGAAACTGGATATATATACAGAACAGACAAAGCTTTGATTGATTTGTTAGCTTGAAGCCAAAGACAACAAGCTGTATGTTGTCCGGTTGCTGGTGCGTATGCCACGAACTAGTAACAGAAACTTGAAACAGAAGTTGTGTTCCGGAACATCCTTTAATTGAATAAGACATAAACCAACCATGCATGATTTGATGAACATAATGGCGATGTTGCTGGCGACGATAAGGATGACACCGTGGATTGTAGGATTTACTACTCTACATAGCATTGCTACCAATTTAATAGTCTTATAATGTTTTCTACTTGAGGCAATAAAATAGAATGATGGTTACTCAGATTTTTTCCAAGAATTCGTTAGACGCATGTACATCGCACTAGCTAATAGAAAACAATAAAAAAATTGACCATTTTGATCGTAAATTTGAAGAGCTCAAATTTGAATTGAGAATTCTGAATACATTAATATAACACAAAAGATTTCTTACTAGTCAACTAAAATTGAATCAATTTGCAATAATGTTTAATGATATTCTGTATAAGCGAAACAGTATATGGACCTATGATTTGAACAGATCTCATTACTTGGAGGCAAACTTGACATGTCCATGTGATGGGTTGGCACATCCATGGACCCTGAGGACATGGAACCTTCATGTGTTGCAGACCTCCTAGAAGTTTCTTTGAGGTTATGATGATTTTCCCTCTTGTTATCAATAATTATCAACTGGAATTATTAGGTGGCTTACTTGAATTCCCATGACCTCAAAATATTTGCAGCATAAACACAATAAACACTTTCTTACATGGCATTCCTAAGTTGATCACACGATTACATTTGTTCAATAAGGGCCAGCTCGCAATAACATGTTGTAAGACTCGTAACACGTTGTAGGCCATTCCTAATTATAAGATGTTTTAGATATTTCAATGTGTACAACATACGGACTGAAATGAATGAATATATGTATACATACAGACTAAGTGAATAAATATACGTATACACTAAAACATGTCTAGATACATTCGAATCAGAGAAAAAGCTAAAACATCTTATATTTAGGAACGGAGATAGTAGTTTTTAGAGAAATATTTACTAACTTTATAGAAAAATTCTTGTTGCATGTATTTTTTAGTTACATAGGAAATAGAAATACATATAAATACTAACGAAAACCCGCTCACCATGGTGAATGGAGCCTAAGAACTGAAGTATTCTACTTGCTAGAAGATATGCAGATAGATCGCCTTCATATTCTGAAAGAAAAAGTAATATATATGATGTGGCCGCATCATGATAAGGGCAGTACAGCTGACAATTATAGTGGTCATATCGTGTAAAATCAACCCGTGTTCCACGACGCCAACAGTACGCACCAACTCATCAACGTCGTGAGTTGTCATATTGTGTGGGGATACGCGGATGTGTACCCATGTGTAAACCATTGACTAGATCCTTTCTCTGATTAGCTGGGAAAATTATATCAAAACATGTATACCTGATCGAAATACCAGCACTGCCCATAATCGCCTTCCTAAACACAAAGCTTCCGGTATAAAGATCTACCAGGAGGAGGAGCCAGAGCACACAGCGATCCATCCTCTGATCAGGCCATCGTCTCTCATCTTATCTACTCAAATCTTTGGTTACCATTTTTGTCAGAGTCTCAGGCAATGGCTGACGAAGTTCAGGCGCTCACCAAGGCCTTCTCAGGTTTGCATCGTCGTTGACTCTTAGTACATTCTTCATCGATCATACATACTTGTTCCGTTTTGAGGTGATATTGATTTTTGTTTTTTATCATTCCTAACCAATGAATCAATCAAGGTCTGGGAGGTCTCGGTGTGGACGAGTCGACGATGGTGACGGCGCTGGCGAACTGGCGGAAGCAGCCGGAGAAGCGGTCCGGGTTCCGGAAGAGCTTCCCTGGGCTGTTCAAGGAGCATGGCGTGATCGAGCGCTGCGAGGACGACTACATCCTCCACCTCACCGCGGAGTTCTCCCGGTTCAAGAACCTGATGGTGCTGTGGGCGATGCACCCGTGGGAGCGCGACGCCCGCCTGGCGCACCACGTCCTCCACCAGGCGCACCCGGCCGCCATCGTCGTGGAGATCGCCTGCACCCGGTCCGCCGAGGAGCTCCTCGGCGCGCGCAAGGCGTACATGGCGCTCTTCCACCACTCCCTCGAGGAGGACGTCGCGTACCGTGCCAAGGACAAGCCATACTGCAACGTAAGCTCTCCGACAATGGCAATTAATGGCAGTTCTTCATACCCAATTCGTGCGTCGTCTGATCTCTGAAATGTTGACGTGCAGCTGCTGGTGGGGCTGGTGAGCGCGTACCGGTACGAAGGGCCCAAGGTGAGCAGCGACACGGCGAAGGCAGAGGCCAAGGCACTGGGCGCGGCGGTGAAGAGCGCCGGCTCGGCGGGCACGAAGCTGGTGGAGGACGACGAGGTGGTCAGGATCCTCACCACGAGGAGCAAGCCTCACCTCGTGGAGACCTTCAAGCACTACAAGGAGCTGCACGGCAAGCACATCACGGAGGACCTCGGAAGTGAGGAGACCCTGGGGGAGACCGTGCAGTGCTTGGCGACGCCCGAGGTGTACTTCAGCCAGGTGATGGCGGCTGCGCTGAAGGACGGCGCGGACCACCACGGCAAGGAGGCCCTGTCGCGGGTGGCAGTGACCCGGTCGGACATCGACATGGAAGGCATCAGGGCCGCGTACCAGGAGCAGTTCGGGGCCAAGCTCGAGGACGCCGTCGCCGGCAGCGCGCACGGACAATTCAAGGACGCGCTCGTCGCGCTCATCGTCGGCAAGTAATTGCTCGATTGACTACGGACGACGGAGCGGTTCTTTCTTCTTGTTCCTCCGGTGGAGGTGGCACGGAACGTCAGTTGTGGCGCGCCGGCCGGCCGACCGTGCGTGCGTGCGTGTTCTTTTCCTTGTAGTGTACGGAGTGTTTGCGTTTGTTTGTTGAATTGTTATCGATCGATCGAGAGACTAACATCTGAAGCTGAGGCTGGGACTTCACGGATCAATAAAATGGATAATTTTTTTTTTTGTTTTGAATAAAATGGATAATTGTTATCAATCGAGGAGCCTATAGCTTTCGACAACGCGATTTTTCCACAACTAATAGGATCTCCACATACTATCATGACCGTTGATTATGCATCCAACGAATCATATTATTCCTACTATTTTATGTGTTAAAAAAACTAAAAAATATGTTAACGCGTGGTTTTAATTTTTTCAATGCATGCACAGAAAATTCATGTTAGTACATGAATCTAAAATTCATGTTACATAAATCCATCCATTATTGATAATGCGTTGACATTTGAAGATTCGTTGATGAATTTGTTGCACGAATCTTGATGAAATGAAGGATGTGGATAGTATGTGGATATCATGTTAGTTGTGGTGTTGCATTTTCCAGCTTTCGAAGCTGTGTTTCCCCTTGCCTTCGCTCTGTGTCGGTGTCGGGTCCAGCATTTGTTCGATCGTGCAGATAATGCATGGTAGCGAAGCCCTGCCCAAGATCACAGCGACAAGTTCATTGCCCGGCATGTGCTCGGCGCAGTACTGCTCCTTGATAGGACGACTGATGATCTGCACGTTTTCCTGCACTGCGTTTGCAAACGAAACACGGCAAAAGACAGTAGATAGCGAATGGCGAGGCCCTACCTTCATTGATTCATGGAGTGGACTACGTAGCGACGCCGCTGTTTAGTCTTTCAGTGCGGCGGTCAACTCTCGAGCAAGCGAGAGCGCGCCATGACCTGCTCTAGGGCCCTGACTCACTACTGGGCCTTCAATCTTTTTACTCGCTACTGGGCCTTCAATCCTTTTACTGGATGGCTTCATGGAGGCAAGATTGCTGGGCCAAAAATGTAACACAAAACCCAGAACGCTACAGGACGATCAAAGGCACAATTTCGCAAAAAAATTGTCACCAGACGAAAACCAAAATGCCATGTAGCAGCAGAAAAAACTTAGAGAAAGCATGGTCCGTAGCAAAATCAAGCAAATTTCAGGGGTTCAGACATGGGGTATTTATTGCTTGTTTCTCTACACACAGCGATCAACATAAGAACATCTAGGTTAAGGTACATGTTTAGAACCTACAGGATTCACGCATGTAGCAACATAAGAGCATCTATGTTTACATATAGAACTACATATATGAAGAGTCATGGACAAGAAACCATAAACTTGATCCTTAAGTGAATGCTAGTAACACCACAATCTAGATTTCGTCATGAAAATGAATTCAAACATCTTCATTCAACCATGTTGAGAAAATATAAAAGGAAAAGAGTTCACTTAGTAACACTAACATATCTCCACCTTTACATATGTGTTTGGAGGTAAAACAAGTATGGACAGTGCTGAACATTTCCGTCATGTGACTTTAATTCATTGTAGTTAGCAGGATACATGACATGCTAGCTACTAGGTTAATTCATGTTAGCTATTACGTTAATTCAAACTAGTTACCAAGTTAAATCAGTCTAGCTACCATGTTAAAATCAGGCTAGCTATCATGTTAAAATCATGCAAAAATGTAAAATTCAGAAGGTACTTACCATGATAATTCATGCTAGCTATCAAGCTAATTAAATCTAACTATCAGGTTAATTCATGGTAGCTAACTTGAAATATCTATGACTTTAATTCATTCCAGTTATCAAGTTGTTTTCTTACCGTTACCATATAAATGTTGGGTCAAGAAACTTACAAAGTGCACACACATGACAAGGATGTTGCATAGAGTACCGAATTTACATAAAAGTCTTGAAAAAACATAAATATGCAATACACGAGAATATCTTGGACACGTGAGCCTTGATTCTTCAAAAAGATTCCAATCGTCATCTACTTGTTACATGAATAAACCTCCCAATTAGCAAAATGTGTAACTGCTACTTAAACAGTCATCAGATTATCTTCATAAAACTTCCATATTCTATATGGAAAATTACCAGATTAATTTCATCAACTACCAGGTCGTCCACTGAACAACTTAACTTATCAGATAAATTCAGTTCAACTATCAAGTTATCTACCCATACTTATCAGATAAAATAAGAGTTATCCACCAATACTTACGGATTAATTCAATGCAACTACCAGGTTATTCACAAAACAATTGCCAGATTAATTCAGTGCAGCTACGAAATTATCCACCAACACTTGCCATATTAATTTAAATGCAACTATCAGGTTATCCACAAACACTTACCAGGTAAATTAGAGGGTGCAACTACCAGGTTATCCACTACATAGTTATCAGATAAATTCAATGCAGCTACGAGTTATCCACCAATATTTACGAGTTAAAATAAAATGTAACTACAGGTTATCCAACCAATACATACACTTACCAGATTAATTAAGTGCAGCTACCAGGCATTTGATATTTCTGTCAGCCAACCAAACCAAAACAATTTGACTTTCCACCCAAACCGAACCAAAACTGAGTGCCCAGCTCTGGTATGGAAAAAGAAATCGGTGGCTGAGGAGCCGCGCCCGAACCTGGCCAGTGAGCAGCTGCCCCGAAGGCGGGGCTGGCGAGCGGCCACGGAGGCGAGGCCAACAAGCCAAGCTACATCGGCAGCCGTTCCGGTCATAAGTGTGGTCGATGGGCAGAGAAAAATGAGCTCCAGAATTACAAAAAAACAACAAACGACAACAACCAGGCTTGAACTGAGGGTCTAAACTTTTTGGAGCCGGACCTATTCGGACCCATAACCAACTATACCCAGCCACTTACTATAAGAAACCAAACTGAACCAAATATTGTCAGAAATAAACCATAAGAAAAACCAACACAATACACCCGGTTAATCGACAACCATTTTCAGATTTACCACCAACACTTACCAGATTAATTCAAATGCAACTATCCGCTTGTCCACAAATACTTACCAGGTAAATTCAGTGCAACTACCAGTTAATTCATAAAAAGGAAAAGGCCATCATTCTAATAATCAGATTGTGTCACTGAATAGTCGCCATATTCTAATTATGAGATTGAAAATTATCTTTATTGCATTACCAAGCTCTTAACTGAGTAGCTGCCAATGTTGTCATTATCAGGTTATATAGATACAATTGCCAAAATATTAATTAACGGTCGCCAAATATGACCAATTCTCAACCACCAAAGTAGAAAATCTCAAGCACAACCATAATCTGTACATGAGCAATGTCGTGGTAGATTTTTATACATTGATTCAGTGTAGCAAGAGTAAAATGACACATTCCTTCAGTTAAGCTACACAGAAGAAGCGCCAGCACTGAAGCAAAAGGTTCAGAGAACTACCGACGAAAGTTGCGCCGATGTTGCCAGGTCGCCGTCCATGCGAGAAGAACTGCTTGTCGTCGAAGGCCTCTGCCACCGGCCCGACGCGCTCGGCGGAGGCGGCCTCCCGGCTGCGTCCTTATGGCGCTCTCTCTTTGCGTGCGCGTCGTCGACGGCCTCCCGCGCTAGCCGAGCGACGCCTCGTCCTCGCGCGCGTCTCCATGCGCTCGTCGGCAGCAGCCTCTCCCCGCTGCGTCCTTGTCGCCGACGGCCGCTCACTGCTGCGTGCTTGTCGTCGAAGGCCTTCCCGTGCGAGGCGCCGGAGAGCTCGTCCTTGCACAAGCGTCTCCATGCGCCTCCTCCTCGCATGCTCGCTTCCTTGCGCGCTCGGCAGCGGTGGATCCCCGTTGGGTACTCAGCGGCGGCGGTCACCTTCGCTCGTGCCTCTCTGGCGGGGTGCGGCGCGGTGCTGCTCCCCCACGGTGGCCTGAGAGAGAGAGGAGGAGGGATGTGTGGTTGGTAGCGACCGTGTGAGTGGATATGGTCAACGAGTAGAGACGGGATTAGAGAAGGAGCGGTTGCTGCTGAAGGGGCTCGGACGCTCGTTTCTTTTTCCGCGAATCGTGATGCGCCGCACGAGAGAGCAGCCGAGCGGCGTCTCTCTGTAGATTTTCCCTTGATTCATTGGTTTCCAATGGCAAACGATGAAACGAGCCTGCGGGTAGAGATGAGCATGGTCGTCCTCCGTATAGTGAGGCGCTCAGGTATACTCCATCCCGTAATAAAGGATGGGGTGGAGGGTCGGGTAACCATGATGGGGGTGGCGCTGCGACTAGTTGGGGAAGAAACTACCATGAAGAGGATGATGAGTTGGAGAAAGGAGTTGGGGGAAAGTCGCCGGCAACGGACCGCCCTAATATGCATGCTCCTGTATACCAGTTTGGTGCCAGGGGTAGGTGTCCAGCTGGACGAGGAGGGAACGGTCAGTTCCGTGGCCGTGGACGTAGCTCGGTTTATCGTCGGGTTGATGGTGATGCCGGTGCAATAGCTGCACCATGGCAGAATCAGTTGTTGCTTATGGACCAGGATACACTTAATAAGAAACGACTTAATGAGGAGACAGCATCAATTGAATTGGATAATGATAGTCCAGACTTGAAGAAAAAGGAGGCTGCGGGACAGCCCCGCCAGGACCAATGAATTGCAAGATTTGGAACTGTCACGGGCTTGGGAACCCGGCGACAGTTCTAGAACTTCACAATGTGGTGAGGTTGGAAGTGCCCGCACTGGTGTTTTTGTGTGAGACAAAAATTCATGGCGACGGTGTGAGAGAGTTAACTGCTCGACTGGGTTTCGAAGGTTGTTTCCCGGTTAGTAGCGATGGGCTGAGTGGTGGACTAGCCCTGTTTTGGACAAAGGAGGTAGAAGTAACGTTGAATACTTACTCGAATCAACATATTGATGTAAAAGTCAAGAATATTGGAGGAGATAGATGTGAATGGAGGTTCACGGGTTTTTATGCAAAAGCCAAGAGGAGTGAGAGGCGTGGAAGTTGGGAGCTTCTTAGGTGGCTCCGATCGCAGAGTGATGCTCCGTGGCTGTGTGGCGGCGATTTCAATGAAATTTTACATGCGTCAGAGTACTTTGGCATGCATGATCGCCCCGAGTGGCAAATGGAGGGTTTTAAGGAGGTTGTCGATTTTTGTGGTTTCACTGACCTAGGTTAGCAAGGTATCCCCTATACCTGGGATAATATGCGAGAGGGAGACGCGAATGTGAAGGTTCGGCTTGACAGGTTCCTTGCTGATCCAAAGATGCTCGCTTTGTATGCTGGATGTTTCGTGAAGCATATCCCTACACCAAGATCTGATCATTTTATGCTTGTTGCGAAGATTCGCAGTTTGGTTGGTACTTCCGAGGGGACTATTTCTCGCCCGTTTGTTTATGAAGATGCTTGGCATCGTGAGGAATCATACACTCAGGCGGTGGTGGATGGGCGGCAGGCTGGTTCGGGAGAGCAGGGATTGCTGGGGCTGAATGAAGCTCTAATGCAGATGCAAACCAATCTTTTAGATTGGAAAAGCAAAAAATTCGGTGATGTACGACGTAAATTAAAAAGATTCGCAAGGAATTTGAAGGGGAGAAGGCGCGGTAGCTGTTTTGTGGCCCTTCCCCGAGAGAGAAACAATTGGGTAGACAGCTTGCCGCACTTTTACATAGAGAGGAGATCATGGCCAAGCAGCGGTCGAGAGTGGACTGGTTGAAGGCTGGTGATAGGAACACTAAGTTTTTCCATGCACGGGCTTCACAGCAAAGGAGCCAAAATCGCATATCAGTGTTACAAGCAGCAGATGGAAGCTTGTGTGAGAGTAAAGAGGAGGTCCAGGCCGAAGTGCAGAATTTTTATTCAGCTCTGTATACGGCACAGGGACATACTGACATCGATGCAGTTTTGCACCATGTGGCACCTCGGATTTCTACTGAGATGAATGAGTGACTTATTCGACCTTTTTGTCCTGAGGAGGTGAAGGCCGCTCTATTTTCGATGGGGCCCTCAAAGGCGCCAGGTGTCGATGGCTTTAATGCTGGTTTCTACCGGCAGCATTGGGAGCTGATAGGAGAGGATGTCACGAAGGCAGTCTTAGGCTTCCTAAATGGAGGTCTTATGCCTAGTGTGGTTAACAAAACGGTAATTGTGCTTATTCCCAAAGTAAAAAATCCACAGAACATTACTCAATACAGACCTATTTCTCTTTGCAATGTCATCTATAAGATTTGCTCTAAGGTGCTGGCTAACCATCTACGTGAGATCTTGGATGAGGTAATTGCAGAAGAGCAGAGTGGCTTTGTTCCTGGCAGATTGATCACTGATAATGTTATAACGGCATATGAGTGCGTCCACTCTATGCGGCGGAGGAAAGGGAAGCAAGGCTGGTGTGCGGTTAAAATAGATATGATGAAAGCCTATGATCGGGTGGAGTGGTCGTACCTACAAGGGATTATGCAACAACTGGGTTTGATGAGATTTGGATATCCCTTGTCATGAGGTGTGTATCTACAGTAAGTTTCCAAGTGAAAATTAATGGGGAGTTGATGCCATCCTTCAGCCCGTCTAGGGGTATTCGCCAAGGAGACCCGATATCGCCGTATTTGTTTCTCCTGTGTGGTGAAGGGCTGTCTAGCATGCTGAAAAACTATGATGGGGGATGGGTAGATCGTGGTATCAGGGTGAGCACGATGGCTCCGTGGATTTCTCATCTGTTGTTTGCGGATGATTGTCTGATCTTCATGAAAGTGGATTCCAGAAGTGCAACACGGCTGAATGATGTTCTGAACGATTATAGCATCGGTTCAGGTCAGTGTGCGAACAAGCAAAAGAGCTCTATATTTTTTAGCCCAAATTGTGGGGCGTCTGTATGGAGAATGGTCAGGAATATAACGCAAATTCAGAGAGAGGCGTTGTCAGAAAAGTACTTGGGTTTCCCTACTGCTAATGGCCGTGTTACGGAGAACCAATTGGTATATATATCTATGAACGGGCAAGATCCAGGGTGCAGGGGTGGTGTGAGAAGTTCATGTCATGTGCGGCAAAGGAGGTCCTCTTGAAAACTATTATCCAAGCCTTAGCAACCTATTATATGAGTTGCTTTAAACTCATAAAAGGTTTATGTAAAAAGATAATGACTATTATGTCAAAATACTGGTGGGCTGGATCGTTGGATAAAAGGGGAATGCATTGGCAAAGCTGGGAGAAGATGGCTGTACCAAAGAGTCATGGAGGCCTTGGCTTTCGTGATTTAGAGGTTTTTAATGATGTTATGCTAGCAAAACAAGCATGGAGACTTTTGGTGAATCCTAATAGCCTTTGTGCATGTGTTCTAAAGGGTAGATACTACCCGACGAGTGAGTTCCTAGATGCAGGGTGCCCCTCGGGTGCCTCAGCTATTTGGCGAGCTATAACTATTGGAAGAGAAGTCCTGAAGTAAGGCCTGGTACGGCGCATCGGTGATGGCATGAAGACTGAGATATGGCATGATCGGTGGATTGCCGGTACGCGTACAATGAGGCCTATCGGCAGGCTGTCTGATGAGCCTGTTCAACTAGTGGCAGACCTTATTGAGGAGACAACAGGATGCTGGAAAGAGGAGCTGGTTCGAAGGGTGTTTATGACTCTGGATGCAGCGGCAATTCTTGGGATGCCGAGACCGAAAACGGCATGGGAAGATATATGGGCATGGGCCTGGGAGCGGACTGGCCTCTTTTCAGTGCGTTCAGCGTACAGGATTATAATTGATGGGAGATACTATGATGGTGTGGTTGTCTCTTCCTCAAATGACAAAGAGCATACCTGGAAATCGCTACGGAAGTTGAATGTTCTTCCAAAGATACGAATATTCTGGTGGCGAGTGGTGACACTACAGGAATTCAGGTATATTGCAACAAAATTTATTGCTACATCTATCTTTCGTTGCAATAAAATGCGATATTACCACAAAATTCCATTTCATGGTAATAGGAGCAACTTACTGCCATAGTTTCATTTCGTCGCGATAAGTACTCCATTTGTTGCAATAGAAGTCACATAATGCCACAAGTTGTATCAGTGTTGTAATATGGTAGTGATATTGCGACAGTTGTGCCGCGTTGCATAAATTAGTCATTTTGTTGCAATAGAGACTAGGTATTGCAACAAAGTAAATCTTTGTGGTAATATTCGGACATATATTGCAACAATTCTGGCATGTGGCGCTAGTAATAGATATTATTGCAAAAAAAGGGCTCCGTATTGCAACAAAACATGTATTGGTTGTAATATGGAGAATTTTTGCCTCACATTTATTTTGTTGCAATAACTATTACATATTGCGACAAAATTGTGCATCCATGGTAATATGCACAACATGTTGCAGCAATCCCCTAGTGTTGCGGAAAAGGAGCAACAAAGCATCTATGCATTTTTTTGATAATTATAGACATATAATTTATATTATTCGTATCTGTAGATATTAAGTTATGATTTTCGCAAGTTTTAAGGAGTAATTAAAGTATTTATTAATTGCACCAATTTTAATTAACCAAAATGAAAAAAAAGGGGAGTGCCTCCGTGGGGATTCGAACTCGCGCGCCTCCGTGATGAATATAAAGGTTCAAACCATCCTAAAAGTTCAGACCATTTGGTTGTGAGTGTGTTGAAAAACAATTTGCTAGGTGTCTGATGTTACCTATTGTGTACCCGCAAGGTTAACTGTAAACCAAAAAAAAACAAAACAAAAAAACAAAAAGTGGAGTATGCCTTTGCGGGGATTCAAACTCGCACGCTTCCAGAATGAAGATTAAGGTTCAGACCACTAGGTTGTGCTTGTTTCAATGAACATATAGGGGTATGACAGTACATATCGTGTACCCGCGACGTTAACTGTACCTGAAGCAAACTTTAGAGTTGCAGATCAACAGCAGTAAAGATTGAGCAGCATAACGGCTGTATCCCAGCCTAATTGGTAGGCCAAACCGTTTACGGTACAGTCTTTGGAATGCTCAGTGCTTTGCCATTGGGATAGAGAGGTCAACTTGTTAGATTTATGGTTAAGATCTTTTATATACAATTGTTTTGTGTGTCTTTTCAAAAAAGAACAAAAGAAAAGCTACTGTAGGTTAACAGATTGCGAAAAAAATAGCAGAGAGCTGAAATTGTGGTTTGTACTCCACAAGACTATCAAACTTGTAATCTGGTTTGTACTCATTTCATAGCTTAATTTACATAGTTGACTACACAACCAAAAGCATGGATCTCTTAGTTCACCAGATAACCTGACATTGCTTAGTTCAGTACCAAAAGCAACTATTACATAACTTGCATGGTTCGTGATAGACTACATTAGCAACTAGGTAGATGTCACTTTCATCCAGCAACAAGGACCAACAAAATAAGGCAGCACTTTACATCAGGTTGCCACCGTCCAAGACCAGGGGGCGGATAGAACGAGGCGGCATCCTCTTTGATACCATTGACATGTCAAAAGTTGTATCAAAATTCTCATAATACTTATGGAAACGATGTTATTGAACATTTGCGAATATTGGATGGTAATAAACATAGTGTTCAGAAACACTAAATTACGTGACGGTAAAAATTAGCAATGAAGCAAATGAATCAAACCCAACTCAAGAAATATTTAATAAACTTTAGCAGATACGGTGATCCCATAAAAAGTTCTAGAAGCATCAATCTACAGGAGCGTGCTGAAAGGGATAGATTGATAGAAGAGGAGCGAAGATCAAGACAGGAATTTGAGACAAACATGATGGCAAAGTTTGCACAGTTGTCCCAACAGATGGAAACAAATCAGGTGATTATAGTCATATGCTTGTGAACTTTTAATATTTATGTTGCTTACTTGCATTGCTAAAAGTGCACTTCTATTTGCAGGTGCTTAAGAACAGGGTTGACAAAGAAAATTGTAATCAAAACTTGCAAAATACTTTTTTATGCTATAGTCCTAGTAGGACTGTAGCTCCAAGGCCAACTGTTATTTCTTCAAATGCGCTCATACAACAAAGGAATTCTAGAATGTTTAGACCAGCTGTAAGTCACAACCTTTTTCTCTTCACGTTCACCTGCATTTTAGTTGAATAAAGCTAGGTACTTCCGATTCCCAACTAGTTGAAATGCTAGAATCTAGTGTGACCTTAGCTAGAGTATCAGCTACTTTGTTTGCCTCATGATTACAATGCTGGAGCTGAATTCTGCCAAAATCTTTAGCCAGCTGAACACATTCAGCATGGACTACCGTGTCACTCCCATAATAGCTTGACTGATCATTAATTGCTTCCACCACTGCCAAGAAATCTGATTCTACAATTACCTTGCCACAGCCAAAATCTTTAGCCAGCTGAACACATTCAGCATGGACTACCGTGTCACTCCCATAATAGGTTGACTGATCGTTAATTGCTTCCACCACTGCCAAGAAATCTGATTCTACAATTACCTTGCCACAGCCAAGGTGATGCGCCAGATAGTTGTTCACACTAGAACTAATTTTCTTTTTATTTCTTGATTGCAGGACGATCCAAAGAACTAGCTGGACTGGACTGTAGATCACGGACACTGTAATCGCACTTAATTAGGATGGCTAAATTATATTTGAGTTTCATTTGATGGATATTTGTTATGAGAATTATGATTATTATGAATCTACAATTATAGGTATGGTCTTGAATATTTGCTTGTATTTTTTTTTTTACGGTTGCAATATGCTATTGCCACGAAAATATATTGTTGCGTCAAATCTCAGTCGCCACGCCTTCCTGTTTTGTTGCACCAGGATGTCCCAATGGAGCACTTTATATTGTCGCAATAACTTGGTGCCACATTTTTTTTGTATGTTGCGATAACTATTTGGCACCACAAAACTAAATTTTGTTGAAATAGAGTATTGCCACGAAAAGTTTAAATTGTCGCAGTTTCCTATTACGACGATTGGAATGTTTGTTGCGATAGTTTCTTGCCACGATTGACTATTGCCACGGAAGAGTATGCGCCACGAAACGACCGTCGTTGGCATAGGTTGTTGCCACAAATTTCTATCGCCACAAGCTATCAGTCGCCACGATTCTTTGAATGTTGCATTAAAGCTATCTCCACGAAAAAAATTGTGGCATCTGGTGAGTGCTGCCACGGGAAAAAATGTGGCAACTTTTCACACAGTTGTTGCAATAGCATACTTGTATTACCACAATTGCTTTTTCGTGGTGATAACCTATTACCATGCGTCCAATTGCAACGGTTGCCAACGAAAGTTGTTTCGTGGCAATAGGTACATATTGCCACAAATCAGCATGTATTGCGACAAACGATTTTGTTGCAATAGACCGGAATCCCTGTAGTGTGAAGAATTTGCTACCGTGCTACCAGGAGTTGGAGAGACGTCATATGATGACTAGAGGAACTTGCCCGATGTGTGGGCATGAAAGGGAGACGTTGTTTCACAGCTTGATCACATGTGATCATGCTCGCTGTTTTTTGGAGGCAGCGGAGGTAGTTTTTTCAGTCAAGTTGCCGAGACTTCATCCCAATACTTGGGCTGAATATCTGTTGGATCCTGGGATTGTTCCACGGAAGAGAAAATTGCAAAAAACCACCACAATTGGTGGCTTCGTTGCAAAAGACCACCGGCTTTCATTTAATTCGCAAAAAACCACTACTATTCGTTGACACGTTGCAAAAAACCACCACTTCTTCGCTAACCGCCAGTTAAGTATGAAACTGACAGACGGGGCCCACATGTCATCGAAGTGGTGGTTTTTTGCAACGTGTCAACGAATAGTGGTGGTTTTTTGCGAATCTGCTGGAAACCGGTGGTCTTTTGCAACGAAGCCACCAATTGTGGTGGTTTTTTGCAATTTTCTCTCCACGGAAGGATGCAGAGGTGTTAATTACGGTTATGTGGGCGGTGTGGCTGTTAGAGTTGTAGCCGGTCTAGCGTACGTGAATACGTACTCGTGTCGTGTTTGTAGTTGTATCTGATCAATATATATATACGTGAGTCGTGGAGGCAGAGACCCCACGCAATCCCTGAAAACAAACTTACTATGTTAGCTTTATCGATGACTATTCTCGTTTTTGCTGGATTTATCTCCTTAAACACAAGTCTGATGTTGAGCAAGTCTTTTATAATTTCCAGGCACATGTAGAACGCCTTTTGGACAGTAAAATCAAGTCAGTTCAGTCCGACTGGGGTGGTGAATATCACAAACTCCATCGCTATTTTCAGCGCACCGGGATCTCACACCGTGTCTCATGTCCTCACACTTCCCAGCAGAATGGCATTGCTGAACGAAAGCATCGCCATCTCGTTGAGACAGGTCTTGCCTTACTTGCACACTCGTCGCTTCCCCTTCGTTATTGGGATGAAGCGTTCCTCACGGCTTGCTATCTCATCAACCGTATGCCCACGCCGGTTCTCAACAAGGAAACGCCTATTTTTCGCTTGCTGCATACTCAACCAAACTATGATTTCCTTCGCATTTTTGGGTGCGCGTGTTGGCCAAGTCTTCGCAAGTATAACTCCCACAAATTAGACTTTCGTTCTAAAATGTGTGTGTTTCTAGGCTACAGCCCAATGCATAAGGGATACAAGTGTTTAGATCGTTCCACGGGTCGGATATATATTTCACGTGATGTCATTTTTGACGAATCCGTCTTTCCGTTCTCCACGCCCGGTGTTTCTGTTGACGTATCCACACTTGCAGAATCCATTATTTTCCCTTCTAATGAACCGGTTACGAGTGACCCTATGCGCAAATATGACTTAACTTACCTGTTCACTGATCCGCCTGCATCAGGTGAAGTTCCTTTTGTACAGGTCTCCGACGCGCCATCTGCAGCTGGTTTTAATCAAACAATTGACGTGCATGCCATGCATGGCTCGCCTCCCCATGAGCATGATGCTTCTGCCATGCATGGCTCAGCTCTCCATGAGCGTGATGCTCCTGCCACCACGGCTTTGCGTGGGATGGATTCCCACGGCTCCGCAACGTCCGTGGTGATGGATCAGCCGGTACAGCCTATGAAGCCAGCGACTTCCGCTCAGCCCGCGTCGCCTCCTGCCACGACCGCGACGCCCTTGGCTGAGCGCATCGTCGAGCCTGCTCTTGTGCCAGGTCATCCGATGGTGACTCGTTTCCGGGATAATACGCGAAAAGAGAAAAAGATCACCGACGGTACCGTGCGGTATGATCCGCGACGTCGAGCATTCTTCGCTGCCCCTTCGTCACATCGTGATGCCTTGCATGAACCAGAATGGCGTGCTGCTATGGAGGCTGAATTTGCTGCTCTCAGTCAGACTCAGACGTGGACTTTGGTGCCTCGACCTCCCGGCGTTAATGTTGTTGGAAGCAAGTGGATCTTTAAGACCAAACATCGCCCGGATGGTTCTGTTGATAAACATAAAGCTCGTCTGGTTGCCCGTGGTTTCACCCAGCAGCACGGGATTGACTACGGTGATACTTTCAGTCCAGTTGTCAAGCCTGCAACTGTGCGTCTAGTCGTGTCTCTTGCAGTCTCCCGTGGATGGTGTCTCCGTCAGGTTGATGTGAGTAATGCTTTTCTTCATGGTTTCTTGACTGAGGATGTTTATATGCAGCAGCCACCCGGTTTCGAGGATGATCGGTATCCCTCCCATGTCTGCAAACTTCAGCGATCAATCTATGGACTGAAGCAGTCACCTCGTGCATGGTATGCCCGCTTGAGTCAGCTCCTTCATCAGCTTGGTTTTGTCTCGTCCAAGGCTGATACGTCCCTGTTCATCTTCTCTCGTGATGGGGTGCAAATATACATGTTGGTGTATGTTGATGATATTGTGATTGCTGGCTCTACTCCGGAGGTTGTTGATCGTCTGGTGAGATCTCTCTCGGATAGTTTTCCTATTAAGGATTTGGGTACCCTCGAGTACTTCCTTGGACTGGAGGCATCCTACAATTCAGGGGGTGTGACGTTGACTCAGCGGAAGTATGCTCTTGATCTTCTTCATCGAGTCAATATGGAGAATTGTAATGCTACCTCCACACCGCTTGACACTTCCGAGAGATTGGCTCGTGACACTGGTACGCCGCTTGGTGCTGATGATTCTTTCCGATACCGCAGTGTTGTTGGCGGATTACAGTATCTGACTCTTACACGTCCAGACATCTCATTTGCGGTGAACAAGGTGTGCCAGTTTCTCTCTCAGCCTACTGATGTACATTGGGAGTCAGTTAAGCGTATCCTGCGGTATGTCAAGGGTACACTGCAGACGGGCTTGCAATTTCGCAAGTCTCCACTATCTGGCATTAGTATTTTTACAGATGCGGATTGGGCAGGTGACGTGGATGATAGACGCTCCACGAGTGGCTTTGCTGTGTTTGTTGGCCCGAATCTCATTTCATGGAGTTCGAAGAAGCAACCTACAGTCTCGAGGTCGAGTACCGAGGCTGAGTATAAGGCATTGGCAAATGGTGCTGCTGAAGCAATATGGGTAGAATCTCTTATGAAGGAACTTGGTGTGACTCAGCAGCGTACACCCATTTTATGGTGCGATAATCTTGGGGCTACTTACCTGACGGCAAATCCAGTCTTTCATGCTCGAACTAAGCACATTGAGATCGATTTCCATTTTGTGCGAGAACGAGTAGCTGCCGGCGCATTGGATGTCAGATTTATTTCCACTAATGATCAGCTGGCTGATGTATTTACTAAACCAGCCACACGACAGATGCTAGACAGATTTAGGTCCAATCTTAACCTTGTATGTTCATAACAGTTTAGATTGAGGGGGTGTGTTAGAGTTGTAGCCGGTCTAGCGTACGTGAATACGTACTCGTGTCGTGTTTGTAGTTGTATCTGATCAATATATATATACGTGAGTCGTGGAGGCAGAGACCCCACGCAATCCCTGAAAACAAACTGTGGCATAGTCGCAACAAATATACACATGGAGAGGAAAAGTTCTAGCCTCACAAATCAATGCAGATCATAGATGATATAGTAAGATCACTTGAAATCCCGCCAGCTAAGAAGGGGCGAGTAGAGGTAGTGGAGAAGAAGTGGGAGAAACCACCAGCTGGGTGGGTGAAAATTAATACGGATGGTGCAGTTGATAGTGCATCGGAGAGAGGGGGTACAGGAGTTGTTGCCCACGATGCTAGTGGAGATTTCATGTTTGCCAGGTGTACCAGCTATGGTGGCGTCACTGATCCGGAGTCTCTGGAGATGCTGGCATGCCGGGATGCAATGCTTGCTGCCAAGGAGAAGGGTGTGGTGAATCTGATCGTTGAGACGGATTGCGCCAACATCAAGTCGCTGTGGGAGTCCAATCTGGAGGAGTGCTCAGCTAGTTGCCACGTTATATGTGAGATGAGGAATCTAGTTAGAGTTTTTCAGGGTGTTAAGCTTCTTTATGTTAGCCGTATTGCAAATAAGGTAGCCCATTATGCTGCCAAAGAAGCGCTTAGAGCGAATGTTGTAACAGACTTTATTTCTATCCCTGGTTTTCTGGCTGTACTTGTGCAGTCAGAGAAGTTCCATCCTGTTGAATAAAGAGTGAAATGTTGAACTGTCAAAACAAAAAAAACACGGTAAACCCTATATGCCGCCCGTTGGCGCCCCTTAACGCGAGCGCCGCCTACACGATTTCTTCCACGGCGCTTTACTGGGCCGGCCCGTCAGGCGCTTTTTTCTTTTTCTTTTTCTTTTTCTGTTTCTTTTTTTTTTCTTTTTTCTTTTTTCTTTTTTCTTTTTTGTTTCTTTTTTCTTTTCTGTTTCTTTTTTCGTTTTCGTTTTTGTTTTTCATTTATGTTTTGTTTTCATTTTCTTTTTATTTATTTTTTCATTCTTTTAATTTTTTTGAAAATGGTTCCAAAATTGAAAACGGTTCCAAAATTGAAAATGGTTCCAAATTTTAAAATGGTTCCATTTTTTAAAAATGGTTCCAAATTTGAAAATGGTTCCAAATTTAAAAATGGTTCCATTTTGAAAATGGTTCCAAATTTCAAAATGGTTCCAAATTTGAAATTGTTCATTTTAAAAAATGGTTCCATTTTGAAAATGGTTCCAAATTTGAAAATTGTTCATTTTTAAAAATGGTTCTATTTTAAAATGGTTCATTTTTAAAAAGGTTCCATTTTGAAAATGGTTTCAAATTTGAAAATGGTTCCAAATTTAAAATGGTTCTGAATTTAAAAATGGTTCCAAATTTGAAAATTGTTCATTTAAAAAAATGGTTCCATTTTAAAATGGTTCCAAATTTGTTCAAATTCAAAATTTATTCATTTTCAAAATTTGTTCACATTCAAATTTGTTCATTTTTTATTTTTGTTTATTTTTGAAAAATTGTACAAATTCGAAATTTGTTCATTTTCAGAAAAAATGCAACGATCGCGAGCCTCCCGCAAACTATGAACATTTTCGAAAATATGAAAATTTTCGAAAAAAACAAATTTAAAAAAGAAATAGAAAAAGAAAAACGAGAAAAACATAAAGGAAAAGAGAAACCACGCGAACTGGGCCGACCTAGTGCGGCGTGGGGTGTGCGGCGCGAGCCTCCCGTGCCACGAAAGGCGGCAAATAGCATTTGCCTGTGAGAGTCTCGACGGGAATAGTCAAGTCGGCTTCTTGGGAGAAAAAAACTCTGTTTTCCCACTAAGCACAAAGAGCTTTGCTCTGTTTTACTAGCCTTTGTTGCCACCTCGTCCAAATCAAACACTGCTACGTACGTACGTCATGGCCAATTCTAGCTGCACAACGATGATCAACTAGGACGCCTACAAGATTTCGTGGCGATGTGTGATCCGTGTTGAGTTTCGAGACAGAGAAACAAATTCCAAAGTGCAACATTTTTCTCAATATGAATTCCAAAGTGTAACTGCTAACAAGCTATCTGTGTGTATATATGAATTCCTGCACACATGTCTGAATACATGTCGGAATATTTGAGTGTACATGACCATATATTCTGTGATATTCAGTGCACATGGCAAAGTGTGTATGACTAGATACAGAAGGAGGCGGAGTGTTATAGCTGTGGGACATGTAGAAGACTATCCAGGATGAGACGACTGTGAATTTGACTCAAGGTGACTAAAATGCGACGGTGAAATTCCTTCAAGTTGAAAGCACTTTCACGAAGATCTGTGGTCGGTGTGTGAGAGTGTTGAACGGGAAGAAGGGACTACAGTTGCAGGTGGAGTCACGTGGAGTCTAGGAGTAGCAGCGGAGCTCATGGAAGACAACCAAGTCCGGAGTACATGGAGGTTTGGCGCATTGACGAATTCAAGGTGGTGGAGAATATTCGCCAAGGTGGAGTTTGTTGTGTTTGTGTCGAATACTTTATACGCGTTGGGTTACGTTTGGATTTAGAGTTGTATTAGGTGTGGATAGGATACGAGTAGTATCAGAGTCGAACTCTTGTATCCTGGGTCTCCCATATAATGAGGGGAGCACCACACGTGTAACTGATGACGACTTGATAGCAACAGGCACACATGGGGAGCCGGCGGCTTGTGCCGGCGCCTAGGGCGGCCAGGGTTGTGGTATCAATGGGGAGGTGCGCCCGTAGTCATGCCCCGCAGATGTAGGCGAGTTCGCCGAACTGCGTTAACAAATCTCGGTGTCGTCATCATGTTGTTGATTGCTTAGTTCTCGGTAGATCAATTATGCGCCTACGACGATAACAATTGGTATCCGAGCAAGGTTGAAGGTTGCGGTTTGTTGATCTAGAGGATGAAGCAGAAGACTGGTGTCGGATGTAATCGTGATTGTAAGGCTTTGCATCCAAATCGTGGAGTTGTGACACGGGGTCTTGGCGAGTTCGTCGAAAGACGATCGTGAAAAGCAGCTGGAAAGATTTGGGAGATTGGAAGCTGGTGAAGCATCACGGGATTAACTCGGTCCAGCGGCGGCGGCATAGTCGCGTCAACATGGGCCTCCTCGCAGCGAGCTGCCTGCAGCGCTGCTGCCCCAGGCCCAGCACCCAAGTCGCCTAGTGGATGAACAAATGACTCATGATATACCGCAATTAACTCAGGAGGAAGAAAGCATTCTTACATCAGATTTCTTAGTGAAAGAAGTGTATGAGGCTATATCTCAAATGGAGCTCAACAAGGCACCGGGACCAGACGGGTTTCCAGCTGAGTTCTATAAGACCTTCTGGGAGGTTATTAGGGATGATCTAATGGCTATGTTTACTCAACTACAACAAGGAATTCTGCCTTTGTATAAGTTGAATTTTGATGTCATTACGTTGCTCCCTAAAAAATAAAATGCGGTCCAGATTCAGCAATATAGACCTATTTGCCTTCTCAATGTTAGCTTCAAATTTTTCACAAAAGTAGGTACTAATCGTATTACCGAAATTGCTCACAAGATTATTAAGCCGACTCAGTCGGCGTTTATGCCAGGAAGACACATTCTAGAGGGAGTGGTTGTACTCCATGAGACAGTCCATGAACTTCATAGGAAGAAAATGGATGGTGTTATCTTTAAAATCGGTTTTGAGAAGGCATATGATAAAGTGAAATGGCCTTTACTCCAACAAGCGTTGCGTATGAAAGGTTTTGCACAACAATGGTGCAATTGGATTATGCAATTTGTTAAGGGAGGGAGTGTCGGCATAAGGGTAAATGATGAGATGGGTCATTATTTTCAAACAAAAAAGGTCTAAGGCAAGGGGACCCTTTGTCTCCTATGTTGTTCAATATTGTAGCAGATATGTTAGCCATTCTTATCGCCAAGGGCGAAGGAAGATGGTCAAATTGGAGGTCTCATTCCTCATTTAGTAGAGGGTGAACTATCCATACTACAATATGCTGATGACACGATCTTATTTATGGAGCATGATTTAGCAAAAGCGGTTAATATGAAACTCATACTCTGCATTTTTGAACAATTATCGGGTCTCAAAATAAATTTTCATAAGAGTGAAATTTTTTGTTTTGGGAGGGCGAAGGAGGAGGAGGCTCAGTATAAACAAATCTTCGGTTGTGAATCTGGGTCTTTACCTTTTAAATATCTTGGAGTTCCGATTCATTATAGGAAACTTCGAAACTCCGAATGGTATCCAGTTGAGAGCAGTTTTGAAGGCAAACTTGGGTGCTGGAAAGGCAAGATGTTGTCTTATGGAGATCGCTTAGTTTTGGTTAATGCGGTCTTAACAAGTCTACCGATGTTTATGTTGTCTTTTCTGGAAATACCTAAGGGGGTAAGGAAAAGACTTGACTTCTATAGATCACGTTTCTTCTGGCAGAGTGATGAGAACAAACGGAAATATAGATTAACTAAATGGAACATCATATGTCGACCCAAAGACCATGGCGGTTTGGGGGTGGAGGTGCTGGAGCTCAAAAATAAATGTTTACTCAGCAAGTGGTTGTTTAAACTTTTAAACGAGGAAGGGGTTTGGCAGGAGCTTCTGCACAATAAGTACCTTTCTAATAAAACTTTAGCTCAAGTGGAAGCACAACCAACAGATTCGCCTTTTTGGAAGGGTCTTATGAGGGTTAAAGAAGATTTCTTTGCTAGGGGTTATTTTAAAATTGGCAATGGGGAAACTACGAGGTTCTGGGAGGACACCTGGTTAGGTAACTCTCCGTTAAAAGACCAATATCCATTACTTTATAACATTGTGCAGCACAAGGATGTTTCGGTTCATCAAGTGCTACATGGGGCGCCACCTATGAATTTGAGTTTTAGGAGGACACCTGCTGGCGATAAATGGGACATGTGGTCACATAACCTTATATAAAGGGCGGAGAAGATCTCGGCCTCTCAGCGCACCTGTTACTGTAGCTACTGTAGTTAGCTACAGTAGCTACAGTACATATCCTGGCTGTCCACTCGCAAATCGACGGTCCACAGCAACCATCGCTTGATCAACACCCGTGCACGCAACTGTGTTCGCACGGTTTTTAGCGCGCGGGCCGACGGTCGCGGCCGGTCGCCCAATGCTCGCACGAAGATTGACGCGCCTCCGCATCCGGTCGCCCAATACTCGCACGAAGTTTGACGCACGTCCGCATCCGGTCGCCCACCGCTCGCACGCAATTTGACGCACGTCGCCACCGTTTCCAAGCGGTCACCGCGCCTTTTTGCAGAAAAACCCCCGCGGAGGAGCAAATTGCATTTTCACAAAACAACAGGGACTTTCGTGCAAAAACTACATCACAGTTTATCCTTCCTCTTTCTTCTCCCGCGACGTTGCAAGTCGCCGCCGCCGCCGACGCTTGCCACCGCCTCTCTGCATGTCCTCAGTCGAATTGGAGCACGCAGAACTATTCGCGCCATATTCTCCATCTCCTCGCCGACAGCCGCGTGCTGCGACGCCCGATCCACGCCGGATTTGCCGCCGCCGTGCGTCTGCTCTCACCGCCGTGTTCGGACGCCGCCAGTCGCGCTCCGGCGACCACAACGCAGCGGCGCCGCCGCTCCCAGCCACCTGCATACACGCGCGTCCCACGCGCCGAGCCACACGCTCCAAAACCCGCGGATGCGGCGTCGGCAGCGTCGACGTGGTCGCGGCCGCCATTGCTGACGTCATTCCGACGTCGCAGTGGGCCCGCCATGTCAGCGATTTATTATTTTCCGTAATTTTTTTTTTGAAATTGCTAATTTCCAGAAAAAAAAAAGTAAAATCCGTAGTTTAAAATATACCACCAGAAAAATATGAAAAAAAATATCAAAATGATCACAAAATTAATGCTAACTGTTTTTAGCATATTACAAAAATATTTAAAGATTTCAAATCGGTGAGTATTTAGAGAAAATCCAAATTTATTTTCCTTTAATTATAGATTGAATTCAATAAATGCTGATATAATTTACTTCCTCTCATTATCAAGTTAAATTAAATTTTCAGATCATTTCGAACTGATTAACATTTTTAGGTAATATAATTGAAACCTCTCCAATCATGCAGACAATTTAAATAAATACTTAAATTGGCTAATATTCCTAATAGCTTTCCAACTTTAATTTTTTTTTAAAAATATGAACATTTCTGAAATGTAAACTTTCTTTTTGAATTCCAACAATTTTCAAACTTACACAATTTTCCAATGTGGACATTTCCATATTTGCATTCCAATAATTTTCCAAACTTGGACAATTTTTAAAATAAGAACATTTTTAGACTTCGATTGCAACCATACTTGGAATATTTTAATACAAATTTCAAATTTGAACATACTATAATTTTAAAAGTCTTTCATATCTGATCGTTTCATAAACGTTAAAAGAATTCAAATCTTAATAGCTTCCCTAATTGAACAATATTTGAAAATCTAAACAATTTTTAAGCGTAAACTTTTCCCGAACTCCCAAAATTTCTAGACCTAAACAATTTTAAAATATGCACATTTCCGGATTTGAATTTTACCACACAAGCGTGGCATATCAACACGCCATCCGCAAAGAATGTGTCGAGATATTGTTTTAAGGTATTTAAACAAATTTCCAAAAAAACTGCTAAACGATACACATTACAAATTTACAAATGCCTTCCAAATCTAAGCATTTTGCAAACGTAAAAATAATTCAAATACAAATAACTTTTCAATTTTACCAATTTATTGAAATCTAAACAACTAATAAATGTGAACTTTTTTTGAATTCCAACAGTTTCGAAATCTGAACAATTTTTTAAATACGGACATTTTCAAATATGAATTTTAACACACGGGCGTGGCATGTCGACGCGCCATCTTGCCTAGTTTAGTCTATAGAGTGATGGATATTACGTTAAATGATGTTCCTGATTCTTTTCATTGGAAACTTACTCAAAATGGGTTATTTACTGTTAAATCTATGTATGAGGACTTGATGAATGGTCACACTAGGTTCTTACGAACTTACCTATGGCGGCTAAAAATACCGCTTAAAATTAAAATTTTCATGTGGTTCCTTAATAGAAAGGTCTTGTTTACAAAGGATAACCTTGCAAAAAGGAATTGGCAAGGGAGTACTAAGTGCGCCTTTCGTGGGTGCAATGAAACTATTGAGCCCTTGTTTCTAGCTTGCCCGTTTGCTAAACTTGTTTGGCGTGTTGTGTTTTGTACCTACAATATTCCTCCCCCCACCAATGTTTCGAATATGTTTGGGAATTGGTTAAATGGGGTTGATAAAAAGATCAAGGCTAGGATTCGTATTGGCGTTTCAGCTATTTGTTGGTCTATTTGGAATTGTAGGAACAATCTTGTGTTTAACAGGAAAGATACTTTTCATGTCTTACAGGTTATTCATATGGAGGTACACTGGATCCAGTTATGGGCTTTCCTGCTACCTTCGGACCAGCGGGAACTTATTATGGTGGCTGGCTGCACGAAACTACTGCGGGTGGCACATGATTTTTTCTCCCGACATACGTGGCAACATATTAGTCGATTTTCGTAGTTGTGTTTTTCTTTGTCAGTGTCGGTTGAGGTGTGTCTCAATCTTTTGTGATTCTTGAGATGTAAACTTGAATAACGTATGCTCAAACTTTGTAATAATCGGCTGTGTGCATCACTCGATGCAGAGGCTGGGATTAATAAAATTCCCTTTTCTAAAAAAAAGCTATCTGTGTGTCAAAAAAAAACAACAAGAAGAAAGCTATCCGTGGATAGAGTTGCATTTTCCAAAACTACATTCTCTATTAACCGTAACACTTAGACTACTACTCTGATGCACCAATTTAGCATAAGATGGGTGTTCATTGTAAGATTGGGATAATTGTGAATTGTGACTTGTATTCAATCGATCATAGATGTACAGCTTATATAGTACATCAAGGTTCGGATCTGATGCATAAAAGGAAACCTAAACAACCGACATAGGACCGACATAGGAGTCCTAGTTCTATACTCTAACACCCCCCCCCCCCCCCCCCCCCCCCGCAATATCAGCGGCGGGCTCGACGATGCTGAGACTGAAACGAATATCTTGGAACGGCAGTGTGGGCAATCCTTTTGTGAAAATGTCTGCAAACTGAGCACTGGTCGGAACATGTCGAACACGAACTTGTCCCAGCGTGACCTTCTCCCTGACGAAATGGATGTCAATCTCGATATGCTTGGTACGTCTGTGCTGTACTGGATTACTGGACATGTAAACTGCTGAAATATTGTCTCAGTAGACAATGGTGACCTGCTGAATAGGATGATGAAGCTCCGACAATAACTGTCGTAACCAAACTATCTCAGCAATAACATGTGCCACTGCGCGGCATTCAGCTTCAGCTGATGAACGTGAGACCGTAACCTGTCTTTTAGAGGACCAAGAAATCAAATTGTTACCAAGAAAAACACAATATCCGGAAGTGGATCGACGAGTATCTGGACAACCGACCCAGTCCGCATCGGAATACGCTGTCACGGAAGTGGGTGAAGATGAATTGATGTGAAGGCCGTGATCTAGTGTGCCCTTGAGATAACGAAGAATGCGTTTGATATGATTATAGTGAGGAAGACGAGGATCATGCATGTAAATGCGGGCTTGTTGAACAGCATAAGAAATTTCAGGACGGGTGATAGTGAGATATTGAAGTGCGCCAACAATGCTGCGATAAAGAGTGGGATCAGAAAAAGATTCACCGTCCGAGGATAGTTTGCAGCTAGTATCAACAGGAATACGTGATGGTTGACAATCAAGCATACCAGCACGGGACAGTAGATCGAGAATGTATTGGCGTTGGGAAAGGAATAGACCAATGGAATCATGAGTGACAGCTATGGCGAGAAAATGATGCAGAAGTCCGAGGTCAGTCATGGAAAATTCTGCGCTAAGGAGAGCAATGATGTGATCTAGAAAAGATTGAGAGGAGGCAGTAAGAATAATGTCATCAACATAGAGAAGTATGAATAAACAAAGAGAGATGTGTCGGAAAGAAAGGGTTGAAATCCTATGGTTTGAATAAATGTAGAGAAACGTTGAAACCAGGCCCGGGGTGCTTGCTTTAGACCATATAACGATTTTTGAAGATGATAAACATGATTGGGAGAGGAAGGATCCACAAACCCTTGAGGTTGCTGACAATAGATTGTTTCTTGTAAAGATCCATTGAGAAAAGCGTTTTTGACGTCGAGTTGATGAATAGGCCACTTGGAAGATACGGTAATGCTAAGAATAGTGCGAATTGTACTTGGTTTGACAACAGGAGAGAAAGTTTCATCGAAGTCAATCCCGTGCTGCCAAGAGTAACCACGACAAACCCAACGAGCTTTGTAACGAGAGAGAGTTCCATCGGAGTGAAATTTTTGACAAAAACCCATTTGCCCGAAACGACATTTGCACTGGGAGGACGAGGAACGAGTTGCCATGTTTTGTTTTGAATTAAAGCTTGAAATTATTCTTTCATTGCCACGACCCAATTTGGATCAAGAAGAGCGGCTTTATAGGAGTTAGGAATTGGGGAAACAGTGGGATTGGCATGTAAATTAAGAAGATGGCGTGGTTGACGAAAACCTGATTTAGCACGTGTGCGCATGACATGATCGTTGTGCGGAATGGTAGTGGGCACAGCTCGTGCTGGAAGAGTAGGAGGAGGGGAAGGAATGCCATCAGAGTCGCGGTCGGGCACAGCGGAAGAAACAGACCCCGGAGAGGGTGGATCATCGTGTGGAACGAAGTCTGCCTCAGCAGAGATTTCGGTGAGCTGTGGTGTCGTGGTAGGAGTGTGTGGTGGCGAAGCATCGGGTGGCGCGGCAGAGAAAACGGGCGAAGGTGCAGCCGTGGCAGGAACGTGTACCGTGGGTAGGAAGGCAGAACGAGGAGGAGAAGATGGTGGAGAAGAATCGGTAGGAGGTGTGCGATTTGCAAAAGGAAAAACATGCTCGATGAAGGTGACATGACGAGACACATGAACCCGGCCAGAGAGCATATCCAAGCAACGATATCCTTTGGGCTCATCCAAATAACCGAGAAAAACACAAGAGATGGATCGAGGAGCTAATTTATTTGGTGAGGTGGCATAGGAATTTGGAAAAGAGAGACAACCAAAAACTCGAAGATCAGGATAGTTGGGGTGACAAAGAAAAAGAGAGAAATAAGGAGTGGTTTTGGGATTGGCTTTAGAAGGTCGAATGTTTAAAAGATAGGTGGCAGTGCGCAAGGCTTCAGCCCAAAATCTAGGTGGCATGGATGAGTGAATTAAAAGAGTTTGGACGATGTCATTGAGGGTACGAAGATAACATTCGGCTTTCCCGTTTTGAGGAGAAGTGTAGGGGCAAGAAAAACGAAGGAGAATTCCATGTTGTAGGAAGAAATTGCGGTTTTTGAAATTGTCAAATTGACGGCCATTATCACATTGGATGAAACGGATGGGAAGAAAGAAGTGAGTAGCAACATATTTTTGAAAGTTAAGAAATATAGCATGAACATCAGATTTATTTCGTAGAGGGAAAGTCCAGACAAAGTGAGTATAATCGTCCAACAACACAAGATAGTATTTGAAGTCAGAAACACTAGTATAAGGTGAGGTCCAAAGATCACAATGAAGTAATTAAAACGGAAAAGAACTAGATGAACTAGAGGAGCTAAAGGGGAGACGGACATGTTTTCCTAACTGACAAGACTCACAAACCAAAGTATTATGACTATCTCGATTACAAGGAATAGAAAATTCACTAAGGAGAGACGACATAACAACATCATTGGGGTGACCAAGACGTTGATGCCACAAATCGACGGAGGCCAGTAGGGATGAAGGTTGGGCAGCAGCAGGAGCTCCGTGGAGAGAGTAGAGGTCACCAGAACTAGTGAAGCGTGCGATCTCCGCCTTGGTCATGAAGTCCTTCACAGATAAGCCAAAAGGGTCAAATTCGACGGAAACAAGATTATCAGAGGTGAATTTGCGAACAGAGATTAAATTTTTAATAAGAGCAGGAGCAACAAGGACGTCTCGAAGAAGAAGAGGTTTAGAAGATGTATTTATTTGAGTTTGGCCAACACAATGGATCGGTATGGAGGAACCAACACCAAGGGTAATGGAAGAAAACGGAGAGGAAGTGCAAGAAGACAGCATATTACGCGAAGAAGACATATGGCTAGAAGCACCAGAATCAAAAATCCAGTCCATACATGTATTTCCTTGAGTAGCAAAGTTGTTCATGGCCTGCAAAAAGGCAGCTTGATCCCAAGTTGGTGTAGAAGCAGGCAGCAACGGTGGTGTAGACGAGGAGGAGGGCCCGGTCCTCGACATATGCATCTGGTACGAAGGGTAGAAACCGCTGCCGTCGGGATGAGCGCCATAGGGGTAGTACGTCAGAGCGGCATGGTAGGCATGTGCTAGAGGATGCGGCCCGAGGGATCCAGGTGCACCGGTGTGGGGGCGCATACCAGGCATCCAGGAGCCAGAGAAGGCCGGTGGAGCACGGACCGGCGAGGGAGCAGTCCAAGGCATGGGCCACGCCTGCACCATCCCTGTCCATGGATCATGAGGAGGATGCCAGCTTGGAGTCGTGATGGCGTGTTATCGGTAGAGTGTTTTATTACTTCCCAGCAACAGCACCAGAAGATCTGCTTGTTGACCGTGACAACACACGTTCGTTGGGAGACCCCAAGAGGAAGGTATGATGTAGTGCAGCAGCAGTTTTCCCTTTAAATATGACAAAGGTTTATCGAACCAGGAGGACACGGAGGTTCTTCAGAAGGTTATCAGCGGCGCAACTGACGTGGAACCTGCACACAACACAAGCAAACTACTTTGCCCCAATGAAACAGAGAGGTTGTCAATCTCTCCGGCTTGCTGAAAACAAAGTATTAAACGTGTTGTGTGGAAAACAGTAATGAGTGCAGAAAGTAACAGAGAACAAATGATTGCAGTTGGTGGTTTTATAAGTATGAGGAAATGGACCGGGGTCCACAGTTCACTAGTGGTGTCTCTCCATAAAAGATAACTAACATGTTGGGTAAACAAATTACAGCTGGGCAATTGACAAATAATGAGCGCATGACAATGCAATATATGACAAGATGATTATTATGAGATTTAATTGGGCATTACAACAAAGTACATAGATTTGCTATCCAACGCATCTATGCCTAAATAATCCACCTTCCGGTTAGCATCCGCACCCCTTCCGGTATTGAGTTGTAAACAACAGATTATTGCATGAAGTAAAGTGTGTAATGTAAACAATGCAAATGACACGTAGACAATGCATCATTGTTTTATCCCAAGTGGCAACAGCACATCCACAACCTTAGTCATTTCTGTCATCTCGAGCCCAGATTACTGGAGGCATGAACCCAATATCTAGCATAAATACTCACTCTTGGAGTTACAAGCATCTACTTGGCCAAAGCATCTACTAGCAACGGAGAGCATGCAAGATCATAAACAACATAAATAGATAGATTGATAAACAACTTGCTCATAGTACCAATATTCATCGGATCCCAGCAAACACAACATGTAGCATTACAATAAGATGATCTTGATCATGTTAGGCAGCTCACAAGATCTAAGCATGGAGGTACAGGGTGGAGAGACAACCATCTAGCTACTGCTATGGACCCGGAGTCCAAGGATGAACTACTCACGCATCACTCCGGAGGCAGGCATGGCGGTGTAGAAGCCTCCGGTGAGGATCTCCCCTCCGGCAGGGTGCCGGGAAGATCTTCAGAACCCTCCCGATCTAGGGTTGACGACGGCGGCGACGACGAAACTTTTCGTGGAATATGATCGATGTTTTTAGGGTTTTCGGGACATCGGGAATATATAAGCGAAAGAGCGGCGTCGGAGGGCACCCGAGGTGGCCACGCCAGGGGTGGGCGCCACCCCCTCCTAGGCCACGCCGAGGCCTGGCGAGGCTGCCTCGCAGGGCCGGAGCTACGTGCAATGAATGGGGTCAATTGACCCCGGTGACCCAAACAAAATCCTTAATAATTTAGTGAAAATTAGTCATCACTAGTGCAAGATGACACCGATGCCACGGAGATGACCCCAGCGCTCTCCTGGGCTGGCTCCACCCCTGCTGCCTCGTGGCCCCACTCCATCTCCCTTCTGGCTTCTGGAGTCTTCCGATGAGATATTTGCACACGTTGATTTTTGTCCGATTCCAAGAATATTTTGCGACTAGCTTTTCTGAAAGAGAAAAACAGCAGAAAACAGAACTGGCACTTCGGCATCTTGTTAATAGGTTAGTCCCAGAAAATGCATAAAAATGCTATGAAGTGTAAATAAAACATGTAGCAATTGGTATAATAACAGCATGGAACATCAAAAATTATAGATACGTTTGAGACGTATCAAGCATCCCCAAGCTTAGTTCCTGCTCGTCCTCGAGTAGGTAAACGATAAAAACAACATAATTTTTGAAGTGACATGCTACCAACATAATCTTGATCAAATAGTAATGCAAAGCACATGAACTGAATGAAGTGATCCAAGTCAATGGTCTATAGTTTGCTAACAAGTAAACAAGGAGTAAACAAAATGAATCATACAAGTGCAAACTTTCATGAATAATACTTTGGAGACAATGGAGCTATAAGAGTTTGCATAAAAGTTAGCTCACAAAGCAATAGATTCTAAATGAAAGTGTTTGACTAACACAAAGGAAGATTTAGTTTCAGCACTGGCTTCAACTTTAACATATTTATCTCATGGATATTGTCAAGGCAAAGTAATGCAATAAGTCAAACATATCATTATATAACAACTGTTGTACCAAAGTTGACACTAGTGTTTGCTTGTGGAGATAGAAAGAAGTAGGAAAACTGACTCAACAATAAAGTAAAAGAAAGGCCCTTCGCAGAGGGAAGCAGGGATTAAATCATGTGCTAGAGCTTTTTAAGTTTTTGAAAGCATATAGAGAGTATAAAAATATATTTTGAGAGGTGTGTGTTAGTGGTCAACGAATCAGTAAATAGACAATACTTTAAGTCACAAGTTAACCAGACCTTACAAGAGCGGCTCCCATGAAGGACGTTATTTCTACCAGCGGGTAGATCATCCCTCGTTCTCTTTTGTTTACACACTTATGAACATTGCTTGACTGATTTCTCAGGGGCAAAAAGATGTGAAGAGAATTAATGGTTAAAGTTGTAATTAATTGGGACTGGGCACCCCGTTGCCAGCTCTTTTTGCAAAATTATTGGATAAGCGGATGTATATGCCACTAGTCCAGGTGTAAAGTCTGATCAACAAGTGAAATAAAGACCATCTACCACATCCTCATGAGCTTGTAAACAGTGACACAAAAAGGAGTTGTAACAGTTTTGAATATTTTAAAGGTAGCACATGAAAAATTTACTTGGAATGGCAGGAAAATACCACATAATAGGTAGTTATGGTGGACACAGATGGCATGGATTTTGGCTCAAGGGTTTTGGATGCACAAGCAGCATTCCCGCTTAGTACAGAGTTTAGGCTAGCAAGGTTATTTAAGCAAACACAGACTGTCAACCGGTACAGCAAGAACTCATATAAAAAACATGCTTGAAAAATTACAAGACTCCACATTGTCTTCCTTGTTAACCAAAACCTTTCACTAGAAAATATCTAGACTTTGGAACTACCAATGATACAAATCAAATATCAACAAGCTTTACAGTAGTTCTTCACTAATAGCCTTTACTTACATGATGCACAAGTCTAAACATTACTTACTTGGTAACTCAAAACAATTGACAAGTATCAAATTACTCAAGACAGTGATCTACAAGACTTATGTAAGCATTTTATACCACTACCACATGCATAGCATTTTCTGTTCCAACCAAACACCAATCAACTTATTTGAACAACTCTCCAAACAAATATAAGTGAAGCAAGAGAGTACTTTCTTCAAAAGAAACTAATAGCTCTGACAAGAGATATATGAAAACAGAGAGCTAGAAGCTTTAGCAGTAGCTAGACAAGAATACTCAACAAATATAAGTGAAGAAAGAGTATTCCAATGAAAAAGCGGAGCGTGTCTCTCTCCCAAACAAGAGTGCTAGGATCCAACAAGTATAGAGCAGCAAACAAAACAAAAACAAACTGAAAACAAAAGCACACTGACGCTCCAAGAAAAGTACATATAATGTGAAGAAATAAAAATATAGTCTCACTAGAGATGACCTGATAGTTTGTTGATGAAGAAGGGGATGCCTTGGGCATCCCCAAGCTTAGACGCTTGAGTCTTCTTGAATATATTGGGGAGATCCATGGGAGCTTCCCCAAGCTTAAGCTTTTCACTCTTCTTGATCTTATAATATCATCCTCCTCTCTTAACACTTGAAAACTTCCTTCACCAAAAACTCAACATTTTTCTCATTAGCGGGTTAGTGCATCAAAACAAATAATCTCACTTGTTCTGTAAGGACACAAATTCATAAGCAATCATTTTCAAACATTAGCTACTGTTACTAGGCTTAAGTGATGCTCTTTCACCTTAAAAGAAACCACTCAACACTTGTAAAAGAGAGAATGCAAAACAAAGACAGAATCTGTCAAAACCAGAACAGTCCGTAAAGATGATTTTTTTCGGGACACTTACGTCGCTCAAATCGAAAAACTTTAGTCGTACGAAAGTTGCGTACATATCTCAGGAACACGCACAAAAATTGGCAGATTTTTTCAAATTTTCTGATTTTCTACGGCGAGAAACGGTGACGTTCCAGAAATCTGTTCCTGTGCAGTAATCCAAATATAGGTACCATCTTGTCATAAGAGACTTTTCTTGGCACAACAAAACAGCAAATAAAAGATACAAAGGAGTTGTTACAGAAGTAAACAAGCTCCTTGACACAAAAAAAAAAAAATAACAGAAAGTAAAAACAATGGGTTGCCTCCCATAAGCGCTTCTCTTTAATGCCTTTTAGCTAGGCATGAAACATGAATCAAGTATTGTCAAGACCAAAAACATCAACATTATAACTTGCCCTAACAATAGTATCAAAAGGGTGTTTCATCCTTCTTCTAGGGAAGTGTTCCATACCTTTCCTGAGTGGGAATTGAAATTTTATATTCCCCTCTTTCATATCAATAACAGCACCAACAGTTCTAAGAAAAGGTCTTCCCAACACAATAGGACAAGAAGGATTGCATTCAATATCCAAAACCACAAAATCAACAGGGACAAGGTTATTGTTAACCATAATAAGAACATTATCAACTCTCCCCAAAGGTTTCTTCATAGAAGAATCAGCAAAGTGAACATCCAAATAACATTTTTCCAAAGGTGCAAGATCAAGGATATCATAAAGCTTTTTAGGCATAACAGAAATACTAGCACCAAGATCACACAAAGCATTGCAATCAAAATCATTCACTTTCATTTTAATGATGGGCTCCCAACCATCATCTAACTTCCTAGGGATAGAAGCTTCACGTTTTAATTTCTCTTCCCTAGCATGCATGAGAGCATTGATGATATGTTTAGTTAAAAGCCATATTTATTTCACTAGCCTTAGGACTCTTAGCTAGCTTTTGCAAGAACATAATGACTTCAGTTATATTACAACCATCAAAATCAAAATTATTATCATCAAAGGTAATGGAACCATTATCTCCTACACTCCTAAAAATTTCAGCACTTTTATCAGGAGCAATTTTAGTGCTATCAGGCAGTTTAAAGCTTTTTGCAGCAGAAGTGGAGACATTTCCAACACCAATTATCTTTCCATTAACAGTAGGAGGTTTACTAGCACTTGAGGTATCAACATTTTCAGTAGTAAAAATAGTGCAAACTCTAGCCACACTATTCTGTTTAGCAATTTCAGCTTCTTTTTCCTCTCTTTCCCATCTATCATGCAACTCAGCTAGCATTCTTATATTGTTATCAATTTTAACTTGTATAGCATTGAGAGTTTTGCTCTCTTTAACATCATGAGGCAGCACCTTTATTTTTAAGAAATCAACATCATGAACAAGACTATCAACCTTAGCAGCAAGAATATCAATTTTTCCTAGCTTTTCCTCAACAGTTTTATTGAAAGTAGTTTGTGTGCTAATAAAATCCTTAAGCATAACTTCAAGATCAGAGGGCACACTCTTATTGTTGTTGTAGGAATTACCATAAGAATTACCATAAGCATTGCTACCATTAGAAGGATATGGCCTATAGTTGCTATTACCAAAATTATTCCTGTAGGCATTGTTGTTGAAGTTATTATTTTTAATGAAGTTCACATCAACATTCCCTTCTTGTGCAACCAATGAAGCTAAAGGAACATTATTTGGATCAATAGTAGCATGACCATTCGAAAGCATAGACATAATGGCATCAACCTTATCATTCAAAGAGGAGATCTCCTCAACAGAATTTACCTTCTTACCTGTTGGAGTTCTTTCGGTGTGCCATTCAGAATAGTTTACCATCATATCATCAAGAAGCTTTGTTGCAGCACCCAAAGTGATGGACATAAAGGTCCCTCCAGCAGCTGAATCCAATAAATTCCTTGAAGAAAAATTCAATCCTGCATAAAAGGTTTGAATAATCATCCAAGTAGTCAGTCCATGAGTGGGACAATTATTCCAATGTATTTCATTCTTTCCCAAGCTTGGGCAACATGCTCATTATCAAATTGCTTAAAGTTCATAATGCCACTTCTCAAAGATATGATTTTAGCAGGAGGATAATATTTTCCAATGAAAGCATCTTTACACTTAGTCCAAGAATCAATACTATTTCTAGGCAAAGATAGCAACCATTCTTTAGCTCTTCCTCTCAAGGAGAAAGGAAATAATTTCAGTTTAATAATATCACCCTCTACCTCTTTATACTTTTGCATATCACATAGCTCAACAAAATTATTAAGGTGAGCAGCAGCATCATCAGTACTAACACCAGAAAATTGCTCTTTCATAACAAGATTTAACAGTGCAGGTTTAATTTCATAGAACTCTGCTGTGGTAGCAGGAGGAGCAATAGGTGTGCATATGAAATCATTGTTGTTTGTGCTAGTGAAGTCACACAACTTAGTGTTTTCAGGATTACTCATTTTAGCAAATTAAAAT
>CAMZMU010000037.1:31682908-31953279 GCA_947311845.1 Poa pratensis
TTTTGAAAAATTGTACAAATTCGAAATTTGTTCATTTTTCAGAAAAAATGCAACGATCGCGAGCCTCCCGCAAACTATGAACATTTTCGAAAATATGAAAATTTTCGAAAAAAACAAATTTAAAAAAGAAATAAGAAAAAAGAAAACGAGAAAAACTAAAGGAAAGAGAAACCACGCGAACTGGGCCGACCTAGTGCGGCGTGGGGTGTGCGGCGCGACCTCCCGTCCCGCCACGAAAGGCGGCAAATAGCATTTGCCTGTGAGAGTCTCGACGGGAATAGTCAAGCGGCTTCTTGGGGAAAAAAACTCGTTTTCCCACTAAGCACAAAGAGCTTTGCTCTGTTTTTACTAGCCTTTGTTGCCACCTCGTCCAATCAAACACTGTCTACGTACGTACGTCATGGGCCAATTCTAGCTGCACAACGATGATCAACTAGGACGCCTACAAGATTTCGTGGCGAGTGTGTGATCCGTGTTGAGTTTCGAGACAGAGAAACAAATTCCAAAGTGCAACATTTTTCTCAATATGAATTCCAAAGTGTAAACTGCTAACAAGCTATCTGTGTGTATATATGAATTCCTGCACACATTCATGTCTGAATACATGTCGGAATATTTGAGTGTACATGACCATATATTCTGTATATTCAGTGCACATGGCAAAGTGTGTATGACTAGATACAGAAGAGGCGGAGTGTTATAGCTGTGGGACATGTAGAAACTATCCAGGATGACGACTGTGAATTTGACTCAAGGTGACTAAAATGCGACGGTGAAATTCCTTCAAGTTGAAAGCACTTTCACGAAGATCTGTGGTCGGTGTGTGAGAGTGTTGAACGGGAAGAAGGGACTACAGTTGCAGGTGGAGTCACGTGGAGTCTAGGAGTAGCAGCGGAGCTCATGGAAGACAACCAAGTCCGGAGTACATGGAGGTTTGGCGCATTGACGAATTCAAGGTGGTGAGAATATTCGCCAAGGTGGAGTTTGTTGTGTTTGTGTCGAATACTTTATACGCGTTGGGTTACGTTTGGATTTAGAGTTGTATTAGGTGTGGATAGGATACGAGTATATCAGAGTCGAACTCTTGTATCCTGGGTCTCCCATATAATGAGGGGAGCACCACACGTGTAACTGATGACGACTTGATAGCAACAGGCACACATGGGGAGCCGGCGCTTGTGCCGGCGCCTAGGGCGGCCAGGGTTGTGGTATCAATGGGGAGGTGCGCCCGTAGTCATGCCCCGCAGATGTAGGCGAGTTCGCCGAACTGCGTTAACAAATCTCGGTGTCGTCATCATGTTGTTGATTGCTTAGTTTCTCGGTAGATCAATTATGCGCCTACGACGATAACAATTGGTATCCGAGCAAGGTTGAAGGTTGCGGTTTGTTGATCTAGAGGATGAAGCAGAAGACTGGTGTCGGATGTAATCGTGATTGTAAGGCTTTGCATCCAAATCGTGAGGTTGTGACACGGGGTCTTGGCGAGTTCGTCGAAAGAACGATCGTGAAAAGCAGCTGGAAAGATTTGGGAGATTGGAAGCTGGTGAAGCATCACGGGATTAACTCGGTCCAGCGGCGGCGGCATAGTCGCGTCAACATGGGCCTCCTCGCAGCGAGCTGCCTGCAGCGCTGCTGCCCCAGGCCCAGCACCCAAGTCGCCTAGTGGATGAACAAATGACTCATGATACCGCAATTAACTCAGGAGGAAGAAAGCATTCTTACATCAGATTTCTTAGTGAAAGAAGTGTATGAGGCTATATCTCAAATGGAGCTCAACAAGGCACCGGGACCAGACGGTTTCCAGCTGAGTTCTATAAGACCTTCTGGGAGGTTATTAGGGATGATCTAATGGCTATGTTTACTCAACTACAACAAGGAATTCTGCCTTTGTATAAGTTGAATTTTGATGTCATTACGTTCTCCCTAAAAATAAAATGCGGTCCAGATTCAGCAATATAGACCTATTTGCCTTCTCAATGTTAGCTTCAAATTTTTCACAAAAGTAGGTACTAATCGTATTACCGAAATTGCTCACAAGATTATTAAGCCGACTCAGTCGGCGTTTATGCCAGGAAGACACATTCTAGAGGGAGTGGTTGTACTCCATGAGACAGTCCATGAACTTCATAGGAAGAAATGGATGGTGTTATCTTTAAAATCGGTTTTGAGAAGGCATATGATAAAGTGAAATGGCCTTTACTCCAACAAGCGTTGCGTATGAAAGGTTTTGCACAACAATGGTGCAATTGGATTATGCAATTTGTTAAGGGAGGGAGTGTCGGCATAAGGGTAAATGATGAGATGGGTCATTATTTTCAAACAAAAAAGGTCTAAGGCAAGGGACCCTTTTCTCCTATGTTGTTCAATATTGTAGCAGATATGTTAGCCATTCTTATCGCCAAGGGCGAAGGAAGATGGTCAAATTGGAGGTCTCATTCCTCATTTAGTAGAGGGTGAACTATCCATACTACAATATGCTGATGACACGATCTTATTATATGGAGCATGATTTAGCAAAAGCGGTTAATATGAAACTCATACTCTGCATTTTGAACAATTATCGGGTCTCAAAATAATTTTCATAAGAGTGAAATTTTTTGTTTTGGGAGGGCGAAGGAGGAGGAGGCTCAGTATAAACAAATCTTCGGTTGTGAATCTGGGTCTTTACCTTTTAAATATCTTGGAGTTCCGATTCATTATAGGAAACTTCGAAACTCCGAATGGTATCCAGTTGAGAGCAGTTTTGAAGGCAAACTTGGGTGCTGGAAAGGCAAGATGTTGTCTTATGGAGATCGCTTAGTTTTGGTTAATGCGGTCTTAACAAGTCTACCGATGTTTATGTTGTCTTTTCTGGAAATACCTAAGGGGGTAAGGAAAAGACTTGACTTCTATAGATCACGTTTCTTCTGGCAGAGTGATGAGAAACAAACGGAAATATAGATTAACTAAATGGAACATCATATGTCGACCCAAAGACCATGGCGGTTTGGGGGTGGAGGTGCTGGAGCTCAAAAATAAATGTTTACTCAGCAAGTGTTGTTTAAACTTTTAAACGAGGAAGGGGTTTGGCAGGAGCTTCTGCACAATAAGTACCTTTCTAATAAAACTTTAGCTCAAGTGGAAGCACAACCAACAGATTCGCCTTTTTGGAAGGGTCTTATGAGGGTTAAAGAAGATTTCTTTGCTAGGGGTTATTTTAAAATTGGCAATGGGGAAACTACGAGGTTCTGGGAGGACACCTGGTTAGGTAACTCTCCGTTAAAAGACCAATATCCATTACTTTATAACATTGTGCAGCACAAGGATGTTTCGGTTCATCAAGTGCTACATGGGGCGCCACCTATGAATTTGAGTTTTAGGAGGACACCTGCTGGCGATAAATGGGACATGTGGTCACATAACCTTATATAAAGGGCGAGAAGATCTCGGCCTCTCAGCGCACCTGTTACTGTAGCTACTGTAGTTAGCTACAGTAGCTACAGTACATATCCTGGCTGTCCACTCGCAAATCGACGGTCCACAGCAACCATCGCTTGATCAACACCCGTGCACGCAACTGTGTTCGCACGGTTTTTAGCGCGCGGGCCGACGGTCGCGGCCGGTCGCCCAATGCTCGCACGAAGATTGACGCGCCTCCGCATCCGGTCGCCCAATACTCGCACGAAGTTTGACGCACGTCCGCATCCGGTCGCCCACCGCTCGCACGCAATTTGACGCACGTCGCCACCGTTTCCAAGCGGTCACCGCGCCTTTTGCAGAAAAACCCCCGCGGAGGAGCAAATTGCATTTTCACAAAACAACAGGGACTTTCGTGCAAAACTACATCACAGTTTATCCTTCCTCTTTCTTCTCCCGCGACGTTGCAAGTCGCGCGCCGCCGCCGACGCTTGCCACCGCCTCTCTGCATGTCCTCAGTCGAATTGGAGCACGCAGAACTATTCGCGCCATATTCTCCATCTCCTCGCCGACAGCCGCGTGCTGCGACGCCCGATCCACGCCGGATTTGCCGCCGCCGTGCGTCTGCTCTCACCGCCGTGTTCGGACGCCGCCATCGCGCTCCGGCGACCACAACGCAGCGGCGCCGCCGCTCCCAGCCACCTGCATACACGCGCGTCCCACGCGCCGAGCCACACGCTCCAAAACCCGCGGATGCGGCGTCGGCAGCGTCGACGTGGTCGCGGCCGCCATTGCTGACGTCATTCCGACGTCGCAGTGGGCCCGCCATGTCAGCGATTTATTATTTTCCGTAATTTTTTTTTTGAAATTGCTAATTTCCAGAAAAAAAAAAGTAAAATCCGTAGTTTAAAATATACCCACCAGAAAAATATGAAAAAAAATATCAAAATGATCACAAAATTAATGCTAACTGTTTTTAGCATATTACAAAAATATTTAAAGATTTCAAATCGGTGAGTATTTAGAGAAAATCCAAATTTATTTTCCTTAATTATAGATTGAATTCAATAAATGCTGATATAATTTACTTCCTCTCATTATCAAGTTAAATTAAATTTTCAGATCATTTCGAACTGATTAACATTTTTAGGTAATATAATTGAAACCTCTCCAATCATGCAGACAATTTAAATAAATACTTAAATTGGCTAATATTCCTAATAGCTTTCCAACTTTAATTTTTTTTTAAAAATATGAACATTTCTGAAATGTAAACTTTCTTTTTGAATTCCAACAATTTTCAAACTTACACAATTTTCCAATGTGGACATTTCCATATTTGCATTCCAATAATTTTCCAAACTTGGACAATTTTTAAAATAAGAACATTTTTAGACTTCGATTGCAACCATACTTGGAATATTTTAATACAAATTTCAAATTTGAACATACTATAATTTTAAAAGTCTTTCATATCTGATCGTTTCATAAACGTTAAAAGAATTCAAATCTTAATAGCTTCCCTAATTGAACAATATTTGAAAATCTAAACAATTTTTAAGCGTAAACTTTTCCCGAACTCCCAAAATTTCTAGACCTAAACAATTTTAAAATATGCACATTTCCGGATTTGAATTTTACCACACAAGCGTGGCATATCAACACGCCATCCGCAAAGAATGTGTCGAGATATTGTTTTAAGGTATTTAAACAAATTTCCAAAAAAACTGCTAAACGATACACATTACAAATTTACAAATGCCTTCCAAATCTAAGCATTTTGCAAACGTAAAAATAATTCAAATACAAATAACTTTTCAATTTTACCAATTTATTGAAATCTAAACAACTAATAAATGTGAACTTTTTTTGAATTCCAACAGTTTCGAAATCTGAACAATTTTTTAAATACGGACATTTTCAAATATGAATTTTAACACACGGGCGTGGCATGTCGACGCGCCATCTTGCCTAGTTTAGTCTATAGAGTGATGGATATTACGTTAAATGATGTTCCTGATTCTTTTCATTGGAAACTTACTCAAAATGGTTATTTACTGTTAAATCTATGTATGAGGACTTGATGAATGGTCACACTAGGTTCTTACGAACTTACCTATGGCGGCTAAAAATACCGCTTAAAATTAAAATTTTCATGTGGTTCCTTAATAGAAAGGTCTTGTTTACAAAGGATAACCTTGCAAAAAGGAATTGGCAAGGGAGTACTAAGTGCGCCTTTCGTGGGTGCAATGAAACTATTGAGCCCTTGTTTCTAGCTTGCCCGTTTGCTAAACTTGTTTGGCGTGTTGTGTTTTGTACCTACAATATTCCTCCCCCCACCAATGTTTCGAATATGTTTGGGAATTGGTTAAATGGGGTTGATAAAAAGATCAAGGCTAGGATTCGTATTGGCGTTTCAGCTATTTGTTGGTCTATTTGGAATTGTAGGAACAATCTTGTGTTTAACAGGAAAGATACTTTTCATGTCTTACAGGTTATTCATATGGAGGTACACTGGATCCAGTTATGGGCTTTCCTGCTACCTTCGGACCAGCGGGAACTTATTATGGTGGCTGGCTGCACGAAACTACTGCGGGTGGCACATGATTTTTTCTCCCGACATACGTGGCAACATATTAGTCGATTTTCGTAGTTGTGTTTTTCTTTGTCAGTGTCGGTTGAGGTGTGTCTCAATCTTTTGTGATTCTTGAGATGTAAACTTGAATAACGTATGCTCAAACTTTGTAATAATCGGCTGTGTGCATCACTCGATGCAGAGGCTGGGATTAATAAAATTCCCTTTTCTAAAAAAAAGCTATCTGTGTGTCAAAAAAAAACAACAAGAAGAAAGCTATCCGTGGATAGAGTTGCATTTTCCAAAACTACATTCTCTATTAACCGTAACACTTAGACTACTACTCTGATGCACCAATTTAGCATAAGATGGGTGTTCATTGTAAGATTGGGATAATTGTGAATTGTGACTTGTATTCAATCGATCATAGATGTACAGCTTATATAGTACATCAAGGTTCGGATCTGATGCATAAAAGGAAACCTAAACAACCGACATAGGACCGACATAGGAGTCCTAGTTCTATACTCTAACACCCCCCCCCCCCCCCCCCCCCCCGCAATATCAGCGGCGGGCTCGACGATGCTGAGACTGAAACGAATATCTTGGAACGGCAGTGTGGGCAATCCTTTTGTGAAAATGTCTGCAAACTGAGCACTGGTCGGAACATGTCGAACACGAACTTGTCCCAGCGTGACCTTCTCCCTGACGAAATGGATGTCAATCTCGATATGCTTGGTACGTCTGTGCTGTACTGGATTACTGGACATGTAAACTGCTGAAATATTGTCTCAGTAGACAATGGTGACCTGCTGAATAGGATGATGAAGCTCCGACAATAACTGTCGTAACCAAACTATCTCAGCAATAACATGTGCCACTGCGCGGCATTCAGCTTCAGCTGATGAACGTGAGACCGTAACCTGTCTTTTAGAGGACCAAGAAATCAAATTGTTACCAAGAAAAACACAATATCCGGAAGTGGATCGACGAGTATCTGGACAACCGACCCAGTCCGCATCGGAATACGCTGTCACGGAAGTGGGTGAAGATGAATTGATGTGAAGGCCGTGATCTAGTGTGCCCTTGAGATAACGAAGAATGCGTTTGATATGATTATAGTGAGGAAGACGAGGATCATGCATGTAAATGCGGGCTTGTTGAACAGCATAAGAAATTTCAGGACGGGTGATAGTGAGATATTGAAGTGCGCCAACAATGCTGCGATAAAGAGTGGGATCAGAAAAAGATTCACCGTCCGAGGATAGTTTGCAGCTAGTATCAACAGGAATACGTGATGGTTGACAATCAAGCATACCAGCACGGGACAGTAGATCGAGAATGTATTGGCGTTGGGAAAGGAATAGACCAATGGAATCATGAGTGACAGCTATGGCGAGAAAATGATGCAGAAGTCCGAGGTCAGTCATGGAAAATTCTGCGCTAAGGAGAGCAATGATGTGATCTAGAAAAGATTGAGAGGAGGCAGTAAGAATAATGTCATCAACATAGAGAAGTATGAATAAACAAAGAGAGATGTGTCGGAAAGAAAGGGTTGAAATCCTATGGTTTGAATAAATGTAGAGAAACGTTGAAACCAGGCCCGGGGTGCTTGCTTTAGACCATATAACGATTTTTGAAGATGATAAACATGATTGGGAGAGGAAGGATCCACAAACCCTTGAGGTTGCTGACAATAGATTGTTTCTTGTAAAGATCCATTGAGAAAAGCGTTTTTGACGTCGAGTTGATGAATAGGCCACTTGGAAGATACGGTAATGCTAAGAATAGTGCGAATTGTACTTGGTTTGACAACAGGAGAGAAAGTTTCATCGAAGTCAATCCCGTGCTGCCAAGAGTAACCACGACAAACCCAACGAGCTTTGTAACGAGAGAGAGTTCCATCGGAGTGAAATTTTTGACAAAAACCCATTTGCCCGAAACGACATTTGCACTGGGAGGACGAGGAACGAGTTGCCATGTTTTGTTTTGAATTAAAGCTTGAAATTATTCTTTCATTGCCACGACCCAATTTGGATCAAGAAGAGCGGCTTTATAGGAGTTAGGAATTGGGGAAACAGTGGGATTGGCATGTAAATTAAGAAGATGGCGTGGTTGACGAAAACCTGATTTAGCACGTGTGCGCATGACATGATCGTTGTGCGGAATGGTAGTGGGCACAGCTCGTGCTGGAAGAGTAGGAGGAGGGGAAGGAATGCCATCAGAGTCGCGGTCGGGCACAGCGGAAGAAACAGACCCCGGAGAGGGTGGATCATCGTGTGGAACGAAGTCTGCCTCAGCAGAGATTTCGGTGAGCTGTGGTGTCGTGGTAGGAGTGTGTGGTGGCGAAGCATCGGGTGGCGCGGCAGAGAAAACGGGCGAAGGTGCAGCCGTGGCAGGAACGTGTACCGTGGGTAGGAAGGCAGAACGAGGAGGAGAAGATGGTGGAGAAGAATCGGTAGGAGGTGTGCGATTTGCAAAAGGAAAAACATGCTCGATGAAGGTGACATGACGAGACACATGAACCCGGCCAGAGAGCATATCCAAGCAACGATATCCTTTGGGCTCATCCAAATAACCGAGAAAAACACAAGAGATGGATCGAGGAGCTAATTTATTTGGTGAGGTGGCATAGGAATTTGGAAAAGAGAGACAACCAAAAACTCGAAGATCAGGATAGTTGGGGTGACAAAGAAAAAGAGAGAAATAAGGAGTGGTTTTGGGATTGGCTTTAGAAGGTCGAATGTTTAAAAGATAGGTGGCAGTGCGCAAGGCTTCAGCCCAAAATCTAGGTGGCATGGATGAGTGAATTAAAAGAGTTTGGACGATGTCATTGAGGGTACGAAGATAACATTCGGCTTTCCCGTTTTGAGGAGAAGTGTAGGGGCAAGAAAAACGAAGGAGAATTCCATGTTGTAGGAAGAAATTGCGGTTTTTGAAATTGTCAAATTGACGGCCATTATCACATTGGATGAAACGGATGGGAAGAAAGAAGTGAGTAGCAACATATTTTTGAAAGTTAAGAAATATAGCATGAACATCAGATTTATTTCGTAGAGGGAAAGTCCAGACAAAGTGAGTATAATCGTCCAACAACACAAGATAGTATTTGAAGTCAGAAACACTAGTATAAGGTGAGGTCCAAAGATCACAATGAAGTAATTAAAACGGAAAAGAACTAGATGAACTAGAGGAGCTAAAGGGGAGACGGACATGTTTTCCTAACTGACAAGACTCACAAACCAAAGTATTATGACTATCTCGATTACAAGGAATAGAAAATTCACTAAGGAGAGACGACATAACAACATCATTGGGGTGACCAAGACGTTGATGCCACAAATCGACGGAGGCCAGTAGGGATGAAGGTTGGGCAGCAGCAGGAGCTCCGTGGAGAGAGTAGAGGTCACCAGAACTAGTGAAGCGTGCGATCTCCGCCTTGGTCATGAAGTCCTTCACAGATAAGCCAAAAGGGTCAAATTCGACGGAAACAAGATTATCAGAGGTGAATTTGCGAACAGAGATTAAATTTTTAATAAGAGCAGGAGCAACAAGGACGTCTCGAAGAAGAAGAGGTTTAGAAGATGTATTTATTTGAGTTTGGCCAACACAATGGATCGGTATGGAGGAACCAACACCAAGGGTAATGGAAGAAAACGGAGAGGAAGTGCAAGAAGACAGCATATTACGCGAAGAAGACATATGGCTAGAAGCACCAGAATCAAAAATCCAGTCCATACATGTATTTCCTTGAGTAGCAAAGTTGTTCATGGCCTGCAAAAAGGCAGCTTGATCCCAAGTTGGTGTAGAAGCAGGCAGCAACGGTGGTGTAGACGAGGAGGAGGGCCCGGTCCTCGACATATGCATCTGGTACGAAGGGTAGAAACCGCTGCCGTCGGGATGAGCGCCATAGGGGTAGTACGTCAGAGCGGCATGGTAGGCATGTGCTAGAGGATGCGGCCCGAGGGATCCAGGTGCACCGGTGTGGGGGCGCATACCAGGCATCCAGGAGCCAGAGAAGGCCGGTGGAGCACGGACCGGCGAGGGAGCAGTCCAAGGCATGGGCCACGCCTGCACCATCCCTGTCCATGGATCATGAGGAGGATGCCAGCTTGGAGTCGTGATGGCGTGTTATCGGTAGAGTGTTTTATTACTTCCCAGCAACAGCACCAGAAGATCTGCTTGTTGACCGTGACAACACACGTTCGTTGGGAGACCCCAAGAGGAAGGTATGATGTAGTGCAGCAGCAGTTTTCCCTTTAAATATGACAAAGGTTTATCGAACCAGGAGGACACGGAGGTTCTTCAGAAGGTTATCAGCGGCGCAACTGACGTGGAACCTGCACACAACACAAGCAAACTACTTTGCCCCAATGAAACAGAGAGGTTGTCAATCTCTCCGGCTTGCTGAAAACAAAGTATTAAACGTGTTGTGTGGAAAACAGTAATGAGTGCAGAAAGTAACAGAGAACAAATGATTGCAGTTGGTGGTTTTATAAGTATGAGGAAATGGACCGGGGTCCACAGTTCACTAGTGGTGTCTCTCCATAAAAGATAACTAACATGTTGGGTAAACAAATTACAGCTGGGCAATTGACAAATAATGAGCGCATGACAATGCAATATATGACAAGATGATTATTATGAGATTTAATTGGGCATTACAACAAAGTACATAGATTTGCTATCCAACGCATCTATGCCTAAATAATCCACCTTCCGGTTAGCATCCGCACCCCTTCCGGTATTGAGTTGTAAACAACAGATTATTGCATGAAGTAAAGTGTGTAATGTAAACAATGCAAATGACACGTAGACAATGCATCATTGTTTTATCCCAAGTGGCAACAGCACATCCACAACCTTAGTCATTTCTGTCATCTCGAGCCCAGATTACTGGAGGCATGAACCCAATATCTAGCATAAATACTCACTCTTGGAGTTACAAGCATCTACTTGGCCAAAGCATCTACTAGCAACGGAGAGCATGCAAGATCATAAACAACATAAATAGATAGATTGATAAACAACTTGCTCATAGTACCAATATTCATCGGATCCCAGCAAACACAACATGTAGCATTACAATAAGATGATCTTGATCATGTTAGGCAGCTCACAAGATCTAAGCATGGAGGTACAGGGTGGAGAGACAACCATCTAGCTACTGCTATGGACCCGGAGTCCAAGGATGAACTACTCACGCATCACTCCGGAGGCAGGCATGGCGGTGTAGAAGCCTCCGGTGAGGATCTCCCCTCCGGCAGGGTGCCGGGAAGATCTTCAGAACCCTCCCGATCTAGGGTTGACGACGGCGGCGACGACGAAACTTTTCGTGGAATATGATCGATGTTTTTAGGGTTTTCGGGACATCGGGAATATATAAGCGAAAGAGCGGCGTCGGAGGGCACCCGAGGTGGCCACGCCAGGGGTGGGCGCCACCCCCTCCTAGGCCACGCCGAGGCCTGGCGAGGCTGCCTCGCAGGGCCGGAGCTACGTGCAATGAATGGGGTCAATTGACCCCGGTGACCCAAACAAAATCCTTAATAATTTAGTGAAAATTAGTCATCACTAGTGCAAGATGACACCGATGCCACGGAGATGACCCCAGCGCTCTCCTGGGCTGGCTCCACCCCTGCTGCCTCGTGGCCCCACTCCATCTCCCCTTCTGGCTTCTGGAGTCTTCCGATGAGATATTTGCACACGTTGATTTTCGTCCATTCCAGAATATTTTGCGACTAGCTTTTCTGAAAGAGAAAAACAGCAGAAAACAGGAACTGGCACTTCGGCATCTTGTTAATAGGTTAGTCCCAGAAAATGCATAAAAATGCTATGAAGTGTAAATAAAACATGTAGCAATTGGTATAATAACAGCATGGAACATCAAAAATTATAGATACGTTTGAGACGTATCAAGCATCCCCAAGCTTAGTTCCTGCTCGTCCTCGAGTAGGTAAACGATAAAAACAACATAATTTTTGAAGTGACATGCTACCAACATAATCTTGATCAAATAGTAATGCAAAGCACATGAACTGAATGAAGTGATCCAAGTCAATGGTCTATAGTTTGCTAACAAGTAAACAAGGAGTAAACAAAATGAATCATACAAGTGCAAACTTTCATGAATAATACTTTGGAGACAATGGAGCTATAAGAGTTTGCATAAAAGTTAGCTCACAAAGCAATAGATTCTAAATGAAAGTGTTTGACTAACACAAAGGAAGATTTAGTTTCAGCACTGGCTTCAACTTTAACATATTTATCTCATGGATATTGTCAAGGCAAAGTAATGCAATAAGTCAAACATATCATTATATAACAACTGTTGTACCAAAGTTGACACTAGTGTTTGCTTGTGGAGATAGAAAGAAGTAGGAAAACTGACTCAACAATAAAGTAAAAGAAAGGCCCTTCGCAGAGGGAAGCAGGGATTAAATCATGTGCTAGAGCTTTTTAAGTTTTTGAAAGCATATAGAGAGTATAAAAATATATTTTGAGAGGTGTGTGTTAGTGGTCAACGAATCAGTAAATAGACAATACTTTAAGTCACAAGTTAACCAGACCTTACAAGAGCGGCTCCCATGAAGGACGTTATTTCTACCAGCGGGTAGATCATCCCTCGTTCTCTTTTGTTTACACACTTATGAACATTGCTTGACTGATTTCTCAGGGGCAAAAAGATGTGAAGAGAATTAATGGTTAAAGTTGTAATTAATTGGGACTGGGCACCCCGTTGCCAGCTCTTTTTGCAAAATTATTGGATAAGCGGATGTATATGCCACTAGTCCAGGTGTAAAGTCTGATCAACAAGTGAAATAAAGACCATCTACCACATCCTCATGAGCTTGTAAACAGTGACACAAAAAGGAGTTGTAACAGTTTTGAATATTTTAAAGGTAGCACATGAAAAATTTACTTGGAATGGCAGGAAAATACCACATAATAGGTAGTTATGGTGGACACAGATGGCATGGATTTTGGCTCAAGGGTTTTGGATGCACAAGCAGCATTCCCGCTTAGTACAGAGTTTAGGCTAGCAAGGTTATTTAAGCAAACACAGACTGTCAACCGGTACAGCAAGAACTCATATAAAAAACATGCTTGAAAAATTACAAGACTCCACATTGTCTTCCTTGTTAACCAAAACCTTTCACTAGAAAATATCTAGACTTTGGAACTACCAATGATACAAATCAAATATCAACAAGCTTTACAGTAGTTCTTCACTAATAGCCTTTACTTACATGATGCACAAGTCTAAACATTACTTACTTGGTAACTCAAAACAATTGACAAGTATCAAATTACTCAAGACAGTGATCTACAAGACTTATGTAAGCATTTTATACCACTACCACATGCATAGCATTTTCTGTTCCAACCAAACACCAATCAACTTATTTGAACAACTCTCCAAACAAATATAAGTGAAGCAAGAGAGTACTTTCTTCAAAAGAAACTAATAGCTCTGACAAGAGATATATGAAAACAGAGAGCTAGAAGCTTTAGCAGTAGCTAGACAAGAATACTCAACAAATATAAGTGAAGAAAGAGTATTCCAATGAAAAAGCGGAGCGTGTCTCTCTCCCAAACAAGAGTGCTAGGATCCAACAAGTATAGAGCAGCAAACAAAACAAAAACAAACTGAAAACAAAAGCACACTGACGCTCCAAGAAAAGTACATATAATGTGAAGAAATAAAAATATAGTCTCACTAGAGATGACCTGATAGTTTGTTGATGAAGAAGGGGATGCCTTGGGCATCCCCAAGCTTAGACGCTTGAGTCTTCTTGAATATATTGGGGAGATCCATGGGAGCTTCCCCAAGCTTAAGCTTTTCACTCTTCTTGATCTTATAATATCATCCTCCTCTCTTAACACTTGAAAACTTCCTTCACACCAAAACTCAACATTTTTCTCATTAGCGGGTTAGTGCATCAAAACAAATAATCTCACTTGTTCTGTAAGGACACAAATTCATAAGCAATCATTTTCAAACATTAGCTACTGTTACTAGGCTTAAGTGATGCTCTTTCACCTTAAAAGAAACCACTCAACACTTGTAAAAGAGAGAATGCAAAACAAAGACAGAATCTGTCAAAGACATCTGTCAAAACCAGAACAGTCCGTAAAGATGATTTTTTTCGGGACACTTACGTCGCTCAAATCGAAAAACTTTAGTCGTACGAAAGTTGCGTACATATCTCAGGAACACGCACAAAAATTGGCAGATTTTTTCAAATTTTTGATTTTCTACGGCGAGAAACGGTGACGTTCCAGAAATCTGTTCCTGTGCAGTAATCCAAATATAGGTACCATCTTGTCATAAGAGACTTTTCTTGGCACAACAAAACAGCAAATAAAAGATACAAAGGAGTTGTTACAGAAGTAAACAAGCTCCTTGACACAAAAAACAAAAATAACAGAAAGTAAAAACAATGGGTTGCCTCCCATAAGCGCTTCTCTTTAATGCCTTTTAGCTAGGCATGAAACATGAATCAAGTATTGTCAAGACCAAAAACATCAACATTATAACTTGCCCTAACAATAGTATCAAAAGGGTGTTTCATCCTTCTTCTAGGGAAGTGTTCCATACCTTTCCTGAGTGGGAATTGAAATTTTATATTCCCCTCTTTCATATCAATAACAGCACCAACAGTTCTAAGAAAAGGTCTTCCCAACACAATAGGACAAGAAGGATTGCATTCAATATCCAAAACCACAAAATCAACAGGGACAAGGTTATTGTTAACCATAATAAGAACATTATCAACTCTCCCCAAAGGTTTCTTCATAGAAGAATCAGCAAAGTGAACATCCAAATAACATTTTTCCAAAGGTGCAAGATCAAGGATATCATAAAGCTTTTTAGGCATAACAGAAATACTAGCACCAAGATCACACAAAGCATTGCAATCAAAATCATTCACTTTCATTTTAATGATGGGCTCCCAACCATCATCTAACTTCCTAGGGATAGAAGCTTCACGTTTTAATTTCTCTTCCCTAGCATGCATGAGAGCATTGATGATATGTTTAGTAAAAGCCATATTTATTTCACTAGCCTTAGGACTCTTAGCTAGCTTTTGCAAGAACATAATGACTTCAGTTATATTACAACCATCAAAATCAAAATTATTATCATCAAAGGTAATGGAACCATTATCTCCTACACTCCTAAAAATTTCAGCACTTTTATCAGGAGCAATTTTAGTGCTATCAGGCAGTTTAAAGCTTTTTGCAGCAGAAGTGGAGACATTTCCAACACCAATTATCTTTCCATTAACAGTAGGAGGTTTACTAGCACTTGAGGTATCAACATTTTCAGTAGTAAAAATAGTGCAAACTCTAGCCACACTATTCTGTTTAGCAATTTCAGCTTCTTTTTCCTCTCTTTCCCATCTATCATGCAACTCAGCTAGCATTCTTATATTGTTATCAATTTTAACTTGTATAGCATTGAGAGTTTTGCTCTCTTTAACATCATGAGGCAGCACCTTTATTTTTAAGAAATCAACATCATGAACAAGACTATCAACCTTAGCAGCAAGAATATCAATTTTTCCTAGCTTTTCCTCAACAGTTTTATTGAAAGTAGTTTGTGTGCTAATAAAATCCTTAAGCATAACTTCAAGATCAGAGGGCACACTCTTATTGTTGTTGTAGGAATTACCATAAGAATTACCATAAGCATTGCTACCATTAGAAGGATATGGCCTATAGTTGCTATTACCAAAATTATTCCTGTAGGCATTGTTGTTGAAGTTATTATTTTTAATGAAGTTCACATCAACATTCCCTTCTTGTGCAACCAATGAAGCTAAAGGAACATTATTTGGATCAATAGTAGCATGACCATTCGAAAGCATAGACATAATGGCATCAACCTTATCATTCAAAGAGGAGATCTCCTCAACAGAATTTACCTTCTTACCTGTTGGAGTTCTTTCGGTGTGCCATTCAGAATAGTTTACCATCATATCATCAAGAAGCTTTGTTGCAGCACCCAAAGTGATGGACATAAAGGTCCCTCCAGCAGCTGAATCCAATAAATTCCTTGAAGAAAAATTCAATCCTGCATAAAAGGTTTGAATAATCATCCAAGTAGTCAGTCCATGAGTGGGACAATTCTTAACCAATGATTTCATTCTTTCCCAAGCTTGGGCAACATGCTCATTATCAAATTGCTTAAAGTTCATAATGCCACTTCTCAAAGATATGATTTTAGCAGGAGGATAATATTTTCCAATGAAAGCATCTTTACACTTAGTCCAAGAATCAATACTATTTCTAGGCAAAGATAGCAACCATTCTTTAGCTCTTCCTCTCAAGGAGAAAGGAAATAATTTCAGTTTAATAATATCACCCTCTACCTCTTTATACTTTTGCATATCACATAGCTCAACAAAATTATTAAGGTGAGCAGCAGCATCATCAGTACTAACACCAGAAAATTGCTCTTTCATAACAAGATTTAACAGTGCAGGTTTAATTTCATAGAACTCTGCTGTGGTAGCAGGAGGAGCAATAGGTGTGCATATGAAATCATTGTTGTTTGTGCTAGTGAAGTCACACAACTTAGTGTTTTCAGGATTACTCATTTTAGCAAAATTAAAACAGAACAAGAAAATAACAAACCGAAATAAACTAAATGCAGGATTTTTTTTTGTGTTTTTGGGTTTTAACAGCAAACAAGATAAAATAAAATAAACTAAGCAAGACAAAAACAAAGTAATGAGATTGGAAGTGTGAGACTCCCCTATCTGGAGATTCCAGTGTCCCCGGCAACGGCGCCAGAAAAATGTCTTGATGGCGTGTTAACGGTAGAGTGTTTTATTACTTCCCAGCAACAGCACCAGAAGATCTGCTTGTTGACCGTGACAACACACGTTCGTTGGGAGACCCCAAGAGGAAGGTATGATGTAGTGCAGCAGCAGTTTTCCCTTGAAATATGACCAAGGTTTATCGAACCAGGAGGACACGGAGGTTCTTCAGAAGGTTGTCAGCGGCGCAACTGACGTGGAACCTGCACACAACACAAGCAAACTACTTTGCCCCAACGAAACAGAGAGGTTGTCAATCTCTCCGGCTTGCTGAAAACAAAGGATTAAACGTATTGTGTGGAAAACAGTAATGAGTGCAGAAAGTAACAGAGAACAAATGATTGCAGTTGGTGGTTTTATCAGTATGAGGAAATGGACCGGGGTCCACAGTTCACTAGTGGTGTCTCTCCATAAAAGATAACTAACATGTTGGGTAAACAAATTACAGCTGGGCAATTGACAAATAATGAGCGCATGACAATGCAATATATGACAAGATGATTATTATGAGATTTAATTGGGCATTACAACAAAGTACATAGACTTGCTATCCAACGCATCTATGCCTAAATAATCCACCTTCCGGTTAGCATCCGCACCCCTTCCGGTATTGAGTTGCAAACAACAGATTATTGCATGAAGTAAAGTGTGTAATGTAAACAATGCAAATGACACGTAGACAATGCATCATTGTTTTATCCCTAGTGGCAACAGCACATCCACAACCTTAGTCGTTTCTGTCATCTCGAGCCCAGATTACTGGAGGCATGAACCCACTATCTAGCATAAATACTCCCTCTTGGAGTTACAAGCATCTACTTGGCCAAAGCATCTACTAGCAACGGAGAGCATGCAAGATCATAAACAACATAAATAGATAGATTGATAAACAACTTGCTCATAGTATCAATATTCATCGGATCCCAGCAAACACAACATGTAGCATTACAATAAGATGATCTTGATCATGTTAGGCAGCTCACAAGATCTAAACATGGAGGTACAAGGTGGAGAGACAACCATCTAGCTACTGCTATGGACCCGTAGTCCAAGGATGAACTACTCACGCATCACTCCGGAGGCAGGCATGGCGGTGTAGAAGCCTCCGGTGAGGATCTCCCCTCCGGCAGGGTGCCGGGAAGAGCTTCAGAACCCTCCCGATCTAGGGTTGACGACGGCGGCGGACGGAACTTTTCGTGGAATATGATCGGTGTTTTTAGGGTTTTCGGGACATCGGGAATATATAGGCGAAAGGGCGGCGTCGGAGGGCACCCGAGGTGGCCACGCCAGGGGTGGGCGCCACCCCCTCCTAGCCGCGCCGAGGGTGGCGTGGCTGCCTCGTGGCCCCACTCCGTCTCCCCTTCTGGCTTCTGGAGTCTTCCGATGAGATATTTGCACACGTTGATTTTCGTCCAATTCCGAGAATATTTTGCGACTAGCTTTCTGAAAGAAAAAACAGCAGAAAACAGGAACTGGCACTTCGGATCTTGTTAATAGGTTAGTCCCAGAAAATGCATAAAAATGCTATGAAGTGTAAATAAAAATGTAGCAATTGGTATAATAACAGCATGGAACATTAAAAATTATAGATACGCTTGAGACGTATCAAGTCGCAGGAGGAGCCGACGGTGGTACAGGTGCGCTGCTTAGAGAAGGAGCCAACGGCGTGGAACGTGGTGGCCGGTAGATCGGGTTCTTGCCTCTGTAGTTGGGACTTGGACGCCATCCAGGAGGGGGTTGTGTCGTTGGCGTGGGCAGCAAGGCAGCAGGTGCGGGCGGCACGGCAGCAGGAGCGTGCGCCACAGGAGCAGGAACTGGTGGCGCTGACAAAGAGGGAGCTGGTGGTCGAGCTGCAGCATGGAACACGCGAGGGCGAGAGTCTTTGCGAGCTTGTGTCTCCGCGGCGAGCTGCAACATGGAACGCACCTCGGCAAAGGTCAGGGGAGGACGCATCATGGGGATGAAGGAGGCTTGCTTATCGAATTCCTCACTAAGCCCAACGACAACGATGTTGATGAGCTGCGAGTCGCCGATGGTGTCACCCAGTTCACGGAGTTCGTCGCCGATGGCCTTGATGCGCTGGCAGAATAAGTTCACCGGAGTATCGCCTTGAGACATGTTGCGGAGGTCGGTGTGGAGGATGTTCTTCCGGGCATCGCTGTTGCTCTGAAAAAGCTGGCGCAGGGAGGCCCAAATCTCGGCGGCGGTGGCACCATCATGATCGAGCATGTTGAAGATTTCAGTGGAGATGCGGGTGTAGAACCATTGGACGATCGCGAGATCATCCTTGACCCATTGGGGATCATCTGGACGAGGAACGCTGTTGGTGGCAACATGAGATTGAAGGTTGCAGCGGCCAAGATGGAGATAAAAAAGGTGGCGCCAGTGGTAGTAATTGTGGGTGGCGAGATCAAGAACAAGAGAAACAAAAGGGCTAACATCGACAATGGTGTCGGCGAGAGACATTGGAGCAGCTATTAGGGTATTTGGAGTGGAGGCGAGAGAAATTTGGGAAGAGTTTGTCGGGGCGGCGGATTGTGCCGCGGCGGCGGCGATGGAGATTGTTTGGGCGCGGTAGCTAGGCGGCGGAAGCGGTGGCGGGGTGGGTGGCGCCATGCCCTAGGATCGAAAAAGCTGATACCGTGTAAGATTGGGATAATTGTGACTTGTATTCAATCGATCATAGAGGTACAGCTTATATAGTCCATCAAGGTTCGGATCTGATGCATAAAATGAAACCTAAACAACCGACATAGGACCGACATAGGAGTCCTAGTTCTATACTCTAACATTCATTAAAAAATGTACCGTAGTGGAATTAGGAGTAGTATGTTTAGGAACATGTGAAAATGACCAGGATTCAAACTTGTACTTTTGACTGCAAACTTTTATATGAACAACTAAAAGTACATGTGAGGACGGCAAGGTCCATTGACCCAACGTTTTCTTCTTATCTCCACTTGATATTACATAATGCTAGTAATGTTCTGAGAGCATCTCCACTCGGGGGTGCCCAAACGGCCGTCCAAAGGTTTTTGGGGCGTGCCGGTCAAAATTTCGCTCCCACTCGCGCCGCCCAAACGCGATTTCGGTCCGACACGGTCCAATTTTCTGTCCGGCACACCCAGCCCACGCCCTTATCTTGGGGAGTCCTCGGGCGGCCCCGGACGGAACAAAGCGCGCCGCCACGTATGCCTCCGACGCGCGGGCCACGCCTGTCATTGAGACACGAGGCTAAGTGCGACCTGGTCAGCTAAATTAATGTAGGTGGCGTCTCAGTTTCCTAGCCGGGCGCAGCGACGCGTCGCTTCACCTCTCTGCGGCGAGGAAGCGTCTGCGACACGGCGGCGTCAATGCAGGCGAGCACGCCTTTTGAAGCGTCGCCGTAAATGGTGTGGCAGGCGAGCCGTTGGCCGGCCGGAGTTAAGGCGATCTCATCCGTTCACCTCCCCGGCCGATATATAGAGCGGGTTCCTCGCCGTCTCCACCACAAACATCTCCACTCCACCACCTAGCCATGGCCCCTCCAGTCGCGACATCGGTGCTCCCGTGACGAAGGAAGAGCGCGAGCGTCACCGGGCGGAGACGGCGGCCCGCAGGGACCGTCGTTGTGAACAAGCCATGCGGAACATGTTGCGCGACGCCCGCTTATGCGAAACCCGGCCCCTGCGGAACGACCACGAGGCGGGCTCGTCTATCAGCGTTCCGCCACCTCCTCCGCCGGCGGACCTGCTCACGGAAGCCGATGCGCGGGAGCTCATCCGCACCAACATGCCGGTGCCGGCGAACTGCCGCCTCCCCGAGGGATGGGAGAAGAACCCAGTGCACGTCCCGGTTGCACCAAGGCTGACCGACCAGGCGCGCCTCGACTACATCGCCATGTGCCAGCAGACCATGCCGCCGGAGCTGTACGATGACGTGAGGTACGAGCCGAACTCGGCGTACTGAGATGAGTAGATCGAGGTAGAGCATGCCTACCGCCGCAACTCCTTCATCGCCCGCGAGCCGCCTGCGAGCTGGTTCGGCTCCGACGACGAGGTCCTCACCAACACCTCCGACGAGGACTTCGCGGCCGGCATGGAAAGGGAGAGGGTTCGCTACGAGGTGGCAGAGCAGGCTCGTCGCGCAAGATAAGAACAAGGCCACGTGCAACCTCCTCCGCCGCAACCTCAACAAGAGTCGGAGAAGGTTGATGGTGATGATGACGGCTTCGAGGACTGGCCACCGACGCCGGAGTGGGATCCTGACCACATGCAGCTTGCCATTGAGGCAGACATAGCCTCCACCGACGCCCAGCCTCCTGCGCCGCCGTCCGTGACCATCGGCTACCTCTACTGCCTCTGCTCTGGCTGCCGCCGGGGTCCTGTGCTCGCCGCCGCAAGGGCCAGCTCCTGCCCCAACTGCCAGTGCCCGGTGTGCCACCCTACGTACTAGATCTAGGTCTAGATTTTAATTTGAATGAATTATGTTAGTTTTTAACGAATTTTCAATGATATGTATGCACTTTCGTATCAAAATTTCGTATTTGAATAATATTTGGGCGCCGCGAGTGGGGAGCACCGACGCCCAAAGCCAACAACTAGTCCGGACGGCGCCCAAATAGCCTGTCCGGAAGGCTTTTGGGCGGCCATTTGGGCGCCGCGAGTGGAGATGCTCCGAGTGCGGCATTTTGGAGGCTAAACTCCATGGAGATAGTTTTTGACAAATTCAAAATCGGCATTTCAAATTTTCAAAAATTGGAAAAAATCCCATGTGTAGATAATGAACTAAAACATTGTGGAAAATATTAGTACAAAATACGTTGTATTTTAGGCTTGCCAAAAATGATAAATATGCGAATCTGTATTGGTGGATACACTTGCGCGAATTTGGGTAAAGTTACTAGGGATAAAAATAAAGAAATAATAGATAAGCACTCTATGCATACGAACACCAATCAGTTTTACAGGAATGCAATTTTAATAGTGGAACCTTAATGTCTTTGGAATACTCTGCAAAATTATGTTTTCTATACGTGCTAATTTTCACACGCATCTTATTCACATATGCGACGAGGAAGAAGCAACACATAGACACTCAACTAGTATTAGTCATTTGTAGGTTTCAAATTAAAGTAATGAAAGTATATTATAATAGGATAAGTTTAATATATGTCTTTTTTAAGTCGTTTAATATATGTCTCTATTTGCTCCAGTTTAAATGAGTTTTGAATGATTATATTGGTTAAGAGGTTTTAGAAAATGGCACTATTTCTAATATGCACGTATGACCAATAACTTCGACAAAAAATTTAGTAGAAAAAAGTTGGACTTTTATATTTAGAGTGATTTTCACCTTTTACACCATAATGTACATCTATGACACAAATTACCCAATTTACTGAAAATTATACTTAGATAACTATCACAGAAATTTTGAGCACGGTTTTACACCCATTTTAGCAGTATGCATGTTCTGATAGATAATACCGACGTGTTAGATCAATTGGCGTGACAAATATGTAAATGCCATTTGTAGCCTCCTGTTGTCCTTGTCCTGATATTTTTAAACCCCAATCATAACCTCACATCTCGCGAAATAGATATGAATCAAAAAGGGATGGCTCAAAGTGTTTAAAAGGAATAATCTAGACCACTATTCAATAGATAAAGTAATTAGTGTCAGAAATACATAATTAGGGGGTAAAATGTGTAATTCACTCTTATATTTATGAGTCAATAGGAAAAATTATGAAAATATTAGCGAGACACATCTAATGATACAATTTTCACTTCTAATCTACATTCGAAAGTGTTATATTTACGAGAATTATTAAACATAACTTATTAATGATATTATTTTCACTTACTAATCTAGAACTCCTGTATGCTAATATCAAAATTATAGATTGACCGTGTGTTTCTACTTTCTACATAGACATCTACTTATAAACCGAAGTAAAGTATTCTGTTCCAAAAAACAAAAATGCTGCCCACGCATTTGCACGCTAATTTTATTTAAATAATACATGAAAATTAATTAATTCCGGAAATATTACGCAAATTTTATTTTTTTCAAAAATAGAATCCAGTCGGTCGCGCCGAAACCGACTGGTACTAATCGGTTTTGGCAAAACCGATTAGTGCTTGTCGTTGTTGGCAATGCCGACAAGTCCATGCATGCATGCATGCAGGCTGCATGCAGTACGTACAGTACGTACAAGCTCGTACTCGGTGTAGCCGAGAACGATTAGCTCGTAGTCGTCTTTAGCAACAACGATTAGCTATTTTTCCTGTGCTCTGCGCCACCTTGTCGGCTTCGCTGAAGCCGACTGGCCCCACCTACTCGGTGTTGGCGACGACGACAGGCGGTGCCAGCATGATTGCGTCGCTGGCCATGCAGTGGTGGGCCTTGTCGGCTTCGCTAACAACGACTAGCGTGTAGTCGTCTTCGCCAACAACGACAGGCATGTACTCGTCTTCGCCAACGCCGACTGGCGGCAGTCGGCTTCGGCGACGCCGACTGGATTCTATTTTTGAAAAAAATAAAATTTGCGTAATATTTTCGGAATTAAATAATTTTCGTGTATTATTTAAAAAAAATTAGCCATTTGCACGGCCACTTCCGCTGTGGACTTCGTCTCCCCACTCTCTCAAATGTCTGTCTCCTCCGACCCCGCCCGATTCCGGAGCTAGGGTTCCGGCGACCACGGAGATGGAGGACGCGGCTGCTGGAGGCGGCGAATGCGCAGTTGCCACGCCGGCGCCGGAGCCTACCTGCCCCGTCTGTATGGAGCCCTGGACCTGCAACGGCGACCACCGCATCTGGTGAGGAGGGAGACGGGCTCGGCTGTGTTTTCTGTTTGCCGTTGGTGCTTACGGCTGAGCTTGCTGCCACATGGCTTCCTTGATCTTGTGCTCAAGTTTAGAACATGGCCTGACCCTGCATATCCGCTACTCAATATGGCACCGAAAATATATTTGCTGTTGTTTTGTGCCTGCGTGTGCGTGTTAGATTCTTACTAGTTGATACTTGATTGGTAGGCAATTAGCTGCTGCGGTAGGCTTGATGGTGCGTAATGTGTTCAGCTGAACTCAGAATATATACAATACCCAGATAGAAATTGTATGGTCTAGTGCAGTTGTTTGTTACAATGCACCAACTCTGCTGCCAACCTTTCAGATTTTTTCTTATAGGTGAACATTGCGTGTACCCGGGTAAAAACAGGTTGTGTTCTGGTAATTGTTAAGTCTTACGTTTAATCTTGCAACCATTCACTAGGTTATAGGCTACCCGCACCGTAAGCACTAAATTGTGTAGCAGTTTTAGAACGAGTCTTTAGTTAAACTGTCATGCCACATGAGTATGTGACCTGAATGCCAGTAGTAGGAGTGGTGAGCACAAAGGATGCTTTATAGGGTGCCTAGGAGGTGGCACTGGGTGGTGCTAAGTGGAGCGGAGGCTGTTGACCGGTGGGTTTTGATGGACTTTTATTGGCACTTATCACATCTGGTGATAATACCAACCAGTTTTTTCCTTCCTTTTCTTGAGGCATACCAGTGTTTATTATTTTATATCAGATCCCTGTATGCACGGTTGTGTTTGAACTATGGGGCTAGTGAAAGTTACATACCATTGATTTGTCTTTTATCTACCGCACGCAGTTGCATTCCTTGTGGACATGTTTATGGCAGGTCGTGCCTAGAGAGGTGGCTTCATCGTTGCGGGGACTGCAGTGCGAAGGTACCATGCATGATTCTGTCTATACTTTATGTTAGGTCCGTTCACAAATAAATTGCACCGTATATGGTGTATATCTGGGTGAAATTGCTGAACTGAAGCATTCATGCCTATATTTTTTTTTCAGTGCCCTCAGTGTGGCGAACAGTTTGAACATGAACATATTACCAATCTCTACGCACCAGGAAATCTGTGGCATGGTTGCTGCGGCTTAGAGGTTCTGTCTCTTTATTCTGGTGCACTTGTATATAAGTGCCAATTATGAATGGTTGTTTCTGAGGCATTTTGATCGACAGGAAGAATAGTTTGTCTCTTTTCCTGGGGCAACAATCGGAACAATAGTTTCTCTCTACCAAATTCCATATCATGTCTTATAAATTTTAGTGACAACCTATCAAACTGACTTCTCTGACCTCTCATGGTGGCTGCATGCCTCATCAAAGGTGGTTCCGAATTATAAAATCAAAGAATTCAACGTGATCTACAAGTCAGTTGTGAAGTGGGGCGCAACAACCGAACCTTACTCGTGACGCTATAAAGCTCCTGAAGTTTGCCCTTTGCCGGCTGTCCAGCCGTAGTCGCTCTTTGGCATGGCCTTTTGCCCTGCCATCTTTTGGCTTTGTTTGCGTGTTTTCGGGAGCTTATCTCCTTGCCCTGTACATACACTCTTTTTTTGTAATATACTACACGGCAGAGCTCCTGCCTTTCTCCGCAAAAAATAAAAAACCTGTCAAACAGTAGAGATAATGGCTTTATAAGTCATCAAACACTGGCTCACACTTTACATGCTATATAGTGCACAGTTAGAAAATGCTATGACTATCCTCTTTGTTGGCTACTAATTAAGTTGCAGCAGACTAGTAAGCAATTTGTTTTTTTCGTGCGATAATGCTATGACTATAATGGTGTGCATGACCGCCGTGAGAATGACATATAGAAACGCAAATTTTCCCCTTAAAGAAAAGAACTTGTGATAGAATGGGACTATAGGCCAACTAGCCTAGTGCACAGTTTCTCAAAACTTTTCTGTAAGTTGCTGGCAACCCGGTTTTGGTTGAAATTAGGGAACTTGGTGAGTTCAAATCAATCTGCTATCGTTAAGGGAAGGAGTCTGCACGACAACACCGTGCTTGTAAGACAGGTTGCTCGCAAGATTAATTCCAGGAGGGAGAAATGAGTGCTGATTAAGTTGGACATCTCTCGCGCCTTCCACTTCCTATCTTGGCTATTTCTCCTGGAAGCCCTTCGGAAAATGGGGTTTAGCGAGATGTGGTGCAAGCAAAAAGTCATTGTGAATGGAGTGCCAGGCAGGAGAATTGTACATGCTCGAGGGTTGAGACAGGGAGATCCAATCTCTCCCATGCTCTTTGATATTGGGATTGAAGTCTAAGTCTGTGGAGGAAGGGCTTTTCACTGCCTTACCAGGTGTTCGGCCTTGCACAACTGTGAGTGAATTTTGGATATTTTTGGAGAATCATCAGTTTTGATGGTGAACTTCGCAAAATCCTCTTCTACGCTGATCAGAGGAGATGACTTGGATGAGGTTTTGGTGTCCCAAACACTGCGCTGTAGTCTGGCCAAGTTTCCCATAAGATATTTAGGCCTTCAGTTAGCCCTCTGACGAAAACAGAGTGGCAGCCAATGCTTGATAAAGTGCTCACCTGGGTTCCAGCTTGGCAAATAGGATTGATTGAGAGGGCTGGCCCTCATCCTGGTGCAATCTGTTATTTCTGCCAAACCAATTCACTACCTTCTAATCACTGACGCTTCAGTTTGGCTGCTAGAAGAGATCCAAACTGCAGATGCGAGCTTTTTTCTGGGCTGGGTCTGCCGAGATCAATGGATGTGTGTGTTTAGTCCACTGGGAAAACGTCTGCAAACCACACTGCTTTGGTGGTTTGGGCATTAAGAACCTGCGTCTACAAGGTATTTCACTTCGTTTCAGATGGGAATAGTTGCGCAGGTCAGATGTTACTAGGCCATGGCAAGGGTTCCCAATGCCGAAGGATTCGATCACCAATGAAGATTTTGACAGTCTGGTGAGCATCAAAACAGGAGATGGGGAGAAAGTTTTGTTCTTGCGAGATCGCTGGATTACCGGTCAGAGATATGGCACCTTCTCCTTGAGATTTGGTCAGTACTCAAACTTACAACAACATGACCGTGGCGCAGCCACTGCGAGGGAACAAATAGGTTACTTTCATAGTTTGATCTTGCCGGCGATCTTCCTCCACATGGAGCAATTCAGTGTTTCAGACTCTGGCTTGCTATTGTTAGTTTGCAGCGAGGTCCAAATTCAGCTGATCAATTCTCTTGGTCAGCTTCGCCCTCGGGTATACAGTATATAAACGACTAGCTCGGTGTACAACTTGCTGATGCAAGGCCAGACCATATTTGCCGCAGCAAATGTAATCTGGAAGTGTTGGGCTCCCCTAAAATGTAAATTTTATGTGGCTCGCCTTGCAACATAGATTTTTGTTTGCCAAGCGAGCGTTAGGGTTTAGACCTTCAGGAGATGGAGACAACTGATTTTTGTTTTGAGGAAGCAACGGGGCGATCACCCACCTGAGCCCCGGTACCATCAGAACTCGTACCCGGACCTGTAGCGATTAACCGACCATTCCCATACGGCAGTAACGCGTCCGATGTAAAGGGTACATTTCTCCCAGGAGAAGAAGAGTTGTTCAATTCATTCATCACACACACCCACAACCACACGAAAACACACAACACATACACCTTCTCCTACCATCCACAGAGCCGGCTAAACTCATAGCCGGCATCATCTTGTACCTTGAGAGTCTCACACGCTGGAATGTAATCGATACACGCAGGAGTAGGCTTTTTACTGGGACGATCCTGGGGCCTAAACCTGTATACATCCTTGCGTGCTTGACACTGTTAGCCCATCAGATCGTGGTCACAAGGATTGACCTACACTGCTACACAGAAAGTCACTATCCGGGTACGAAACACCGACAGTCTACCCCCTTTCGGCGCCGGTGGAACCGTGGAAAGGGTAGACTGCACGGACCCCATGATATAGGGTTTCACCCGAAACATCGAGAAAAATTATAAGAGAATCCTATCAATTTATAATAATAGAAATAATAATGTTTTTAAAGATATTAACAAGAATACTGAATAAAATCTTTTTTTAAAGAATTGTTGGATGTAGCCGTTGGCAAATACCTTAGGTGGGTCCCGCACCAATCAGACTGTACCGTTACACCTGGTCAGGGGAGAGAGTCGTTTCTCCTAATTAGTTGTCCACCCTGAGCCCACCCCGGCTGTCGCCTACCCTGAGCCGCCGTCCACCTTGAGCCTGCCGCCGTCCTTTTCCTGGCTGAGCCCGCGGCCGTCCTCTCCCTCCCCGAGCCCATCTCCATCCTCTCCATCCCCAAGCCCACCGCCGTCCTCGCCCTCTCGACCCTGCCACCCCGCCGCCACCTCGTCTGCCACCCGGGCTCGACCTCGACCCCGCCCCGATCTACGGCACCACCATGTATCAGACGAGGTCCTAGCCCCGCTCCGGACTCGAGCTCACGCAAGGTTCTGCCCCGGGATCCCCCGCGCCACCATCTTACTCGCTGTTGACCCCTCGTATCCCCTGCGCCACCAAGCGAATGCGACCCTTGCCGCCTGCCCCTAGAGCGAAGGTGGGAAGCAAAGCTTGAACCTGTATGGCCATGTGTAGATGTTAAATTTTGCTAATTAGATCGGTAGAATAGTTTGTGTTAAAATTGCTAATTTTGCTAATTGCTTGGTAGTTAGTAGATTTAATTGATAGTTTGTTAGGATTAGATAGGCTAAATTTTCCTAATTGCTTGTTAGTTAGTAGATTCATTATGGCATATTGTAGGCCGAGCAGGTTGAAGCTTACTGCACGCTTCAAGAGCAATATAGTGTAGATCTCGAGAAATACAATGTGGGGACGGCTCGGGTGCATGAGTACCAGCGTCTTGTAAATGCGGTTAGTTCTTGCCCAGTGTCGCAGAGAGCAGTTTTTTTTCTTTCACCACTTTTAACCTTTGTCTTCGCGACACATGACATCACTGTTTCTTAAATAACATGTAGGCGTTTACCGAGTTTGTGGCTACTGGGACTCGGCCGCAATTGGGACCTGAGCCACCACCATCTCCACCGTTCCCACACTTGCCAACGTTGGAATATTTCTGGGCACGTGGCACACCTACTCCGGTTAGTCGACTCTTCACAAACTACTCAATCACATAGTTATCATTTTTGGACACATAGAGAATTGTACTTACTATATCTTGCTCGAACTTGTAGGGGTCAACTGGATCCAACGCTTTCTTTGGTGGTGCTACTAGTGGTGCTGGTGGTCAGTCTACTCCTGGCTCCCGTACTCCTGATTCCGAGAGCCCAGAGACCCCACTTCATCGTGGTCATGCTGGCTCTACGCCTAGCTCGTCTCGTCACGACGACCCGGTTAGTTCCTTTCAACTCTTGTATCAAACTTAGACTTAGAGCATTCGCCATGCAAAAATTTAGAATTAGACCGATTCCCATGCTAAACGACACTTCTTCTTTTTATAGTGATGATTCTCACGGCGGTGGACTTCGTGTCGTGGCGGTGCTCGAAGTCCGTCCTTGACATTATATTGTGTGCGGTTTGTAATGAACTTGGCCGTTTTGTGTCAAGTTCGACTATGTGTATGAATTTGTCGTGCTCATGGTGGATGTCACCATGTGAACTTGTCGTGGTGGATGTCACCATGTGAACTTGTCGTATCTACTATCTATGTGAACTTGTGGTATGTACTATCTATGTGAACTTGTCCTATCGACTAAACTATTTATGTGTGGATGTGATGATGAAATTCATATGTGTGATGATTTGATGATGATGATAATATGTGTGAGGATTCAATGATAATGCTTATATTCCTGTATTTATATGTATATTTTTTGAACATATATATGCATATGTAGCATTTTTGAATTGATGGGCGGCAGAAAACAAGGGGAAAATGGTGAAGGCTTTGCCGTCGGCAAATAGGCCGCCAGGAGCTACAAGTGGTCGACACGTGGCAATCTAAGCAGTGGGCATATAGCTTCCTACTCCCTCCATTTCAATAAGTAAGGTGTCCTCGTTTTACGTGTTTTTTACCAAGAAATTACTCCAAATATACAAAAATTAACATCATTAGAAAGTGTTTTTCAATACGAATCAACGATACTAATTATGTAGAATATAATCAAGATATTTTTGCTCAAATTCTTTGGTCAAGTTCGTCTTGGAAAGCCCATGCGCCTTATTCATTGGAACGGAGGTAGTATGTTTTTTTGATTTTTTGTTTGTTTGTACGCACCGTTGGCATATGTATTTCGGGCCGTCGGCAACTCTGCAGACGGAGACGATCTAGGATGTCGACGCCGTCAAAAGATCGGCTTATAAAAGAGGAAAAAAAGACAAACAAAATATTATATGGAGCTCGTTGGAAGGATTTTCCGCCAGTACACTATAAGAAAACGCCTCATTGTCGATGGATTTTTTATCGGGGCTGTCAATGTAGAAGGCGCCCCTAAACACCGTCAGAAAACGCAAACCGTCGGCATATAGATTTGTGTGTCGACGGTTTCCCTCGCACGAATGTTGGCATAAGCAGGCCATCGGCATAGACGCCGTTATACTTAGGGTAGTCGATGTCGGTGTACACCAGGCCGTTGGCATATGGACCTACGACGTGGTGCTCCCGTGTCGCCGTCCGACAGAACCCTAACAACGCTAGTTGTATGCCGACGGCCACGTCAGAGGTGCGTACATAGTATGCCGAGGGGTGGCCATCGGCATATACATTTTTATAGGACGCGTCTAGCCGACGGCCGTGCGTTCCTTCGCTGATCCTAACGGTCGCCCTAAAAAGGAAGGTTTTCTGTCTATGGTCGTTCCGAGCGCACCCTCCAGACGCGACCGCACAGCGCACACCCCTGTCCCCAACCTCCCGATTCCCTTGCTCTTCGCCGTCGGGAACCGCTGCAGTGCCGCCCAAGGCCATCCTCCGCTGCCCCCGTGCTTCAGGCAGCCCTGCACTTCCCGCAGGAGAGCTCGCACGCCGCCAATTCCCTTGCTCCGCGTACGGCTCTGTCAGGATATGTGAGAGAGTAGTGGTATGGAATAGAGTATATGTTGGTAGCTGAGCGCATATTAGGTATTCCACCTTGAGTGGCCTCTAGTAGTTGGTTAGGTCTTTATAAGGCCATCTTGTATCCTGTGATTGCAATCAAGAAAATACAAACCCTAATTCTATCTTCCCTTTCTTAATTTTCTTGCAATTTAATCTTAGAATTAGTCCTGCAATTTATACCTTTTTATCCCCAATTCCTCTCAAATTCCCTGTTTTACCTATCCTAGTTCGTCAGATCCAAGCAGGATCCTGACAAATTGGTATCAGAGCAGTTCGATCCATCGGGATCCTGCTCCCTCCCTTCCCTCCCTCATCGTCTTCGATTCCAGCGATTTCCCCATCCCGGCGACCCCTTCTTCTTCTCATCTTCGATCCGTTTCCCTTCCATGGCTACCGCGCCCTACTCTTTCCCCTACCCCTCCGCAGCCACCTACCCACCTCCTCCTTTTCCCGGCGGCTAGTACCCATCACCTTTCTCCTCCTATCCAGCACCCGTGTCTGGATTTTCCTCCGCCGCCACCTACCCATACCCGCCTTCCGCCTCCGCGTGCACGGTCGACGCGGGCACGGCCGCTACTGGCGTTTCCCCGCACCAGCCTATCCCTACGCCGCTCCCTTCCCCTATCCGCCACCCACGCCCGGCATCTTCCAAGCCCCAGCATACGGCCCATCCACTTTCCCATCCACCGCCACCTCCTATCCTCTAGAGTTTGGTTCGTTCCTCTCAGAATCATCTTACCTGACACACGAGGCAACCCCAATTCATCTCCAAGTGGACACAAATCAGCCACCGCCTGCTCCAATCACAATCCATGGCGACCTCTCCCTGAGCACTCCCCTTGGCCGACCCAAGCCCCAACAGCACAAGGATGGGCTGCGAGACGGAGGATGACGACGGCGCGACCCCGCGCTACGACCGCACCTTCAGCGACAAAGCCGTCCACTTCACGATGCCCGAGTTCAGGTGCTCAGGCGGCGACCTCTCCAAGGGCACCAACACCAGTGGTGCATCCGTCAATGACAAGAGGCTCGTCCACAAGCAGCCAGGTCCAGAGATCCTCCCCATGGCCAACAACGACTCCAACCACAGCTTCGTCACACTGATGTCTACTATAACTTCTATTCTTGTAGACAGTGTTGGGCCTCCAAGTGCAGAGGTTTGTAGAACAGCAGCAAATTTCACTTAAGTGAGTAACCCAAGGTTTATCGAACTCAGTGAGGTAGAGGTCAAAGATATCCCTCTGAAGCAACCCTGCAATTAAGATACAAGAAGTCTCTTGTGTCCCCAACACACCTAATACACTTGTCAGATGTATAGGTGCACTAGTTCGGCGAAGAGATAGTAAAATGCAGGTGATATGGATATTAACAAGTGGTATATGTAGTCTGTGATAAAAATGGCAGCGAGCGAACATGCAGCAGAACTGGAAATAAACGGTGTTTCGATGCTTGAAAACAAGGCCTAGGGATCATACTTTCACTAGTGGTCACTCTCAACAATAATAATATAACTGAACACATATAAATATTTCCTCTTCAATATGCAACTTAGGTGCTACTCGGAACTATTCTTCTGCTGGATAACGAACATCATTACTACTACGTAGGGCTACAAAAGCACACCTTAAAGTCTGAGTAAACAAACACCATGATTTCACAATGACATCCAACACAAAGAACAACTCATGGTAAATATCCCTCTAATCTATTATCCTGGTAGAGTCACACACGCCACCTGCACTGTTGAAAGGTCGAATAGAGGGGGGAGGGGGGGTGATTAGGCGACTACCAAATTTTAATCCTTTTCCTTTTTAATTAGGGCTAGAGCAAGTATAACAAAGGTTGACTAGATGTGCACTAGATGAATACAACCTCTGTGATACAAGCAAGATATAAAGCGTAGCAGAAGCAACAAGTAAAGGACATAAGTAACCGCAAAGTAGAGACACGGAGATGATTCCCGTAGTTCCTTCCCAAGGGAAGTACGTCTACGTTGGAGGAGTGTGGAGCCACCTATGCACGCCAATAGCACGGATGTGCTCACTCTATTCTCCGTGAGCTTTGCCGGTGAAGGCGTAGCTCTTCCACTATGAGGTCACCTTCGAGGCGTTGACCAAGCCGTACACAAAGGTCGGGGAACTCCACAATGAGTTGGAGCCTCCCAACAATGTCTCGGAGCACCTCGCAAATAGGTTGAGGCTTCCGAAACCCACAAAGGCCTCCTAGGGTTACAAGCAACCCAAGGAGGAACAAGAACCACAAAGGGGATGGATGGATTCGAAATTCCTTCGGTGGAGATGTAGATCGATCCTCCTTCACTCCTCAAAGTATCAAGGCGATTGGTTGGTGGGAGTGGGAGATCTCACAAGTTGAAGCTCAGCATTAATGGAGGAGAGAGAATGTAAAATCGCATCCTCTTCTTGGGGGAGAAGAAGCCTTTATATAGGGGCCCTCAAAATCAAACCGTTATGTGCAGGAAAACTTGCACGGCGGTACTACCGCTGCGCCCAGCGGTACTACCGCTGCGTGTATACCAGCGGTACCCAGTGTTGCACTGCTTCCCGGCAACAGTGGTACCGCAAGGGGTACCGTTGCCACCAGGTGGCGGTACTACCGCCGGTGCGGCCGGTACTACCATTGGATTTAAAGAATTAATTCCAGCGGTACTACTAGGCCACTACCGCCAGGGTACCGTAGGCATACCCGAGGCTCCAAACCTCCTAGCGGTACCTCTGGCGGTAGCTCCAGCGGTACTACCGCCGCCTGAAGGCAGCAGTACCAGCCGCGGTACTACCGCCACAGGGAGTCCTGCTGGGGCGCTGCAGTAGTTCAGCTCTAGAAGGAGCGGTACTACCGTTGGGCCCAGCGGTACTACCGCCAGGAGAGAAGCAGCCTGATGCTGATTCAGATTTTGAGGTCTCCTCTCTCCATCTTCGGACTAAGTGTTTGATCTATGAAGACCTGCACAACTCAGCAACAATGTTAGTCCTGTTAATGTGTTGTCATTAAGCTCCAAAACAGATTAGGAGCAAGCATGCTCTTTCAATCTCTCCCTTTTTGGAGTTTGATGACAACACACTAACAAATGGTTCAAAAAATGTAGACGGGCTCCCCCTATCAATATGCATCATTTAAAATTTGCTTTTGAATGCAATGTGCATATTTCATAGGATCAATGCTCCCCCTAGATTTTGTAAACCAAGCAAGTTAACAAATAAAACAATAACGTACAACTTGCAAAGGCATGATGAGACAAGAAACTAAAAGTTATTACAACACAATAGTCTTGAATTTAAACACGAGGTTCCACATGTCTCACACCATGTGATAGAGTTTAACTAAGCCAAAGTTCGAAAAGATAGGCACAAGCGTGAAAGATCAAAGAGAGAAAGAATGAGCTTGTGCCCAACCCATGCAACTCCCCGAATAGCCTACTAGAACACTCTCCCCCTTTGGCATCAAGACACCAAAAAGGAAGAGGCGATGCTAACGTCCCATGTGGAGGTCACTCGTCAGCCGAGGTAGAGGCACGCGCGGGGTCTTCCTCCTCGCCATCATCCTCATCGTCATCGGCATCATTATTGGGGTTGGAGGTGGAAGTACCATCGGTGCGAGTCCAAGGCTCATGTGAGGCGGCATCATCTTGAAGATCCGGGTCAACCCATGAGCGGTGAGGCTTGCTCCATTCTTCATAAGCGGTGATCCTATCCTCCGACCCGGGAACCACGGGGACACCCAAGTGCTCAAAGCGCTCCCTAGTGAGTTGACGGTCAAGCTTACTCCTCTCATGTGCCTTGTAGGCCCTCCTATCCATGTCATCTTGACGGCAAAAGATCGTGTTGAGAGCATCGGAGATCCACTTCTTGAAACCTTTATCATGTGCTTGGGGAGCAACAACAAACTCCGGATCATTGGGGTCATCGTCGGAGCCACTTCGCTCATCGGAAGAGAAAAGCGGAGGAAGGTGTTTCTTCATTTGGAGTTCCTTGACCGGGTGCTCCACAAAATCATCCTTGTCATTTATCCTATTCATATCATAATGGTGGTGAGTCCAAGCGGCAAGGATGAGCTTTTGCCCAAGAGCACCAAAGATAGGGGGCCTTTTGTTTAGAACCACGGCATACATCTCATTCCAAATGATATCCATCACATCTAACTTCTTCCCTTTGCCAACCATTTGAGATGACACATACATGATATCAATGATCCTTCCATGAATTTGATCAAAGTTACCCACACGAGGAGCAATAGTGTTGCGGAAGATCCTATGCATAATATCCCATAGCTTCAACAAGTGCTTTTGCAACCCTACAACACCACGGCCCCGGATATAGAGGTCAAGAAGCGCGGAGGGCTTCATGGGCTTGGCATTTTAGGAGATGCGGAAGAATTGCTCATCGGTGATATTGCTAAGCACACAACCATTGTCAACCAACTTCAAAACGGAGGCAAAATCTAACCATGTAGCCTCAAGAACCTCATTCTTGGTCATCCACTTGATCCGTCTTGGCTCATCATTGAAAAAGTGCACGGTAGAGAAGAATTGAGCCACAAGCGGAATGCTATAGTCTTGTTGAATGTTGATGTACTCAAAGATGCCAAACTCTTTGCAAACCTCGATGGCCTCGCCAAAGTATTCGGGATTGTTGACCATGTATTGGGTGTCAATGCAAAACTGCTCCACAACCTTGGGCTTGTGCTTGGGAAGTACCTCATAGTAAATCTTCTCTTGAAAGATGTTGTGGAAGGCACGGTTGGCAAACCTAGGGTCCCTTGGAGTGTCATACGGGTTCGCCCTTCTAGCAACAACAAACTCCTTGGACTTCATATCCGCGGGAGATTTCTGACGAGCTGCAAGCTTGGCTACATCTGACAACTGACGGCAAGTAGACTTATGTGGCAAAACTTCGGGTGAATCATCCTCCGTGGCATCCTTGTCCATGCGAGACCTCTTAGCCAAGTGCTTAGTGCGACCCCCACGAGCCGCGCGCTGGAAAAGTTTAAAACACTGACAGTGGGTCCCGCTTGGCAGTGACTTAATACACGAAACGGTACGCTACCGTGGATCAAGGATCCAACGGCCGAGAGCAAGCGCACCGGCGGCGACCAGAAACAGGCGGCGCCGTGGCGCCGGCGACGGCGAGCTGGACGATTCGCTCACCTGGGATGGCTAGGGACGGCGGAGACGATGGCGTTCGGTGGTGGAGAGCTTGGGGAGGTTCGTGGGGTGAGTTGAGCTTGTCGGAGACGGCCCGTGCGTCGACGACGAGCTGCTCTGCTTCCACGGACGCGTCCCAACTCCGGCGAGGTCCTGGCGATGCTCCTGTGCACGATACAGAGGGGAAACAGGAGCGTGTGAGTGCGGTGGTGATGGAAGAGAGAGTGCAGGCCAGAGAGAAGAGAAAAGGGGAGAGGCACGGCACGGCCGTGGTCGACGTCCACCTTCGACTACGGTAGCACTTGGCCGTGCTCGACCAAGGCAGCGAGGGCTGTGACTGCGTGCTCGCCCTCCTGGCGGTGCATGAGAGAGTGTGGAGCAAGGGAGAGAGAGTGGTGTGGAGTGGAGAGAATGTGAGGGCTCGGGGTGGCGTATAAGCTTGGAGATCGGTCCATGGTGGGCACGGTGCACGCGCGGTGCAGAGGGTGGGAGAGCCCGCCATTGGCGGGCTGTACTACGCGGCTACGTCGAGGGACGGCGTTAGGGGTCAGCGGGGTGAGAATGAGCGCGTGGAGACGAGCACAGCGAGCTCGGGGTGGTGACGGCCGTGGGCGCTCGAACGGCGCTCGACGGAATGCGTTCGTCAGGGATGACCTCCGAGGCGCTGCCACTATGTCCTGGGGGCCGCAGGGGAGCTGGGGAGTGGCTGGGCGGTGCCACGCGTCGAGGGGTGCAGTGGAGACCGGAGTTCGTCAGCGATGACCTCCGCTCGGCATGGCGCACGGCGAGCACGGGCGCGAGCTAAGTCGCACGTGTGGAGCTTCGGTGGCGGCCTTATCTCGTCCAGCAGGTGCGGAAGAGCAAGGGAGAGAGAAGGGGCATGGCGCTAGGCCAGCTCGACGTCCTCTCCGTCCTCCTCCACAGTGGTGGCCACGGGCGGCATGGGCGTGAGCTCATGCCCATGGCCACGACTCACCGTGGTCAATTGGCACGTTTCCAGCGTGCTCTGGCTAGTGGGGGAGGTGAGTGGGGTAAGAGGGAGCAGGTGGAGTGGAAGGTTCAACGAATTTTGCTCGAATTTGGTTGAATTTAATTTGATTCGGATTAGGGATGAACACAGTGCTGCCTACAAGGTGTTCGATGAAATTCCTGAACCAAAATAAATTTCAAATTTCTGCAAATTATTTTCATAATTTGCTTCTTATAGATTTCTAAAGATTTGTAGTTCTGTTTTGGAATTTATTTTGCAGTTGCAACATAGTACATTTCATGGTTTAAAGAAGATAAAGAAAGAATTGGAATTTAAATTTAGGCTTTTGGAATTATTTATTTGAGAGAGAAAAGTTATAAGGATAAAGTGAGAGTGATTACATTACCACTCCACTGAAATTTGGGTGAAAGAGAATTAATTTCTCACTTGGAGAAATTGTGTGACACATGTCACATTTGTTTTATTGTTTCAACTTTTGTTTTTGTTTTCCAAGTTTTTAATCAGAGCATAATCAACACAAGCAACAAGGAGCAATCAACACATATAAAGCAACAAAAGTTTTTGTTGGCCCACATTTTTGATTAATACAACTTATTATAAATTTGGGATGTTACATGTCCTCTGTATACTTTGCCACTGCTATGAATACAAGCTTCTAGGTTCCTCTGGGAGCGCCCTTGTTCAAAAAAAAAAAATACTAGTCGCATTTGGTGTGCAGACTGCAAAGAGAACCTTTAGTCCACTTCGTATCCATTGTTGACTTGACCAACGAAGTCAAGTTCACTCTCGGTCCCGTATCTTGAGCCGCACGTGTAGCCCGCCTTTGATCGTCATCGTCCCGGTCATCTCGTACGCCGGCGGCGACTCCATGCTGGCTGTCGGTGCCTGCACGTTCAGTCTGAACCTCCGGAGAACGGCTGCCGCGACGGTCTTCATCTGCACGTAGGCCATCTCCTTGCCGAGGCACGCCCGCGGGCCGGCGTGGAACACCGGATACCGTGCCGCGTCCACCGCCACGAACTCGCCGCCGTCGCCGAGCCAGCGCTCAGGCACGAACTCTAGGAAATTATCGCCCCACAGCTTCTCCATCCGCCCCATCGCGTACGCCGAGTAGTTGGCGAACCAGCCGGCGCGCACCGCGGTGCCGTCCGGGAGGACGTCGTCGGCGACGGCCACACGCCCGTTGAATGGCACCGGCGGGTACAGGCGCATCGCCTCGGTGAGCGCGGCATGGAGGTAGCGCATGCCCTTCACGTCGCCGTCCAGCGACCGGGACACCTCGTCGTGGACTCGGCGTTCGCACCGCGGGTTCGCGGCGAGGAGCCAGAAGAACCACGTCAGGGCAGAGGTCGTCGTGTCCTTCCCGGCCAGAACGAAGTTGACGACCACGTCCCGCAGGAACCGTCGCTTGGCATCCGTTGTGGGGAACATGGCGGCTAGCTCGCCGCCCCCGTCCTCCTCGTCCATGGCTGCCATGAACCGCGCGAGCAAGTCCGAGTCGCCCTCGCCTGATCCGTTGTTTCTTTGGCTTGCTTCCTTGGCTTCGATGATGGACATGGCGTGGTCATCAATGACGCCTATGGCTTCTCGAAGCCTGCGGGACTTGCCTATGTTGAGGAGCTTCGTGAGCCTCCGCACCGGCGTGGACGGCGCCAGCGTCCTCATAAATGAGATCTTGACGGCCGTGTCGAACGCCGTGAAGAGCGCCTGGTGCCGGGGGTCACCCCATTCGAGAAGCGTGGAGCTCTCGACGCCGAAGGCGACATGGCAGATGTTGTCGAACGCGAACCGGCGCAGCGCCTCCTGCAGGTCGACGGCCTCGCCGGCTACCGCGGCGGCGTCAAGGAACGGCAGGAGGCGGCGGCCGAGGTGGATGGCGATGACGTCGTCGGTGAATCGGCGCAGCGAGCGGGAGGAGAAGGCGTAGGACGCCAGCTTGCGCTGGAGGCTCCAGAGGCGGCCGTCGGCGCCGAAGAGACCGTCGCCGATGAGTCGGACTGCGCGGCGTGGAACTGCGCGCCCCTGTTGTAGTTGGCGAAGCTGGCGCGCAGCAGGTGGTGGACGGCGGCCGGGTCGGCGGTGGTCACGGCGTGGCTGGCGCCGAAAGGCCCCCACGCCTCGATGGTGTTGGACGGCGCCGCGCGCAGCATGTCGGTGTACCAGTCGAAGAATCTCCCGCGGTTGCGGATGAACTCCAAGGTGTTGCCCAGGAAGGGGTTGGCGTGCGGACAGCAGGCCGTTCCTGCCTTGGACGATGGAGCAGCTCGGAGGCGCCGGACATAGAGGATGACGGCCGTGAAGAGGAAGAGGAGCACGGATGCGACGTGTGTGATCTCCATGGTTGCCCCGTGCACCTGAAAGTTGAGATTTGGGAATGCGGATATCAGGGGTACAAAGTTAGCGCTACGCCAAGGGTGAAACGTGTCCCTCTCGCTCCTTTTCCATGATTTTTCTCACCGTGGTCCTACCATATATACTCGTACACGGTTCCTTTTCGTGACAAACAGCTGGAATTTCAAAGTCACTGTCTGAGTGGAGATTTCTTACTCCCGGATCCAGTGATTTCCTTATTAAAAATAAAGAAATATCACATTTATAAGTTTTTAAAAATTCTGAAAACAATCCTCCATGTTCACAATGATCTACCCCACAAGGGTGCAAAATCTTAATTTGAAATTGTTTATATTTTGAGCTACACAAAAATCATAAATGTACGAATTTGACGAAATAGGCCATAATATAAAGAATTTGAGTATAATATAAATCATAAATCCTTGCTTTGGGTGTAAATGTACGAATTTGAGTATAGTGAACAATACAAATACACATTTTCAAATGTACGGATTTTGTCATTTCTGTGTAGCCCATAATATAAAGAATTTGCATTGTGATTTTTCATTCTTGCAAGACACATCATTGACTACATTTAGATTTTTCAGAATTTTTTCAAAATGTATATATATTTTTTCTGAATTTTTGAAAATCAAAGGCGTACCGCACCTCGGGAGCCAAACTAACTTTTCGCTGTCTATCTGTAATCTTGCCCGTGTGGACGATCAAAGTTACAACAATCATATCACCGGGTCACGGTCTGACGACACGGTTTTTTCTCAAAGGAGGTGAATTAAATTAGTCAAAGTAACTGTGATGGTACCGGGATTTGGGAATCCCAACAGAGTACACATAAAAAAGAAAATTACATTCCAGTTCCTGGAATATAATATGGAGGACCTCGAAACGAAAATAAATAAATCATGATCAAGTCCAATCTTCAACCCCATTCCAGAACCAGTTCCACGACCACCGGGTACAAGACTACTTGGGGTCATGCAGCAGTTGTACATCCACCTCCAACACCTTGTTGATGAAGCCCGCAAGGAAGTCAGGACGTAGTTGACCTGCCTCTCTTTTTGCCATCGACGGGCTAGGAGAAAATTACCAAAAGGTCACCCTTCGACAAGAAGACGATTATACGACGCGGAGATCAGCAGACGACCACCGTATCTCAATTCTCAACCGGCAAAGTTAGAAGCAACTTCCCACAACAAAGCTCCAGCAGGTCGCCACGGGAGTGAGCCCACAACCAACAGAGAAGATTGCGCTCGTCGTTGTTCCCCTCCCACACTCTCTTCACCATGAAGAAGAAGAGCATGGAGGCCAAACCTGCAGAACTACACTACCAGAGTCAGCCTTCCAGATATGAGCGAGTTGACAAATCTTACTACAATTCTTCTCTCTTCACCACGGTGGCTTGAAAAGAGCAGACGAGGCAAGAAATCCACCTTCAGATCTGGAAGAACTACGGGCTTATTCATGGAGTTGTCGGAGGTGCAGCTCTTCTCCACCACCGGCTCTAGCCATTGGAGCACCACGATGTAGAGGACGACCACCAAAACATGCCGGATGCGTCCTGAAAGCTCCGACGACTCACTCATTGCTACCGACATAGCGCCAAAATCCACGAAGATAAGCCCTAACCTACCACTTCTATATATGGACATCCCATGCTCCTCTCCCTAGCCATCTCCGGCCGGCAGTGCCGCCAAAATAGGCATGGGATTGGGCTGGGACGCCCCGTGAGACACTAAACCGAGCGAAAGGAGAGAGACGGAAATGATAAGAACAAGAGCTACAACTAGGTTGACGGCACGACTTGGCTCTGCTGGTTGCGGTGGAACTGCAAGTTTCGAACGGGTCTTTCTACGCGTGGGCGGTCTGATCCTGGGGCACAATCAGCTGTTCCTCACCGTCGGGTCGGCCGATCAAGAAGATCATAGATGTCCCATGTTATGCAACATAACTTGTTCATTTTATCCCCTCGGTCTTTGAGAAATTAACCCGTAGTTTTGACCTTCTCCATATAAAAAACGAAAGGGTATATCGTTGTACCCCGTACTTTTCCTTTATTTATAGAAAATATGCCACCGAGGTGATTTACCCCCAAGGGCATATCTGAGTCATGTCAAGTATTGCAACAAAACCCGTCATCCTGTGTACAATAATAATACTACTACAACAAAATCAACGCACCATTTACAAAGTAATGCAAAAAAAATTAGTGTAAACAACAATTTACTTTGTTGCACATTAAATCACAAACGATTCATAAAAACCATGTGTTTACAGCAATAAAAAGTGGTTAAGGAAAAACTTTTTGCTACATATTCATTTGCAACAAAAAACACCAACTATTACAAAAACTTTGCAAATTATTACAACAAAAAACATGTGTTTGCAGCAACCGCCCATGAAAATCTTGCAGATTTGCTTTCACAACATAATTTATACAAATTCGTTACATTTTGAAAACACTTAGGTAACATCGAAAAAATCCGGGAAAAACACACCTTGTAGCAGAAAACTTTGGAACATCTGGCTCGCGGTTTCCGAATATTTGGCACGTGATGCATGCTATTTTTAGGGAAGCGTGCATGCGTTCGAAAAAGACATTTTTAGCCCAGGCTACATGTAGAACTTTATTTTTAATTCTTAAAAATGGTATTTTAAAGTTTCAGAAAATTCTAAAAATAAATCCGGGTGTAGTCAATATTGTATCCTATAGTTGTGCAAAATTTTAATCCGAAATTCGTTTTATTTTGGGGTACGTAAAAAAGTGTAACACCCCGGCCCGGGTCTGTCACCCCAGGCAACTATCTAGAATCTCTAGACTGGCCCCACAGATCAACACTGGTCTTTTCTGCGCACTTTGTCCTCACTCGTGCGCACCCAGGAATCACTTCCCGGTCGGTCACCCATCCTCAAATTGCTCCGGGTCAAGCACACTTAACCTCGAAGTTCTTTTCAGATGAGCTTCCGGAAAAGAAGTTGCAACTTGTTGATATGTGTATCCTATCAATCCTATTAAGCGCTAAGCTAGGATCTCACAAAAAGACAATTTCTGACAAAATTATAGATCACTTTCTACTTCTACGTAGCATCACCCTTTTTTTCTAGCCGATCTAACTAGGAGCAGTGTGCTTCCTAGCACATGGATACTTGGTTGTTGGGCTCAGGCCCAGGCGGAAGGCCCACCAAAGAGCATGCAGGCGAGCTGGAGCTAGGGTGATGATACGTCTCAAACGTATCTATAATTTTTGATATTCCATGCTTATTTTATACCAAATGCTACATGCTTTATAATACTTTTATATCACTTTTATGCATTTCTAGAACTAACCAATTAACCTAATGCCCAGTGCCAGTTTCCGTCTGTTTTGTCTGTGCATTGCAGAAAAGGCCCGAAAATGAAAATGCTCGGAATTGGACGAAAATTACCGTGAATAATTTCCAGCACAAATAAGCCACGGAGCCCGAAGATCAGCCGGAGGGACCCTCCAGTGGAGGAGGCGGCCTGAGGGCGCGGCCAGGGCTAGGCCCATGCCCCCAGCCCGTGTGGGCCCCCTCTCCACCGCCTTTCGTCGACTCTTCGCCTATAAAATCCATCCAGACCTAAAAACGATGACCACCGAAGGATTTTTCCAGAAAAGATCCAGAGCTCGCCGCCACCAAAAACCCTAATTCGGGGGACAGAAGTATCTGTTCCGGTACTCTGCCGGGACGGGGAATTGCCCCCGGAGCCATCTTCATCGCCATTGCTGCTTCCCATGATGCGCTGGGAGTAGTCCTTCATCGAGGCTGAGGCTCTTACTGTAGCTATGTGTGTCGGGGATATAATCCCCGGGTGGCCACAACTATCCGAAATCTACCGGATGCTCCGAGACAGCCGGCTCGTCGGATACCACCAGCTGGCTCCTACGCTACAGCCTACTGGACTCTACGCCACAGCTGGCACATCGGATACCCCTTCCGGGTGACAAAGACTAGAAGACAAAGGAGAGTACAGCGTTGGCCACCAAAGTCAAGGAAGGCGGCCGCACGCCACCTTCCCTCTGCAGCCTACTTCGACGGGACGGAGGAGCAGTCTAGCCTGCAGGCCATCAGTGCCACCTCACGGACGGTGGCACAGTCCCACACGCCAAGACCATCCGGCAGCCGGTCGTGCATTTCTGTGTGCCGGCTCCTCGCACTATATAAGTGGAGCCGGGTTTCCCTGATAGAGGGTTGGAACCTAGATAGCCTAACTACCCCCATAGCCCTTACCGAGGAAGTGAACACTGTATACAGCTCAAGGAGCACCATTGTATCCCGTGTGATCCCCTGATACACAGCTAGTCATAGAACACGACCGTCGCGAGGGCACACACACCACCCTGCCTACCCACACAAGCTGCACACACACCAGCGAAGCTAGAGTCGTCGTCGAGGTTGCCCCCATGTCATCGTCATCCAGCTGCACACCTGGAGCGACTTCAGAAGAAACCACCAAGGAGACCATCACTGAAGCGGCGTCAAAAAGCTCACGCCGGACTATGCCAAACAGATGGCTCTTCGCGAAGAGCATGCAAATATGATTCTGATGGAGAGCTCCGAGAAGGAGATGCGCAAGACCTACGCCAAGACAGATCTTCACTGCCAGACCACCCTTGCAGGGCATCGTAGGCCGCTCAAGAGGTAGATGTATCAGAACATAGCAGATCTGACTTCACAACTTGGGGAGACCAACACGAAAACACTCGGACACGCCGGACAGAGCCGACTACGAAGGTATTGTCGTGACCAAACCATTGCTCTCAATATTGTCGTTGCCACACATACCACAATGCAGGAGACCCACTTCGCCCACCGGACTACCGGCCGCAAAGCCGTGAGCGACCAGCCCACCAGCAAGTGCGAAAGTAAGCAAACTTTTCAAGGCGACGCCGTAAAGGAGGAAAGTGACGTCGAGGACGACGCTCGTCGCCCGACCCCTACGGTCTAGATGTTCACCTTAAAAGCTTGCTCCGAGAATGAAGAGGTCGAATAAGACTCCACGGTGGTGCCTCCAAGGAGGAGCGCGAGGCCACGGGCGTCGCCGCCGCCGGCCGACAATAGCCGGGCTGAACTTTCGTCTGAAGCTTCTCGACAGCCACCTCACGCTCATGCCACTACTGAACCGCTCACCCTCGACGTGGCGGCCGCGCCACCACCGCGCCAGACCACCACCAATCCTCGAAGCCGAGATCTGGTCGCCCATGCCGTCAGGTTATCTGTTCATGGCTTCATGCAATTGGAATCAAGTGCCGGCCGGCCGGCCGGCCATCAACATCGTCATGCAGCGCCATGTTCGGAACGCCGGCGACTAAGATCCATTGTATATGGAGAATCTACTAAAATGGATGCCGTGGAAATCTAGGCACCACAATCATGCCAACTGCCAAGGATAAATTGACAGTACAGCCTGGTAATTAAGGGCGTAAGCTAGGCACAAAACATCTAGAGCATGTACACGACATTGCCGCTCTCTCTTTTCAAGAGCAACCCGGAGGCAGCAGAATGGCCGCCACCGGATGGCGGCAACTCGGGTTACCTCGTCGTGAAGGACACCGACAACGACAGTGATGACGACGACGACGAGACGTGCTGCACGGGCATCGGCTGGCCGCCACCGGATGGCGGCAACTCGGGTTACCTCGTCGTGAAGGACACCGACAACGACAGTGATGACGACGACGACGAGACGTGCTGCACGGGCATCGGCTGCAGTTCACACGTGCAGAACCTTGCGTTCCCGCAGAACCGCGTGTTCACGGTTGGGAACACCGATGGGGACGGCGAGAACAACGCCACCAACACCGTCTTGTTCGTGCCCGTCCTCGACCAGCCGCTCTCCTCCAACCGATACTACGCTGTCATCGCCTCCGGAAGAAGGAAAGGCCTCGTCAGGGCGTGCTCCCGTAAGGAGGACATGACCGAAGGCTGGTTCGGCTGGAACATCATCGACGTCGAGCCGCGCCCGTTCGACCCGGCAGATATCTACCAGCAGATCGATATCATCCAGCGGCGGAGGGGGCAGTTCACGGCCAGGGCCGTCGCCTCGGACGGCTTCCCGTACCGCCTGTACCGCAGAAAGTACTGGCACGCGTACGCCTCCAAGCCAAAGAACTTCGACCTCAGCAAAGCGCTGGGCATCAACTTCGTGCTCCGGTCACGGTAGCTCGCGGATGCCACGACGCCATCGACGGTGGTTGGTAAGTGGTACTGCCCATTCTACCTCGTCAAAGAAGACGGCCTCTCGCCGCCGGAGCAGTTGGACCGTGCCGGGTTCTACGAGGGGACGCTTGAGCAGCACTGGGAGCCAATCCGTGATGATGCCGTTTCGTTGAGGGTGCTCATCGGCGGGAGCGTCGAGGCTAGGCAGGAGGTGTCAAGCAGCGGGGCAAGCTACGGTAATGGGTATGTCTGGTTCAGGTCGCCTGCTACAGGGCAGACGATAGGGATGTCTACTACCGTCTGGGAGAGGATGCGATGGGAGCAGTACATGGGCGGCTGGGTCGACGAGGAGACCGGATGGCTCCCCGGCCTGTCAGTGCTGGTTGAGTCGTTCGTGGTGAAGAGGACGGATGGCAGTGTCGCAATGGTCTTTGAGTTTGCGGAACGTGGATTTTGCTCATGCGGAAGGGCGCCCATGCGCAATCTGGGCCGTCGGATTCAGTTATCCGACGGCCAGGATTTAGCCTGGCCGTCGGATAGCTGAATCCGACGGCCCAGATTGTGCATGGGCGCCCTTCCGCATGGGCCAAAGATTATTCCCGACTTTGCGCACATGAACAAGATTATACCGCTCAATTAGCCAATGCCACAACAGTGCGGTGTCATGTCTAGATATTGGTTAATTCAAAAAAGGTTGTGAATTTGTGAACTTTGAGATAGTTAAGAGTCGTGAGGTTTTGTGTTGCTCATTCGATTGTTCCTTAACGTCTTCTGGCGCATCATTTTAGATTTTTTAGACATACTAGTGGATTTGCACGTGCAACGCGTCTTCACAACTTTTTTGAAACCTACTACACACTTTCCTCCGAGTTGTATATTACATAGATTTTTGTTCATCTCTTTCCTAGTTTATTGAATCAAAATGCTAAATTTGGGCCATAAATTCGAAATCCTTCAGACCCTCCTCGATTCACAGATGTTTCATAGCATGTGATTGCCTACAAATGTACTAAAAGTATAACCAATGAAGAAAGCATTAAAAAGCCTATCACCGATCTCAGTTTTGGACTGGACTTTAAAACAACACCTGTGATCGACAACAGAAGAATGTATTGTGTGAGATGCAATCAGCACGTGTGTACCTTTTGACCATGTTGCCATGAACGTCAATGCTCTTCCTCTGTCAAGCTCTACCAGTTAATTTTCTCCTGTCATAAACTTTTCCGTAAAGTGTAAAAGAATATAATAGAGGAAGTACGTTTGAGAAGCTCCCAGAAATTCCCCACGTCGACATGTTCCTCTCCTCTTGCTCTAATACGAATTTGTCCAAAATCCTGAAATCATTCATCAATTTGTAAGTATGAAATATAATTACTTCTGAATTTTGCTTTGGACTGCTAGGTAAATGAAATTAATCATTGGCCTTACTGGTGAACCAGTTCTTCCTTCTCATTCCTGATTTTGTATTTGCCAATAAATGTGACCGGAAACAAACCTTCATTTTTACATTTGATCCATGGATGATGTATGTTAGACAACAATATATACAGTGAGTTATCTGGAATTCAAAAAATTCAGTTGAAAAGAATTGATGACTCATGTAAATGTCAAATACAAAATGTGAGTCTTCTTCCAGTCCACTGTGTGATCTCCAATATCAGAAGCAAGATACGATGACTACATGAGAATTGGTCTCTCATGCGAGGTCTCAAACTATGACAGACAGTTGCACTTTGCAATGAGACCATATCTGCATCCTGGCCTACTCTTTGCTTTTGCCTTCCAACCATATCCGATTCAACTCACCAGTAGTCACCACTGCAGCAAGAGCCATCAGAAAATTCGTGGGGTAAATATCTGGGTCGCCAACAACAATTCTCCGCCCTCAATATTTCGATATCAACTTCAGCGCATGATGGCAGGCCAGCCTGGCACTATGCTTGTTAGGAGTTGCGATCGTTCTCCTTGACGTCAGAGAGATAGGATCTGCCTGGTTTCTTGGGTTGACAACCGTTTGGCCAATCTTTTTCAACAGGAAATGTCCGACACTTCATGAATCCTTGCTCCGAGGGTGTGCCATGTCCCCGTTGACAAAACTGCATGCGATGCCATGTAACTCTAAGCATGATGTATCCCAGTATCATTGTGTTAGAAGAGATGACATCCTTACCTGCCATTTTGTTCAAATATCTCCCTTGTGGACACTACATCACCAAACCAGCTAGCAATAGCATACATATGCACAACTGCGTTCATAATGAGAGTCATCCCGACGCCGTCATGCTATTGCTGCCCCTCCAGCTGTGCGTGTCCCTGAAGCAGTCGAGTGCGAGCGCCCCGAGCCCGTTGGATACGTATCCGTCGACCAGTTGTAGGTTACAATTTTCCTGGCCGGCATTCCGTCGAACGCCCTCTCGGCGTCGTACGCCATGCATGAGGAGCTAGTTGCCCGTGTAGAGCCCGCCACGCCGACTCGCCGAGCCTGACCGCTGCCGAGTGCGCGGCTCAGTCGGACTCGAGGTCACCGAGCCGCTTGCAGCACTTGACGACGCGGAGCGCGGCGGTGGAGAAAGGTGCGTCGGCAAGTTGTGTCTGTACGCAGAACCGCCGCGCTCGTGTGGTCCAGTCCCGAGTCGCCGAGATCTTCGCCGTCCAGCTGGCCGCCGCCACCGGCAAGCGCGTCCTCCTCGACCATGCCACAGGCGGAAATCGCATGCGTGCGCAGGACATGGAGGAGAGAAAAATAGATAAGATATTGAGAGGAGAGAGACTGCGTACTGTGGCACGGGGACTGCGGCAGTGTGGCTCTCTCCTCACACACGACATCAAATCTCGACCGGCGCGCACTCTGCGCAGCCTCCCTGCCTATGAGAAGAATAAAAGGAACTAAACCGTACGATGACATTTTGCTCGGGAAGAAGTCTACGTCACCTCCCCCATCGTTTCGGCCGCTAACCCACCTAACTTTGAACTGGAACACATAACCCCCCTAACTATCCAAAATTGAGTAAATTACCCCCTGAACGATTTTGACAGTAGTTTTAGCCACGTTGGACAGTGGTATAAGCCACACAGGCAACAAATTACACCCCCAAGTTTCGTTGACCACACTCTCCTTCTCCTCCTTCCCGTCGCGTCGTTGTTCCCCTCCTCCTCGTTCGCCGTCGCGCCGACGGCAGCCTTAACGGCGGCGCTGTCCTCCCAACAGAGCAAGTAGACGTGGAGAGTGGTAGACCCGAAGAAGAGGTCGAGCTATGTGGCGGCGGCGGCTCCCTCAGACAGGGTGGAGAGTGCAGACGCGGCGTCACCGTCGACGGCAAGCCTGGAGGCGAGCTGCGCCTAGAAGTTGCTGGTCCAAAGGAGGGATGGCCCGACCGGGAGGAGGCCCGACGCGGAGGCGGAGGCGAGGAGGGCGAGCCCGTGGCAGCGCACGTGCTTCTGCGATGGGACGACGCCGAGAAAGCCGTATGCGTTGGTGAGGAGGGAGTGCGCGAGCTGCTTGAGGCGCGGCGACTCGGAGGGGAGCGGGCTGAGGACGAGCATGGCGCGCTCGAGGTGGGCCTTGGCGGTGGCAAGCCCCCTGGAGCGGGCGAGCAGCAGGCTGGCGAGGCGCAGGTGCGCGCGGGCCTCGACGAGCGGGAGGAGCAAGGAGGCGGATTCTAGGCAGGAGGCCTCGATGGAGAAGTCACGGCGGCACTCGGCCTCCTCCGCCAGCGCGAGGAGCCCGTCTGCCGCCGACATCAACGGCCCGGTGTGGCGCGCTGCCTCTGGGCGCACGAAGGGCGGCGGGCGTGGTGGTGGGGTGGAGGAAGTCGGGGAAGGAGTCCGGCGGGTCAGGAGCTCTTGACGCGGCATCGCCATACCTGGTCGGCCTCGTCGTTGAGGAAATCGGGATACACACGCTTTTGCTAAGCGAGAGAGGAGGGCGATCGAGAGAGGACCCAGCTGCGTTCGATAGATAAGGGGTAATTTGGACCTACCTGTCCAAACCGCTGTCCAACGTGGCTAAAACCACTGTCAAAACCGCTCAAGGGGGGTAATTTGGACGGTTTTGGATAGTTAGAGGGTTATATGCTCCAGTTCAAAGTTAGGGGGGGGGGGGGGGGGGGGGGGTTAGCGGCCGAAACGTGAAAGATGGGGGGGGGGGGGTGATTTACACTTCTTTCTTTTGCTCGTAATATGTGATTTAGTGGTAGGGAAAAAGGGTAAAAAGTGGACAGAACGAATTGCATCATTGATTAAATACTGAACGCCTCAGATTTAATGTATCAACACAGTTCAACACAAGTTTGCTATTTTAATAATAAGTATAGATCAAATTGTTTGTGTTATGTAATTCAAAACTTGTATGATGTTATTCATAATATTTTTTTGCTGGGAATGAATTCCGATTTTGTTAATTCTCAGTCGACTAAAAAGCTGTTTGATTGCATCGTGATTTGTGCTAGCCATGAGTTGCAACTAAAAATTTCCCAGCTGCACATAGTGTTGAAACCGAGATTTGCACATGGGCTACATGGGTTGCAATTGAGAAAAATGTCCCGGATTATTGTTTCGTGATTCATACGTGTTATGACTTGCGACATGGATTGCAACGAAAATTTGACGACCTCACCTGACTGAAAAATAAGTTAATTATCAGTTGACTGAGAATTACTCCTTGCCTATTAATAAATATGAATATCTCTTGTGGAAATACGTCATTGAAGTGAGTAATTGTTTTGTGTTTCCTAACTCAAGTGTCGCCATCGCGATTGAGTAGTACATTATCTCTATCGATCACATTTGAAATCAATGGCGATTCTTTCTATCACAGTTCGGTCCGTTCGGAAGAGATGGTGTTGAGGGCTTCCGCTATTGGATGGCGACCTGCTGGCGATAGGTTATTCAGCTCATCACCAACACATCTACCCTTGGTAATTATTGGGTTTGAGAACCGATGGTGATGATCGACCAGATGGTGATAGTTAAGAGTTGTGAGGTTGTGCGCTATTGTTGCTCATTGGATTGTCCGCCGGTTTCATCTTCTTAACCTGTTCTCGCGCATTATGTTAGATTGTTTGGATTAAAGTCTTGTATGATGTTATGATTAATGGTTTGTTTTGTTCTTTGTGCGAAATGAATAACGGTTTTATTAATTCTCAAGTTAATTCAATAGGCTTAATTTTCAGTCGGCTCGGATTGCATCGTAATTTGTGCTAGTCGTGAGTTGTAATGAAAACTTTCCAAGCCAGAGATTGCACAAATTGCACATGATTACGTGGGTTGCAATTGAGAAAAATGTCCCGGGTTGTTGGATTATTTCGTGTGATTCGTACTAGTCATGATCTACGACATGGATTGCCACAGAAATTTGAGGAAGTCACCTGACTAAAAATTAAGTTAATTCTCAGGGGACTCAGACTTAGTCTTTCCATATGGATAAATATGAATATCTCTCGTGCAAATACATTGTTCGAGTGTGTAGGCCAACTATGTTGTTTTAGTGTTTCCTAACTGAAGCGTCGCCGTCGTGATTGAGTAGACATTATCTCTATCGATCTCATCTGCCAGTACACCTAAGGCTGTGGTTGCACCCCCTCCATCGTCTCCGGTGGCTGTGGCTGCTCCAGAGGCAGTGGCGTCTACGCTGGATGCTTATGAAAGGCCCAGGGAGTCAAATCACAAGGTGTCCACCCAAGAAATTGCTGCATATGGCGGCATCCAGGATCCGAAGCTGACTGGCATACAATCCAGTCCACGCATCAGGTCGCAGTCCAATGCAGATGCTACGCAATTGGAGAGGGCGACGTTCCTAGCTCAAAGACGTGATGATTGCATGACTTCAGGTACAAGATTAAACCGAAAGCTTTCATTTACGTCTTTACCTAATGAAGAAATTGTAGCTAGGGCTTCTCGACTGGGTGTTTCTTTGGGTGAATCTCCTGCACAAATTGATAGTTCGGTACTAGGTCTAAAAAATGTTGAAGAATCCCATGCTGTAATTTTCTTACAAAATAACATGAGCCAAATTGGTGAAGATGAGTCACAAAGTTTAGTTATTAAAAAAGCTTCTAACCTTTGTTAGGATCTCGGAAATGAGGATGTTGAAACCTCCATAGATCATATGGATCTTATTTCTGAGAATAAAAAAGTTGCTCCGAAAAGAACAAGGAAAATGGGCAATGGCCTATGTGTTAAAAGAAGAAGTGCTAGGATAGAAAAACTAAGACAAAATCAGCAATGAAAGGAATGATCTGGAATAGTGACGGTTTGGGAGACACGGCTAAACACTTTGCCATTCAAGAGGCAATTAAGGAACATAAGCTCGGCTTTGTTGCAATTTTAGAAACTGGTAGATCTAATTTTTCTACTCCTTTTCTGAGACAATTAGCTGGGGGGCTGGATTATATGTGGTTCTGCCTTCCTCCTCATGGAAGGTCGGGTGGAATTCTGGTAGGTTTTAATGCAAACGATTATTCAGTGCAAAATGTGGCTGCTGGGGATTTTTGTGTTAAATTCCAAGTCAAGAATAAGTTAGATGGATTTATTTGGGCGTTTGTTGTTGTGTATGGGGCAGCCCAAGATAATCTGAAACCGGACTTCTTAGCTGAACTTGTTCGTATTTGTGAGAATGAGGAGTTACCTATGTTGGTGGGAGGAGACTTTAATATTATACGTTGACAAGAAGAGAAAAACAATGATAATTTTAATGCTCGATGGCCCTTTATATTTAATGCGATTATAGAGAGTCTGAGTTTAAGGGAACTAGAACTCTCAGGAAGACAATACACTTGGTCTAGAAGGAGAGAAACACCAACTCTTGAAAAGTTGGATCGATTTCTAGCCAGTGTTTCTTGGGAACAAAAATTCCCTTTGGTCGCGGTTCATGCTATGGCTAGGACTGGCTCTGATCATTCACCGCTGCTAATTGATTCTGGGAAACAGGCGCACCTAGGAAATAAACCGCGTTTTTCCTTTGAACTATCTTGGCTCAAGCAAAGCGACTTTTATGAAGTCGTGGCCCGAGAATGGTCTAATTGTGTGGACGGTGGTTCACCAATAGAACAATGGCAGAATAAAATTAGACATTTACGCCAATTTTTGAAAGGTTGGGTGAAAAATCAAAGTGGGGAATATAAAAAACAAAAAGAGAAATTGTTGCTTCTGCTAAATGAACTTGATCTCAAGGCAGAATCGGTGCCTCTCACTCTTGATGAGACAAATGCTAGAAAGGAGGCGGATGACTTTCTTGCTCGATTAAGACGTGATGAGGAGGCCAAATGGGCTCAACGAGCAAAAGTTAAATATATCCAAGAAGGTGGGAATAATACGAGATATTTTTATTTGATTGCAAATGGAAAACATCGGAAGAAACATATTTTTCAGCTTGAACAAGATGAGGGAACAATTGTGGGGCAAACGAACTTGAAAACCTACATTACTGAATATTATAAGAAGCTATTTGGTAAACCGGAACAAAACTTTATTTCGTTAGATGAATCAGTGGTACATGATTTACCGCAGATTTCTCTAGAGGAAAACGAAATTCTAACATCAAACTTCACTGAGAAGGAGGTGTTTGAAGCAATCTCTCAAATGGAACACAATAAATCCCCCGGGCCAGATGGGTTTCCCGCGGAGTTTTACCAAAAAAATTGGGATGTCATCAAAAATGATTTGATGGCTTTGTTTACACAACTAAAAAATGGTGACCTTCCACTATTCAGATTGAATTATGGAGTGATCACCTTGCTGCCCAAAAAAGAGGACGCAAGCAGAATCGAACAATATCGTCCTATATGACTTTTAAATGTGAGTTTCAATTTTTTTTAATAAAGTAGGAACGAATCGTGTTTCTTCCATAGCTCACAAAGTTATAAGGCCAACACAAACATCATTTATTCCGGGTAGGAATATTCTTGAGGGAGTGGTTGTTCTACATGAGACCATACATGAACTCCACAAGAAAAAAATTGGATGGTGTGCTTTTCAAGATTGACTTTGAGAAGGCATACGATAAAGTTAAGTGGTCTTTTTTACAACAAGCCCGACGCATGAAAGGATTTGATCCTCGAGAGTGGGTTGGACGTTTTGTTCAAGGAGGTAGTGTTGGAATTCGAGTAAATGAGGACATTGGTCATTATTTTCAAACACTAAAAGGACTTAGGCAGGGTGATCCGCTGTCACCGGTCTTGTTCAACATTGTTGCGGATATGTTGGCAGTCCTTATTGAAAGAGCTAAAGAGGACGGTCAGGTAGGGAGTTTGGTACCACATTTAGTTGAAGGTGGGGTATCAATACTTCAGTACGCTGATGATACGATTCTGTTCCTCGAACACGACCTCGACAAGGCAGTAAATATGAAACTAATTTTGTCCCTTTTCGAGCAACTATCAGGGCTTAAGATCAACTTTCATAAAAGTGAAATATTTTGCTTTGGAAAATCAGTGGATGCACAAGATGAATACCGCCACATATTTGGTTGTGAGGTGGGTTCTCTTCCTTTTAAATATTTAGGCATTCCGATACACTATAGGAAATTGCTGAATAAAGAATGGAAGCCAATTGAGGATCGCTTTGAAAAAAAGTTGGCGGCATGGATACGGAAAATGTTATCATATGGATCATGAGGATCATGAGGATCGGTTAGTATTGATTAACTTGGTCCTGACTAGTTTACCTATGTTTCTTTTATCTTTTTTTGAAATCCCAGTGGGGGTCCGAAAAAGACTTGATTACTTTCGGAGTAGTTTTTTTTGGCAAAGTGATCAGCATAAAATAAAATATAGGTTAGCAAAATGGAACATTATTTGTAGGCCGAAGGACCAGGGGGGCTTAGGTATCGAGTTACTTGAGATAAAAAACAAATGCTTGTTGAGCAAATGGTTCCACAAACTGCTTAATGAAAAAGGAGTTTGGCAGGAATTGATTTATAACAAATACCTATGTGGTAAAACGATTGCTCAAGTAACACCCAAACCATCAGATTATCCTTTCTGGAAAGGAATTCTAATGGCTAAGAATGATTTCTTCTCTCGGGGTTCATTTGTAGTTGGCAATGGCCAAACAACCCGCTTTTGGGAAGATATATGGCTTGGGGATAAACCTTTGTCGGTAGAATTCCCAACGCTTTATAATATATCTCGTAACAAAAACGTCTTGGTGGCGTCTGTATTAGCTCAAGCCCCTCCTGTAAATATCGAGTTCAGCCGATCTTTAATTGGTAGGAACTGGGATGAGTGGATTCGTTTAGTACGAAGGCTTATGACAGTCTCTCTTACTGAAGAGGAAGATACGTTCAGGTGGGGATTGACCCAAAATGGCGTATTCTCTGTTAATCCATGTATACCGACTTGATGAATGGACATACACCCTTCCTACATAAATATTTGTGGAAAATGAAGGTTCCACTAAAAATCAAAATCTTTATTTGGTTTGTGAATAGAAAAGTGATCCTCACAAAGGATAATTTGATTAAGAGAAACTGGAATGGATGTAAAAAATGTGCCTTCTGTCAGTCTGATGAGACTTTAGAACATTTATTTATATCCTGCTCTTTTATGAAGGATATTTGTAGGTTGCTCCACTTTACTTACAACATATCACCCCCTACCAGTATAGAAAATATGTTTGGAGCATGGTTAGCGGGAGTGGATAAGAAAACTAAAGCACAGATTCGTATTGGCGTATGTGCTTTCATTTGGGCAGTTTGGAATTGCAGAAACGATGTGGTGTTTAACAAAATTACAAATGCTAACTTTTTACAGGTTATTCATCGAGCTACGTATTGGATTCACATGTGGTCCTACCTTCTTCCGCTGGACCAGCGGGCACTTATGGACTCGGGTTGTGCTCGACTTATGGCGGTCATCCGAGCTATCTACTTCCCATTTGGGTGGCGTCACGATAGGCGTCTTTGCAATGGCTAGAATTTGTTCTCTCATTGCTATTTTGTGGCTGGCTTGTAGTCACAGTGTTGCAACTTTTTTTTTCGTTATGTAATACTCTGAATACTTTGTTGAATTTTGCAATAAACGGCCGCATGCATCACTCCGATGCAGAGGCTGGGGCGTGCTCCTTTTCTAAAAAAAATTGAAATCAACACTGATTCTTTCTATCACAGCTCGGTCCCGGCTGGAAGTGGCAATAGGTTTATTCAGCTCATCACCAAGACATCAGCCCTGGTAATTATTGGGTTTGAGAACCGATGGTGATGATGGACCAGATGGTGATAGCCTTACACATCGTAGTCAAGCATCTACTGATTTTTTACACCCCATACACTTCTACTTTGTACAGAGACCAAACGGATGAGACGTCCGCGAGTCATGATCACCACGTCAAAACGCCTTTGATAACAAGATCTTGCCTTCACAAATGGCCGAAGAACTTTCTCGCCAAGACCAAGCTTCTGCTTACGCCTTGATTGATCTGGCCAGTGCGTTTGGCTGAGACAAACACACAACCTGTCTGGTCCATGTTCTGAAAGATTAAAGTCCCTCAAAAAATGAAAATCTGTGCGTGGAAGCTCCTGGTGGGCGGCTTGCCTACTAGGGAAATGAAGAAGCAGCGGCACCTGGAAGTTTCAGGCAGGTGTCAGCGATGTGCATGTGTCGAGGAGGATGGTTTCCATGCGGTGGTTGCATGCCCAAGGTCTGCGGCTTTGTGGGATGCAATGCATGAAGTTTGGAACATACCACCAAAAAAGCAGATAAACAACACTGGTCCGGAGTGGTTGTTTGATTTATTGGTGACTGTAGAGAAAAGTGTACAAGCTCGGATCCTCATGATTATTTGGAGGAACTGGCATTGTCGAAATGACAATGTGCACGGTAAGAAGGAGGCGCCGATAGAAACGTCTCGGCTATATTTGCAAAGCTATATGAATTCTTTGGAGCAAATTCATGCAACCGATGGCCGAGACTTGATTAAAGGAAAATCAGTTGTTATGGACAGTTCGAAGGTGCAACAAAAGCATAACGAGGTGCATGATCGCAAGGAGACGAAGTGGCCTAAACCACCGGCAGGCTGGCTTGCGGTATCAGTAGATGGGTCTTTTAGTGCGTCGAACAAGGACGCTGGCTCAGCGTTGATTATAAGGGACGAGAATGGAGACTATGTACTGGCATCTTGCAAATACTTCGGACGCTGCGCCGATGCACACTGGAAGCGGAAGCTCTGGCCTTCAGGGAGGGCATTGGAGTGGCTCTAAACTACACAGCACATCCATTAGTGATTCAGACGGATTGTGAAAATCTGGCCAAGGCACTAAAGGAGGGAATAGGTCTCGTCTTGGTCATTTGGTGAATGAAATAAAGGAAGTTCTAGGGGAGGGTAGGGAGCTTATCATTGATGTAATCAAGAGAACTAATAATAGGGTTGCAGATCGTCTAGCTTATATTTCGAGAGCGGAGCACCGAACCGATTTGTGGTTGCAGGATGCTCCTGAGTCTCTGGCAGACCTGATGACTGCTGATTGTAATCCTGTTACTGATTAATAAAGCTCCTATTCCCAGCGCAAAAAAAAAGGCTGGCTAGCTAGACTTGGATGGATCGATTCCGGAGGTGTACCGAAGTTAAACAACACAAAAACAACGGATTGGCGAAGGCGCCTTGAAAATGCAGGGTTGCCAAGGTATCCACCGGTTTGCCGATGTCTACCTTTGCTTGACATTGTTTAATATGTCTCTGTGCAGAGACCAGGAAAAATCCTTTTATCCGAAAGAAAAGGAATTCTTTCTTTTGGTCGAGATGTCGATAGCTTATGTAATCCATGGCTTCATGCAATTGGCATCAAGTGCCGGCCGGCGACAAGATCTAGTTTATATGGCGAATCTATTAAAATGGATTCCGTGAAAAGCAAGGCACCACAATCATGCGTAGCATAAATTGACAACACAGGTAAGGGCGTAAGCTAGACACAAAACATCTGAGGCATGTACACAACATTGCCGCTCTCTCTGTTCAAGAGCAACCCGGAGGCAGCGGCATGGCCGCCGCCGGATGGCGGAAACTCGGGTTACCTCGTCGTGAAGGACACCAACGGCGACAGCGATGACGACGAGACGTGCTGCAGTGGCCGCATCCGCTGCAAGTCACACGTGCAGAAGCTTAACGACGTCGAGCCGCGCCCGTTCGACCCAAAAGATATCTATCAGCAGATTGAGATCGTCCAGCGCCGGAGGGGGCAGTTCACGGCCAGGGCCGTCGCCCCGGACGGCTTCCCGTACAACCTATACCGCAGCAAGTACTGGCACGCGTACGCCTCCAAGCCAAAGAACTTCGACCTCAGCGAAGCGCTGGGCATCAACTCCACGCTCCGGTCGCGCCAGCTCGCGGATGCCACGACGCCATCGACATTGGTGGGGAAATGGTATTGCCCATTCTACCTTGTGAAAGAAGATGGTATCTCCCCGCCGGAGCAGCTAGACCGTGCCGCGTTCTACGAGGTTACGCTCGAGCAGCGTTGGGAGCCAATCCGTGATGATGCCGTTTCGTCCAGGGTGCTCATCGGTGGGACCGTCGAGGCGAGGCAGGAGGTGTCAAGCAGTGGGCCAAGCTGCGGTAATGGGTATGTCTGGTTCAGGTCGCCTGCTACGGGGCAGAGGATAGGGTGTCTACTACCGTCTGGGAGAGGATGCGATGGGAGCAGTACATTGGCGGCTGGGTCGAAGAGGAGACCGGGTGGCTCCCCGGCCGGTCAGTGCTGGTGGAGTCATTCGTGGTGAAGAGGACGGATGGCAGCATCGCAATGGCATTTGACTTTGCACACATCAACAAGATTATACCGCTGGATTAACCAATACAACAACAAGGCGGTGTCATGCCTAGATATTGGTTAATTAAAAAAAAGGTTGTGAATTTGTGAACTTTGAGATAGTTAAAAATTTGTGAGGTTTTGTGTTGCTCATTGGATTGTTCCTTAACGTCTTCTGGTGCATTATGTTAGATTGTTTGGACATATCAAATTGTTTGTGTTATGTAATTCAAAACTTGTATGATGTTATTCATAATGTTTTTTTTGCTGGGAATGAATTACGATTTTGTTAATTCTCAGTCGACTAAAAAGCTGTTTGATTGCATCGTGATTTGTGCAAGCCATTAGTTGCAATTAAAATTTTCCCAGCTGCACATATTGTTGCAACCGAGATTTGCACATGGGTTACATGGGTTGCAATTGAGAAAAATGTCGGATTGTTGGATTGTTTCGTGATTCGTACTTGTTATGAGTTGCGACATGGATTGCAACGAAAATTTGATGACCTCACAACATTGCCGCTCTCTCCGTTCAAGAGCAACCCGGAGGCAGCGGCATGGCCGCCGCCGGATGGCGAAAACTCAGGTTACCTCGTCGTGAAGGACACCGACAACAACGACAGCTATGACAACGAGACGTGCTGCAAGGGTACGTGCAAAAGCGGTTGCGTGCACAACCTTCCGTTCCCACAGAACCGCGTGTTCAGGGTTGGGACCGATGAGGGGGACAGCGGGAACATCGTTACCAACACCGTTTTGTTCGTGCCCGTCCTCAACCAGCCGCTCTCCTCCAACCGATACTACGCCGTCATCGCTTCCGGAAAAAGGAAAGGCCTCGTCAGAGCATGCTCCCGCGAGGAGGACATGACCTAACGCTGGTTCTGTTATTTTTGTGGTGATCCAAATTCGTATATACTGATAAAGGCCAGCTTGTGACGAGGAGAGATGTTGTACTCGACTTGGAGGTCCCGTTACCGACCTAGATTAGGTCAGGCCACCTATAAATACATCTTGTAAGCCGCCGTCATGGGATAAGTCGCATGTTGTAAATCCCCGGCGTTTGTAACCTCAACCGATATAGTGAAGTATTGCTGGCTGGCGCCCGTGGTTTTTTCTCCTCCATTGTTGGAGGGGTTTTCCACGTTAAATCGCATGTCCCCGTTGGTTGATCTTTCTGCTACTTCGTCGTTTCTTTACTATCGTTTTATAACAAGTGGTATCAGAGCCCTGTTTTCAGATATGTTTTCAGATTAGGGTTTCGCGATGACATCGATGAAGTTTGATCTATCGTTGCTGGACTACAAGACGAGATTTTTGTTGTGGCAGGTCAAGATGCGTGCGATCCTCGCACAGTCCAATGATCTTGACGATGCGCTGGATAAATTCGGCGACAAGGAGCAGGACAAGTGGACCACCGATGAGAAGCGGAAAGACCGTAAGGCTTTATCGCTTATTCAACTTCATCTGTCTAATGATATCCTGCAAGAAGTACTACAGGAGAAAACCGCAGAGAAGCTATGGGCTAAGCTGGAGGCGATCTACATGTCCAAGGATCTAACCAACAAGATGCACGTGAAGATGAAGTTGTTCACGCACAAGTTGCAAGAAGGTGGTTCGGTAATGAATCACTTATCGATCTTTAAGGAGATCGTTTCTGACCTAGTGTCAATGGAGGTAAAGTACGATGATGAAAATCTAGCACTTTTACTTCTATGTTCGCTGCCAAATTCCTTTGCAAATTTCCGTGATACCATACTGTTAAGCCGTGATGAACTAACCACCGCGGAAGTATATGAGGCCCTGGTTGCCAGGAAAAAGATGAAAGGTATGGTACAGAGAGAGGAGTCATCGTCCTCCAAGGGCGATGCTTTGCAGGTCCGAGCCAGGCCTGAGCAGCGAGATAACCACTACAACAACAACAGAGATTAGAGCAAGGGTGACAGAGGTCACTCAAAGTCCAAAAGACGAGACAAATTCTGCAGGTATTGTAAGAAATCTAATCATGTCATTGATGACTATTGAAAGTTGCAGAATAAGGAGAAAAGAAAAGGTACTTACGAACCGAAAAATAAAGATGAAGGTAATGATACCGGTGAGGCTTCTGTTGTTGATGGTAGTTCTGATGGAGATTGCCTAGCTGTTTTTGCTGCATGTGTTTCTCGTCATGATGAATGGATTCTTGATACTGCATGTTCGTTTCATATTTGTTATAACAAAGATTGGTTCAGTTCTTCTGAGTTAGTGCAGATTGGAGATTTCGTGCGTGTGGGTAATGACCAACAATGTCATATTGCTGGCGTCGTTTCTGTTCAGATCAAGACGCATGATGGTATGACACGCACGCTGACGGGAGTGAAACACATACCAGCCATGGCGAGAAATTTGATCTCGCTTAGTACCCCTGATTGTGACGGGTACAAGTATGCCGGCGGGAATAGACTCCTGAAGGTATCAAAAGGTTCTCTCATTACCATGATAGGTGACATGAATTCTGCTAAGTTATATGTTCTTAGAGGTAGCACTTTGCCTGGTATTGTTGTTGTTGTTTCTAATGATGATCAAAGTAAAACTAACGTTTGGCATAAGCGACTTGGACATATGAGTGAACTTGGTATGACAGAATTGATGAAGAGAGACTTGCTGCAAGGCTGCAGTTTGGATAAGATGCAATTCTGTGAACATTGTATTTTGGTAAGCACACAAGAGTTAAGTTTAATGCTTCCGTTCACACCACCAAAGGTACACTTGATTATGTACATGCTGATGTTTGGGGGCCGTCTCGTAAGCCCTCTTATGGTGGTGCTCGTTATATGCTTACCATTATTAATGATTACTCTAGGAGAGATTGGCCTTATTTCATGAAAAATAAGGATGATACGTTTGCTGCTTTTAAAGAGTGGAAAGGTATGATAGAAAGGCAAACAAAAAGGAAGGTGAAATTGCTTCGTACTGACAATGGTGGCGAATTTTGTTCGAATGCCTTTAATGATTATTGCAGGAAAGAAGGCATTGTCAGCAGGCACCTCACCATCCCGTACACGCCTCAGCAGAATGGTGTAGCGGAGCGGATGAACAGGACCATCATCTCTAAGGCTCACTGCATGATCTCCAACGCTCGCATGAGTAAGCGTTTTTGGCTGAGGCGGCTGCCACCGCATGTTACTTGATAAACAGGTCACCAACTATTCCCCTTGACAAGAAAACTCCAATCGAGGTATGGTCATGTACTCCTGCTGATTATTCACAGTTTAAAGTTTTCGGTTGCACTGCTTATGCTCATTTTGATAATGGAAAGTTAGAGCCGAGAGCTATTAAGTGTGTGTTCATTGGTTATGGTTCGGGTGTAAAAGGATACAAGTTATGGAATCTCGAAACTAACAAGGCATTTATGAGCAGGAGTGTTGTTTTCAATGAATTTGTTATGTACTTTGATAAGTTGTCCTCAGATGTTTTGCCAGATATTTCTGATGAGGAAGAACATCAGGTTCGTGTCGAGGTGGAGCACTCTGTTGAAAAGGAAAATGTCACTGTTGACAATGATGATGCTACTTCAGATAATTCTGGTCCTGATTCTGATGATTCTGATAATAATAATGTTCAGAACTCACCCCCTGTTTTGCAGCAACAAAATCAGTCTATCACTGCTAGACAAAGGAGGAATTGTGGTCCTCGACCACGTTTAATTGAAGAGTGTAACATTATTGATTATGCTCTGAGTTGTGCAGAACAGGTGGAGCACGGACATGAGCCGTCCACGTATACTGAAGCTATTGGTTCGGGTGACCGCGAGAAGTGGATTGCTGCTATGCAAGAAGAGATGCAGTCAATCGAGAAAAATAGCACATGGGATGTTGTGCGCTTGCCTAAGAAAAAGAAGGCTGTCCGCTGTAAGTGGATCTTCAAGAGAAAGGAGGGTTTATCTCCTAGCGAGCCTCCAAGGTTTAATGCAAGGTTAGGTGCAAAAGGATTCAGTCAAATTCCAGGTGTGGATTATAATGATGTTTTCTCTCCGGTTGTTAAGCATAGTTCAGTTCGTACATTTTTTGATATTGTTGCTATGCGTGATCTTGAGTTTGAGTAGTTAGATGTAAAGACTGTGTTTCTGCACGGAGAGTTGGAGGAGGAGATATACATGGACCAGCCAGAAGGGTTCATAGTGCCGGGTAAGGAGGATCTTGTGTGTAAGTTGAAAAGGTCCTTGTACGGTTTGAAACAATCTCCTTGACAGTGGTATAAAAGGTTTGATTCTTTAATGTTGTCACATGGCTTTAAGAGGTTTGAATTTGATAGCTGTGTGTACATTAAGTTTGTTAATGGATCGCCTGTATACCTGCTGTTATATGTTGATGATATGTTGATTGCTGCCAAGAGCAAGAAAGATATCACTGCTCTCAAATCACAGTTGAGCAGCGAGTTTGAGATGAAAGATCTTGGTGCTGCTAAGAAAATTCTAGGTATGGAGATTATCCTAGTGACAGAAATTCTGGTTTGTTGTTTCTTAGTCAGCAAAATTACATTAAGAAAGTTCTTCATTATTTTAACATGCATGATGCAAAGTCTGTTAGTACTCCTATTGCTCCTCATTTTAAATTGTCAGCTGAACAATGTCCTAGTACAGATGAGGATTTTGAGTACGTGTCTTGAGTTCCCTATTCTAGTGCTGTTGGTTCTTTAATGTATGTCATGATTTGCTCACGTCTAGATTTATCATATGCTATGAGTTTGGTTAGTAGATATATGGCTAATCCTGGTAAAGAACATTGGAAGCCTGTTCAGTGGATTTTCAGGTACCTTTGCGGCACATCCAATACTTGCCTAATGTTTGGCAAGACTGATGGGGGACTCGTAGGCTATGTGGATTCAGATTTTGCTGCCGATTTGGATAAGAGGAGATCCCTCTCAGGTTATGTGTTCACGTTTGGTGGTTGTGCCGTGAGTTGGAGAGCAACGTTGCAATCCGTTGTTGCCCAGTCTACCTATTGCTGAAACATGTAAAGAATCGGTTTGGTTGAAAGGTTTGTTTGCTGAGCTTTGTGGAGATGATACTTGCATTAACCTATTTTGTGACAGTCAGAGTGCTATTTACCTTACTAAGAATCAGATGTTCCATGAGAGAACAAAGCACATTGCATCAAATCCCATTATGTGCGTGATGTTGTTGCAAAAGGTAAGCTGAAGGTATGCAAGATAAGTACTCATGATAATCCTACTGATATGATGACAAAGCCAGTTCCTGTTACTAAGTTCGAGCTTTTCTCGGGCTTAGTTGGTATCACTGTCTAGACCAAGAGGCTATTTGGCGCCGAAGGTGTTTTCTTTGTTGTTTCAGGATGAAGTTCTCGTTCATGCTACAAGATGAAATTTGTCTCAAGGTGGAGTGTTATTTTTGTGGTGATCCAAATTCGTATATACTGATAAAGGCCAGCTTGTGACGCGGAGAGCGGAGCGTCCCGATAAGTCGACTTGGAGGTCACGTTACCGACCTAGATTAGTAGATATATGGCTTGGAGGTCACGTTACTGACCTAGATTAGGTCAGTCCACCTATAAATACAGCTTGTAAGCCGTCGTCATGGGATAAGTCGCATGTTGTAAATCCCCGGCGTTTGTAACCTCACCCGATATAGTGAAGTATTGCTGGCTGGCGCCCGTGGTTTTTCTCCTCCATTGTTGGAGGGGTTTTCCACGTTAAATCTCGTGTCCCCGTTGGTTTGATCTTTCCGCTACTTCGTCATTTTCTTTGCTATCGTTTTATAACAGGTTCGGCAGGTGCGTAAACGACGTCGAGCCGCGCCCGTTCGACCCGGCTGATATCTACCAGCAGATCGAGATCATCTAGCGCGGGAGGGGGCAGTTCATGGCCAGGGCAGTCGCCCTGAACGGCATCCCATACAAGCTATTCCGCTCCAAGTACTGGTACGCGTACGCCTCCAAGCCAACGAACTTCCACCTCACCGACGCGCTAGGCATCAACACTGGGCTCCGGTCACGCCAGCTCGCCGATGTCACGACGCCATCGACATTGGTGGGAAAATGGTACTGCCCATTCTACCTCGTCAAAGAGGACGGCCTCACACTGCCGGAGCAGCTGTATTGTGCCGCTTTCTATGAGGTGACGCTTGAGCAGCGCTGGGAGCCAATCCGTGATGATGCCGTTTCGTCGAGGGTGCTCATCGGCGGGAGCGTCGAGGCGAGGCAGGAGGTGTCAAGCAACGGGTCAAGCTACCATAACGGGGGTTTCTGGTTCAGGTCGCCTGCAACGGGGCAGAGGATTGGTTGGCTACTACCCTATGGGAGAGGATGCGATGGGAGCAGTACATGGGCGGGTGGGTCGACGAGGAGACCGGGTGGCTCCCCGGCCGATCGGTGCTCGTGGAGACATTCGTGGTGAAGAGGACGGATGACAGCGTCGCAATGGCATTTGACTTTGCGCATATCAATAAGATTATAGCGCTCAATTCGCCAATATGACAACATCGCCGTGTCTTGCCTAGATATTGGTTAATTCAAAAAAGGCTGCGAATTTGTGAAGTTTGAGATAGTTAAGAGTTGTGAGGTTTCGCGCTTTGGTGGCTCATTGGATTGTCCCCTGGTTTCATCTTCTTAACCTCTTGTGGCGCATCATGTTAGATTGTTTGGAGATATCATGTTGCTCTTATTATGTAATTAAAGCCTTTTATGATGTTAGGTTTTGTTTTGTTTTGTATTTTTGCGGGGAATGAATAATGGTTCTGTTAGTTCTCAAGTTAACTCAATTAGCTTAATTCTTGGCTTAGAGACCGTTGGATTGCATCGTGATTTGTGCTTTCCACGAGTTATAATGAAGATTTTCCTAGCCTCACATTGTGTTGCAACCGATATTTTACTAATTGCACATAGGTTACATGGGTTGCACTTGAGGAAATTAAATGTCCCCGATTGTTAAATTATTTCATGATTCATACTTTTTTTTGCGAGGAACTTCCAATCTATTCATCTACTGTCAAAGCAGTACAAAGAAATCTAGAAGCAACAAAAATTACATCCAGATCCGTAGACCACCTAGCGACGACTACAAGCACTAGAGCGAGCCGAAGGCGCGCCGCAGTCATCACCCCTCCATCACCAGAGCCGGGCAAACCTTTTTGTAGTAGACAGTCAGGAAGTCGTCGTGCTAAGGTCCCATAGGACCAGCGCACCAGAACAGCAACCGTCGCCGATGAAGAGAAGTATAGATCAGAAGGATCCAATTTGTAGACACAAAAACGAAGACGAACGAAGATCAGATCCAAACGGATCCACGGAGCACAACCACCGACCGGATCCCGCGAGATCCGCCAGAGACACACCTCCACACGCCCTCCGACGATGCCAAAAGCACCACCAGAACGGAGGCTAGGCTGGGAGGACCTTATTCCATCTTCAAGGAGTAGCTGCCGCATCATCTCCATAGTAGGACACAAACCCTAACAAAACACAAGAAAACATGTGAGAACGGAGCCCTCCGGCCGGCAAGGAACGGGATCCACCGCGCCACCATGGCACTAGGCCACAGAGACGAGGGATCACGGCGCCGCCGGTAGGAGGCGGAAACCCTCGTCGCTGGAGCTGTTATGGAACTTTGATGGCATCGCCTAACTGAGAATTAGTCTTAAATATCTCTTGTGCAAAGATATTATCGAAGTGTGTAGGCAAACTATGTTGTTTTTGTGTTTCCTAAGTGAAGTGTCGCCATCCCGATTGGGTAGTACATTATCTCTATCCATCTCATTTGAAATCAACAACGATTCTTTCTATCACAGTTTGGTCCAAGCTCGAAGTGGTGATAGGAGTTGTTCGCGCATGTCCGGGGCCGATGCAAACCTGGCCCAAATTTGGGCCGAGAATGGATAGCCGCGGACAGAAAATGGACAACGCTCCATTTTCGTCGCTCCTCTGGGCTTTGGTTTTTGGCCGCATGGATAGAAACGGACACACGCAGACTAAATAGGTGATGCATGTAAAATGCATACATGAACTTTGCATTATATTACTTATATTTCAATCATATTTGCACCATACAAGGGTTATATCATTGATTTATATTGATTTTGGGAATATTTCATTGTTTCCCTATTTTTCTAGAATTAACCCTGCACAGGGAGAAAACCCTATTTTCTATATTTTGATGTTTCAGGGACCAAAACGACGTCCAAATGACCTAATAATTTACGAGCATCAGTTTTTGGAAGGAACGAAGCGTGGGAGCGAAGGAAGCGAACAAACGGCGGCCCGAGGGCCAGAAGAGGGGGCCCACGCGGCCAGATTCCTTGGCCGTGTGGGACCCACCATCTGGGCCCTCGTGGCTCCGTTGCCGTCGATCTTTTTTCCCGAGCCTCCGTCTTGACCTAAAAACGACTATAAAAATAGTCCCCGACACCTTCGGAAAGGAGCGCCGCAGAAACACAGAAACCACGAAACAGAGACCTGGAGTTGCAGATTGGAGGGGGAAAACTCCGGCAGGGCGCTGCCGGCGTGGTCTCCATCTTCTCCAACGACTTCTCCACCGTCTCCATGATGAAGAGGGAGTAGTCCACCCCTGGACTATGGGTTTGTGGAAGTAACTTATGTATCTCTCCTCTCTTGAGCTTCACTAATTAGTACCGTATGAGCTGCTGAACATGATTACGGTCATCTATGTAATACCTTTGTGGTGGATCTTTATAGGAGTTAATATATGTTTGAGATTGCAATAGTTTTGTTTCAGTTATGAAAGTAGATGCATATTATGCACCCTGTTCTTGTTTACTTGTTTTGATCAAGCATGTGTATGAGAGCGTGTGAGGGGGAACCTGTGCATTAGTTGGAGTAACGGGGGGTGGCTAGTGCGGTGAATGTGGGAGAAAGTTCCGCGATCCACTTGGGTTTTTACCTTACTTTGTTGCCTCACTAGGGATAAAGAAAAATACATTGCTACCGGAGATGTGGGTGTGACCATTGCCACTACTCCATGACTAGATCTAGCATGTTCTTATTTTAACTTCATGTCATGATACTTAATGATATGCTCTGATTTATCTTAATTACTAAGGTGTTATGATTTAGTTCGCATCTTGGTGGAGTAAATAAACAAAAGATCTCTATGTTAGGACGTGATGCCCATATAATTAGTAACTTGTCATGAAACCTTTTTGTTGCAATCTCATATGTCAATTCTAGTGTTCCATTATCTATCACTTTATTAAAGAGAGAGTGCATTTGTGAAACCATGAACCCCGGTCCATTTTTAATCATAAGAAACACCTTTCCAACAACTTTTATCCACTTTACATTTTCTGCCATTTAAAAATCCGAAAATACAAAAACACTTTTATATCTTGCATTCACAATACAAAACCCAAAAATATCATCCATCATTGTTTCCACCATCCTTGCATTTTTATTTATCATCATTGCATATTTATTTACTGTTTTGCATTCATTATATTTTCATATCATTCTCACACCTTGTGCTTGACAACCACTTGGTGAGGTTGAGGGCACAAACAATTTACTTTGTTTTGTAGGTTTTCAAGAGAAGGATAAGAAGATAAATCTTTCACTACTGATTCACCGAGAGTTCGATATTAAACCCTCGAGTCACCCCTCGTGGGGAAAACCGTCTTTCCTATACTATACACTCTGCATTTGGAGTCTCAACCTAACCCATATTCTTTTGACGCAGGTAACTACGTCAAGGGCCATCAAGACAGTTTTCTGGCGCCGTTGCCGGGGAATCATTGCTGTAAAGGTTTATCCAAGGGTATCTCACAACAAAATCAACTTCATCACCAACTTGGGCAAACACCTAAGCTTGGGGAGGTTGCACCTACGTGAGCATCATCTTATCCATCTTTACCTTCAAAGCATTTTATTTTATTTTGTTATTGTCTTGCATATCATATTTATATTTCGGTTTGCATTTTTATTTTCAGTTTTGCATAAAAAATTAAAAGCACATAAAAACTTGCAATCATGGTTCTTGGAAACAAACAAGAAGTGAGTCCTCCATTAAGTTCCACTTCTAATTTTAAGCAACATCCTGGAGAAACATTAAAAGATGCTTGGGTAAGAATTAATAGGATACACTATGAAGATCCTACACCTTGTGAAGATGAAAAGCTAAATCTTTACTTTTATTATGGAATATATCCTTGGTATCAAAATGCTTTAGATGGGGCTACAGGTGGAAGTTTTGTCTTGTCAACACCACCTTGTGCAGCCATGACACTTAGAAGAATTTTTGGTAGCTTTGTGGGTAGTAAGAAAAAGGTGGAGGATACCACAGTAGCACTTGCATTATCTATAGATAAATTTGAAGCACAAATTAGAGAAACTACCAAATAAAGAGGATTTTGAACAACTAGCATCTTATTCTGAAAACATTATTCCCAGGATAGACAATGAATTAGTTAATGTTATGCATAAACTAAGATTATGTGAGAGGGAATTTCTTGAAAAAGATGTTTACCTCAACAGAATTGAGGAAAAGTTGGTTCGTGTTAGTGATTCATTAAAGAAAGATCCATCATTTAAACATGAGAAGGAAGTTCCTGGTAAGAAACAAGTTTGGGTTAAAAAGGAAAAGAAAGTTGAGGAAGTTAAAATGCTTAGTGAAGTCAAGGAACCATTACTTGACTTAGAAAATTGTAGCTTGCATGAATTAATATCTATCTTACAAAAATTTGCAAGTGATCCTTCCATTAATGTTAACCAAGCAGGTTTTGGTTCTTATATTGCTAATCATGTTTTAAAAGAAAAGATTGCTAGGTACAACCAAGAAGATATGATACCACTTAAGCTTGGGGATATTTGGATTCCCAAAGTACTAGTAACCATTGGAAAAGAGACACACCATGCTATATTAGATCTAGGATCTAGTGTCTCAGTTTTATCTAAAGAATTATATGAAGTTCTTGAATTAAAGAATCTTGAAAAATGCTCTATTGAACTTGCACTTGCTGATGATTCCATTAAACATGCTTTAGGAAAAGTAAGTGATGTTATGGTAGAGTGGCATATGACATTCGTACATGTTGATTTTCTAATCATGGATATGGGGAATAAAACATCTAGTCCAATTATTCTTGGAAGATCTTTTCTTCGTACCACAGGTGCTATCATTGATTCAAAAGAAGGGAATGTGAAGTTTCAGTTCCCACACAAGAAGTGCATGGAACACTTCCCAAGGAAGAGGGACACATCAAAGTTCAAGCTCCCTCATGAGCTTCGTCCACAATAAATATCAAGTAAGAAGCCTAACTACATGGCTATAAAGAAAGCGCTTTACGGGAGGCTACCCGGTTGTTTTTATTTTTGATTTTCTTTGTGTCCTCTTGCTGTAACAAGAGACTTAGTTTTTAGTTTTGTTTCTGGAATTTTTAATAAAGTGCCAAGTTTTACCTATTTTGGTTTGAAAAAGTTGCTATTTGCATTCGGAGATTTTATTCCAGCACGAATCTGTGCATGGTATGATTTTTAATTCCTATTCTGTAACTCCGAATGAGCTGATATTTGAACTGCAGTTGCAACTTTTCATCCTCTGTAAGCATGAATTTTTTCAAAAAAAATCGACATATTTAAGTAGGGTAGAAAAAATACGTTTTGCTGCTGCTGTTTTTCTGGACAGATTCTGTCCCATTTTGTTTGATGCATTCTTTGAACTTTTAACTTGAATCTTTTTTATCCAATTGAGTTTATATGTAGGCATACAACATTATACACTTTCTGGACATTCATATGAATTTTTGTTTAAGGATTTTATGCAGCAAGTAATTCGTTTGTCTATTACTACTATTGTCACCCCACAGAAAAGAAATGGGAGAAACGGTGTTTTGAATTTTTTCACAGGGATTAGAGGAGATGCACCAAGAGCTATCCAAGGATGGTGAAGACCATAAGTTTGAGGATGTGAAGACAACCCCACTGGACCAACACACTCTCGGTTTGCACACGTCTAACTTCTGTTTTTCGATCAATGCACTTTATCGCATAAACTTGGAGCGTCTTTTATTTGCTTTTTATTTCGGTTTGATTTTTGTTTGTCTTGAGACCACCACTATCATTTATATATGAGAGAGCTACTGGAAATTTGGGTCGAATTAAGTTGGATGCTATTAAAAAGATTGGGAAAGGGATGTTTGAGTTGATTCAAAAAGATACATATAGTTGCATGATTCATATGCTTTTAATGAATATTAATTTGCAAGTGTTTTATCAAGAGCTATCTCTTATCCATGTTTTGATGCTGAATGTTACTTTACTTTGTTTAACATGGATTGGTTAGTTCTATGGACACTTATGCATGCATTTAGACGGTCAACTTTCTCCCTCTTGCTAGCCCAAAAATTCCAACAAGTAAAAACTTGTTTTCCAACACCTTCAACCAAAGTTTTTCAAGTGAGTCCACCATATCTACCTATTAGCTTTATGCTATTCCGATTATGTTTATCATGTTATTTTGTATTATCTATACTTCTGAATTAAAATGCTTATGTTATTGATTGTCATGGGAAAAGTTGGTTAAAGAGCTCTCACGAACTTGATGCACACCTTACTTTTATTGCACTTAATAAACATGACCCATTGTGATTAAAATTATGAAGTTGTGAGCTTAACAAGAGTCTTGGTTGGGAGTTAGCTCATATGTGCTGTCACATGGCAAGCTTTCAACGTGCTCTTTATATTTTGTTGATATCATGTACTTTTGTTTATGGATGCTTATCATGGTGCCAAATAAATGTGGAAACTTAGTGAGTTTAATGAGTTTGTATGAATGGCTAGAGAGACGCCTGGACCGCTAATCTAAGCCATGCATCATTCATGGTGGAAATTTACTTACATGCTATGGTGAACCTTCAGTGATGCACCCCATAATAAAAAGCTATACCAATAGTAAATAAAAAGGGTGTGGATATTGTTCATTTTGTTTGTTGGTCTTGTCATTTTGACATGGGCTTGTTCCATGTCCTGGGACAAGAGGTACCCCAGTTGACGCTCTTGATGACGCTATTATATTACTTACAATGACCTTAACTTGAACTTGCTTTTGTGTCCCAAGTTGAGTAACACTGTGGTGTAGGTACTCGTATTCACGGGGCATGAGACATTCAACCCATACTTTGTCAAGCATACTACTCATATTTGCTTTTCACTTTAAACTTTAACCATTCAAGATGCTATGATAGGGGTAATGAGAGCTTGATACCAATGAATATCACATTGCAAACATTAACTTAAGTAGAAGCGTTTGTGACGTAGCCCGACCTACGTCTCCTACAACAAGTGGCCCAATGACAAGAGCAAGAGTCAAAGCCCTCCATGATAAGGTGAATTCACTCCTATCTATGTGTGATCTCGACACTCCTTTGAATGGTTTGCTACTACATTCAGATACTTTGTGCATATTTAGGAACCACCTTGATGATGACCCTCAATGGAGTGAAGAAGACGACCAAGAGAAGACCCAAGAAGATGGCCAAGAAGAAGAGCGAGGAAAAGAAGCTGGAATTCCTGAAGAGACGCCGGCCGGTACTACCGGGCCCACACGGCCGGTACTACCGCCGAAACTCCCGACGGTACTGGATACGAGGCCACCCTAAGCGGTACTACCGGAATTAATTCTGGTACTACCGGGCTTCCGCACGTCCGGTACTACCGGCCAAATCAGGCCGGTACTACCGGCCCTGCGCGTGCCTGCAGGCAGATCTGGGTTTTGACCCATGTATTTCGTCCCCTTTTGCCAAGACTATAAATAGGACCCCTCCATCTAGATCTAGGGTTAGACAATGATTTGGGATTAGAGTAGAGCCTTGCTCCTTCTTCTCAAAGTGTCTCTTTCCTCCTATGGAGATGACTCAAGGCCTCCCTTTGTGGAGATGAACCAAGGCCTCCTCTTGAGGAGAAGATCCCTGCGTGGATACCAAGGCTTCCGCTTGTAGTTGCGATTACTTGCTAATCTTCCCTCTTCGAGTGGCTAGATTGGATTGGTTGGATTGACCAATTGGACAAACAATCCTAAGAGTAAGGTGTGCTTGGGAGAGGAGAATTGGGGGCTACCGTCGAGCATTTGTTACCAACTGAGTCTTGCCGAGTTGCTACTTGCTATTTACCCTTGTGTGTTGATTTCCCCTCTTTGTGTTCTTCGTGTTCATCGCGTGTTCTTCGTGTTCATCGCTCCCTCCACACAAATCCGTGAAAATCGGGACCAACCCACATCATATGGTATCAGAGCTCTAGGTTGACACGGATTTGTTTTGTGTTTCCACCGAAATCCACCAAATTTGTCTTCGTTTTTGAGAAATTCGAAAATTTCCACCAAAAATAGCCTTGCCTTGATTCGAGCCGATCTGTCGATTCGTTGCGTTTTTTGGTAGTTTTTGTCCATGGATCTGTTGCTTTAGGACCCCCTCCACCTTTGTTTGCGTTCCCTAGCCTTAATTTTGCCAATTTCCCACGAATTTGAGGATTTTTCGAGCTCAATTTCCGCACAAATCGCGAAGAACAAATCCAGATTTCGAGTCCACCGGTACTACCGGCCAGACTTCCGGTACTACCGGAGCACCGCGACCGACCGGTACTACCGGGGCAGAACGAGCGGTACTACCGCCGGGAGGTTTTCGGAGCAAATTTTTCTTTCTTCCTCGGTTCGTTTTGGCATTTCCTCTTTGGTTTGAGTCCTTTCTTGGTGTGCCCTACGTCTACGACTTCGACAAGCTTCCGCAGCCACGCATCATCAACGCCAAGCGACGACGCCACCAAGGACTCGACATTCCCCCACCACCATAATCCGTTGTGAGCCCTTCTTCCTTTCGTGTACCTTGACCTATTGGACTAGCTCGGTGATATTGCGAGGCATTGCACGTGTTGAGTGTTTATCTTCAAAGTATTGGCGAGTGTGTATCGTTAGAGAGCTTGGCACTAGCAAAAGAGAAGGAATCATCGTCAAAAAGCAAAAATCAAAAAAAAAAAAGAGAAAAGAAAAGAATCAAGTGGTGCCAAGTATCATCTCTTGTAGGTTGCGACAAAGCTTGAACCACCAAAGTGAGTGTCGGCCCAGTGAAAACCAGGGTGTCATGGGCCGGCCTACCACAGCCCTCGAATGCTCCGCAGGAATTTCTGCTAAGGACCAGGCTTTCAGCCTGGCGAGCCTCGCGAAGCATTTTCCCTCGCGAGGGCTTATTTGCTCGACTGAGCATTTCTGCTAAGGACCTAACGATCGGCCTGGAGGCCTCGAGAGGGACCTCTGCCTCGGGAAGGCCTCTCCTAGAAGATCTTCAGGCCCTGGCGCGTCTCCGCGCCACCCTCGGGAGGTTTTCCCTCGCGAGAAGTCAACGGCTGCAGAACCTCGGCGAGGGTTCAGGCCTCGCGGGGTTCCTTCAAGTGGAAGCAAGCTCCTGCGCTGCTGTAGAGCGCACATGGGCTCTGCGCCCGCCGCAGAGTGACGCGCGCGCCTGCGCGTGATGACGAAGACGCCGCAGTTGCCATTCTCGTGTATAAAGTGGTCAAAGGAGCTGCGGCAAGCAAAGCGGACTCCAAAAATTGCCAAATTGGTGATAAAGCGGCCGGCCGCCGCTACGCTCCAACTGCGACGTCACCGTGGGGCACGCCCCACGGTTCTGCAGCGCCAGCCCACCGTCCTGGTTGGACGGTGGCTTTTTCTGCCAAGACGACGTGCTCCCTGCCATGGACCGTGTCCATGGACGCCCCCGACGCTGTGCGCTGTGCTCCAATTCGGCGGCATTGTGGTATCCCTTCCCGCCGGAGGTTTTCGAGGAAGAGGACCAAGCCTAGTATATAAGGAGCCAGTGTACGACCTAGGAGGGGGATCCCCGCATTCGACAACTCATTCCACAACCAAGGAGCTACGCCTGAGAAGAAGACAGAGCTCATTCCACCATAGTCCTCCATAGCCACAGCAGTGCCCTCGGCAAGCACACTTGTACTGTGAACCTCTCCAAGCAGTGCAATACATCTTAGCAGGACGTAGGGCTTTTACACCTCACGGTGGGCCTGAACCTGGGTAGCGGCTCGTGTTACCTCTCTGTCGTGATGTTCCTCACCGAGCTCGACGAGCACCGTCGCCGAGGTTGTTGAGGATTTGGTTGACGTTTCAGCCCCTTACTCGTTTCCTGGCACTTGAGAGACACCCCCAGTTCCTGGGACTAGTCTCCGACATTTGGCGCGCCAGGTAGGGGGCAGAGGCGCGTCTTTAACTTCTTCAACCTCTCCGCGCCATGACTGACACGCGAGCTGCGCGTCTCGCGCGACGGACGTCCGGCAGGGCCAACAGCGAGCCCGCCGCCAACCACAACCCGCGTGGTCGCCCACGCGCCAACCACGCTTCAGAGCGCAACGCCGAGCCACGCGTCGAGCACCCTGAGGACGACGGCGGCAACGGCAGCGGCAATGACGGCGGCATCGACGGCGAGGACGAGGGAGCTTCCTCCTTGCACCCATCAAGGCGCGAGAGCGCCTCCACGATGGGCCGAGCAGCGCCCAGTCCAGCCACCGCGCTGCTGATGGCGCAGGAGCTGCTGCGCTACCGTCCCACGCAGGCGGGCCATGACAACTGGCTGGGCGTCTCGAGGAGCTCATCAACGCCGCCGCCGTTCCTGCCGCCACCACTGCAGCACCAGCACCCTCCCGCTCGCTGGTGCGCCACTCCGGACGCGAGGGGAACATAGCGCACGGCGCTCCTCCTCCCCCTCCGCCTCCGCCACCTCCTCCAGCTGCAGCTCCGGCAGCAAACCACCGCGCCGCGTCGCACGCATCCTCGCCGCACGACTGCCAGATCGTGCAGCGAACTCCGGCGGACGCCCGCGTGGAGATCGAGCGCCAGAGGGACCGCCACAACCGCGTCGTGCAGGAGATCGCCGCTGCAGGTCGCCAGAACCGCGGCGTACTCGCTGGTGGCGCCGTGACGTACGCCACGGGCTGCACCGCCTTCACCCGCAACCTGCGCCGTGTCGTCTGGCCTGTGAAGTTCAAGCCAGACCTCCCCGCATGCTACGACGGCAGGACCAACCCTATGGAGTTCCTGCAGCTCTACACCGTCTCCATCCAAGCTGCAGGAGGCGACGACAAGGTGATGGCCAACTGGCTCTCCATGGATCTCAAGGACTCCGCGCTTTCGTGGCTCATGAACCTCCCTGAGAACACCATTGACACGTGGGAGGACCTCTGCAAGGTCTTCGTCGCCAACTTCAAGGGCACCTAAGAACGCGCACTCACCTACAATGACCTTCGCGCGGTACGCCAGAAGCCTGACGAGACCCTCCGCAAATACATCCAGCGCTTCAGCCAGGTCCGCAACAAGATTCCGAACATCCCGGACTCGCACGTCATCTCCGCCTTCAGGGAGGGCGTCACGAACCACAGGATGCTCGAGAAGCTCGGCATCCACGACACTCTCTCCTCTGTGGTGAAGCTCTTTGATCTGGCTGACAAGTGCGCCAAGGCTGAAGAGGGCCTCCTCTTCGTCAAGAAGGAAGTGGAGGAGGACCCTCCAGAGGGGTCCAGGAGCAAGAAGAAGCCCGCAGAGAAGCGAAGACCACCGCCATCCTCGCGGCAGAGCCTGACGCAAAACAGCCTCGCGAGGCCTCTCCGGCGGCTGAAGAGAAAAAGGCGGACAATCGCCCATACTGCATCTACCACAACAGGCATAACCACGCCACTGAGGACAGCTGGGAGCTCAAGCAGCTCAGCAAGGAGCGGGAGATGAACCAGGGCCGCGGCGGCCGCGGCGGAGGCCGTGGTGGCCGCGGAGGTGGACGCCACAACTTCCAGCACAGGGCTCGGGGAATAACGCTGGGCAGAACGGCAACCTCCCCGACGAGAACCCTGGGGGCTACCAGGCCCCTCAGGGGGCAATAGCCTGCATCCTCGGCGGGTCCCAGGCGCCCAAGTCCAACAACCACTTCAAGCAATTCTCTCGCGAGGTCAGCGCAGCGCTTCCAGGGCTCGAGGCTTCCCAGCCCCTCAAGTGGTCACAGTACACCATCGCCTTCGACTCCAAGGACCACCCCAAGTCGACCAAGGCAGTAGGCACCATCCCGCTGGTGTGCACCCCCATCATCAACAACATCGCCGTCGCCAAGACGCTTATAGATGGGGGTGCGGGCTTGAACGTCATCTCTGTCGAGACCTTCGAGCAGCTTCAAGTGCCCTACGAGTGGCTCATGCCCTCTAGGCCCTTCACGGGAGTGACAAGTGGCTCTACCACGCCTCTGGGGCAGGTGAGGCTCGCGGTCACCTTCGGCACGCCGCAGAACTACCGCACCGAGCAGATCGACTTCGACGTCGCGCACATTGGCCTGCCCTACAACGCCATCCTCGGCTACCCCGCCCTCGCGAAGTTCATGGCTGTCACTCACCATGCCTACAACATCGTCAAGCTTCCAGGCAGCGGCGGCACCATCGCCATCCACGGCCAAGTCCAGGACGCAATGCGCTCTGTCGAGACCGCCTACAAGGCCGCTGCCGTGGCGTTCCCCGCTGATGAGGACATGGAGCCCCTCGAGAGGCCCGCGAAGAAGAAACAGCTGTTCTCACAGGAGCAGGCAGCCACGAAGAAGGTGTCACTGGACGCCAGCGGCTCGGGGGCTAGCGTCACCATAGGCGCTGGCTTGCCTCCCAAATAGGAAAGCGCGCTCGTCGCCTTCCTCGGGGCAAACTCTGACATGTTCGCATGGACACCGTCAGAGATGTCCGGAGTACCGAGGGAGGTGATCGAGCACCACTTAGCCGTGTGTCCGAACGCACGCCCCGTGAAGCAGAAAGCACGACGCCAGGCGCCAGAAAAGCAAGAGTTCATCATCAAGGAAGTAGAGAAGTTAAAAGGAGCGCACATCATCAGAGAAGTTCCACACCCCACATGGCTCTCCAACACGGTGGTCGTTCCCAAGCACACCGGGGGCGGCAGGCTCTGCATCGACTACACCGACCTCAACAAGGCCTGCCCCAAGGACCCGTACCCCATGCCTCGGATAGACCAGATCGTGGACTCCACCGCCGGCTGCGACCTCCTCTGTTTTCTGGATGCCTTCTCAGGCTACCACCAGATCAAGATGGCGAAGGAGGATGAGGAGAAGACAGCATTCCTCACCCCTTGTGGTGTGTATTGCTACGTCTGCATGCCCTTTGGCCTGAAGAACGCCGGCGCCACCTTCCAGAGGCTCATGAGGAAGGCCTTGGGGGCTCAGATGGGAAGAAATGCAGAAGCCTACGTCGACGACATCGTGGTCAAGACTCGCGAGGAGCACACCCTCATGGAGGACCTCGAGGAGACCTTTGCCAGCCTGCGCAAAGTAAGCATCAAGCTGAACCCCGCCAAGTGCGTCTTCGGGGTACCGTCAGGCAAACTTCTCGGGTTCCTAGTGTCTCACCGCGGCATAGAAGCGAATCCTGACAAGATCAAAGCCATAGAAGAGATGCAGCCACCTCGTCGTCTTAAGGACATGCAGCGCCTCGCGGGATGCATGGCCAGCCTCGGCCGTTTCATCTCCAAGTTCGGCGGCGCTGCCATTTTTCAAGCTCATGAAGCGGTCTGGCACGTTCAAGTGGACGCCTGAGGCGGACAAGGCATTTGAAGACCGCCAAGAAGGACACCGCCACGCCAAGCCCAGATCCCCCCGACAAGGAAACATCCTCTTCAGGCCCTGAGCCCCATGCCGAGCCCGCACAACCAGAAGGCACCCTCGACGAGGGTCCACCTCTCGAGAGGCTCGACAAGGCTCCCGAGGAACCCAGCGCTGCGTCACCATCGACAGCCCTCGTCGAGCATCCCGTCTACTTCGTCAGCACTGTGCTGCGAGATGCTCGCGAGCGGTACACTATGCAGCAGAAGCTCCTCCTCGCGCTCCTCATCGCTTCCAGGAAGCTGCGCCACTACTTCCAGGGCCACCCCATCACGGTGGTCACATCATTCCCTCTGGAGCAGATCCTGCGCAATCCAAACGCCACTGACCGCGTCGCAGGGTGGAACATTGAGCTGCAACCTTTTGGCCTGCGCTTCGACACCACCAGGGTCATCAAGGGGAGAGCATTGGCTGACTTCGTCGCCGAGTGGACAGACACGCAGCAAGAAGAGCCTCATGAGGCAGAATCCACGCCAGCAGGAGACACGGTGCCAAGCCACTGGACCATGCACTTCGACGGAGCATTCGCATGCCAGAACGCTGGGGCTGGCGTCGTCCTGACCTCACCCAAGGGCGACAAGCTCTACTACGCCGTCCAGCTGTGCTTCACGACAGACAAGGTCTCCAACAACATCGCCGAGTACGAGGGCCTCCTCGCCGGGCTCAGAGCCGCAATCGCCCTCGGCATCAAGCGCTTACTCATCAAGGGCGACTCCCAGCTCCTCGTCAACTTCTCCAACAAGAGCTACACGCCTAAGGACGGCCATATGGCCGCTTACCTCGAGGAGGTCCGCAAGCTCGAGAAACACTTCAAGGGGATGGAGCTCAGGCACATCCCACGAAGGGAGAACCAGGAGGCCGACGACATCGCCAGGCGAGCATCACGCAGAGAAGCCCAGCAGGCGGGCGTGTTCGAGGAGAGGCTCACCAGGGCATCGGTGAAACAGCCAAAAGAAGCCGTTGAAATGAACATGGACGAAGAGCTCCCACCACCACCAACATCTGGAGCACCAGGCTGCGGTCCACCCACAGGGGAACGCCTGCTGCTGGCCATGACACACCAAGAGACGGGCTGGATCGATGAGCTCAAGGAGTACCTCAGGGACGGAGTCCTCCCTGAAGAGGACGCAGAAGCAGAGAGAGTTGCTCGCCAGGCCAAGTCATACTGCCTTCACGAGGGAGACCTGTACCGCAAGCGTCCAAATGGAGTTGCACTAAAATGCGTCCCCCCTGAAGAAGGCCGCCAGCTGATCAAGGACATACACAGTGGAGAATGTGGCCACCACTCATCATCACGCACCCTCGCAGGGAAAGTCTTCAGGAGTGGTTTCTATTGGCCCTCAGTACTTCAAGATGCAACCGCGTTGTCCAGGCTTGCGAGGCGTGCCAGTTCACGCCAAGCAAGTCCACCAGCCCGCACTGGGGCTCCAGACCATCCCTCTCTCCTGGCCCTTCGCGGTCTGGGGGCTGGACATCCTGGGACCTTTCCCACGCTCCAGCGGGGGCTACCGCTACCTCTACGTCGCCATCGACAAGTTCACCAAATGGGCGGAGGTTGAAGCGGTGCGCACCATCCCGGCGAGATCAGCGGTGAAATTCATCAGAGGCCTGGCCTGTCGCTTCGGCGTGCCAAATCGCATCATCACCGACAACGGCTCGCAGTTCACCAGCGGCATCTTCAGGGCCTACTGCGAGAGTCTCGGCACACGGCTCTGCTTCGCCTCGGTGGCTCATCCACGAAGCAACGGGCAGGCTGAGCGGGCGAACGCAGAAGTGCTCAAGGCCTCAAGACAAGAAGCTTCAATCGCCTCAAGGCCCACGGCAAGAACTGGATTGAAGAGCTCCCCTCCGTGCTCTGGTCCATCCGCACCACCGCCACGAAGCCCACTGGAGAAACGCCGTTCGCTCTCGTCTATGGCGCTGAAGCAGTCCTCCCCACCGAGATCAAGCATGGGTCCCCACGGATCCTTGCTTTCAACGAGGACAACCAAGAGGAGCTCCACAACGACGACTTGCTGCTGCTCGATGGACTACGTCGCCGTGCCGCCCTCCGAGCGGCAAAGTACCAGCAAGACCTGCGCCGCTACCACAGCCGCCACATACGGCCGCGCACCCTCGAGACAGGCGATCTCGTCCTCAGGAGGATCCTCTCCAGAGAAGGCCTCCACAAGCTCTCACCCATGTGGGAAGGCCCCTACAGGGTCGCGCACATCGCCAGGCCTGGCGCGGTACGGCTCGAGACGGAAGACGGCGATCCGATCAAAAATCCATGGAACATCGAGCACCTACGCAAGTTCTACCCGTGATCACGTCGCGGCAGGCATTTTTTGTCTCAAGAGGGAAGCACGCGTCTTCACCTCCCAGCTTCACCAAGCTTTCCCTTCACGAGGGCCATCTCCACTGAGAGTTTCCTACAACGCGTGCCACGGGCCGCGGGAAGCCTCAGCCACTCCATGTGGAACCCCATGCCCAGACATGGCGGACTTTGTCTTGGCCTCGCCAAGTGTAATGAACAATTTCAGGTCATCATGAACCTATTGCGCTTCGGCGCCGTTATGTAATATTGCTTGGTGAGTTTGCTTTCTTACATTTCATTCGCGCTCACATTTTTCCCCATGCGCACCTCGCGAGCGGGGGCTGAGCACGGTGCCTGTGTCTCGGGAGCATCCCAGCAGCATCGTAAAATCCAAAGGATCCGAGCTCTAACTCGTGGCTCTCCGCCCACGACCGTTATCTCACCAAAGAGCTCTGACTCGTGGGTTAGCTCCCATGCACGTCACCTCACCAAGGACCTTGGTGCTTATTCTCCTCGTGAGATACCCATGAGGAAATCTATGAGCGCGCATGAGTTGTACAACTATGCTTTGCTTGTGGGTTCGCCTCTCTCTCTCTCCAACACAGGGAACAAGACGCCTTGCAGGGCTCCAAAAGCTCCAAGCCAGTCTCAGGCAGCCTCGAGAGGGAGAACACCTCACCAGGAACACAACACCCTCTACAAAGCAGGCGTCTCGCCAGAGCTAAGTCCAGAACTTACGCCTCATGAGCTCTTTTTCCCTCTCGCTGGTTTTGTCGCCCCTCGAGCCTCTCTTTTCTCTCTTACGCCTCATGGGCTGCTTGCACGTCAAAGGGGAGCCCCTGAGCATCGCGCCTCGAGGGCTCTTACCTCTCTAAGCCTTACGCACCCCCCGGCCTTGTCGAGCCCTGACTCCGGCATACCGAAGCGGCGGTGCTATTTGCGCTAAGAGCAGGGTCCTAACGACGTAGAGCGAAAAAGACATGAGGGAACAGATAAAAGGCCTCCCGAGGGGCACTCACACTTGCACAAAGTTAAAGTGTCTTTACAAACCAGCACGAAATAAAAGTGACAAATCTTAAGATAACTGGTGCCCTTGGCACATCTCTCTACAGGGGCAACCTAAGCAGCGGGGTTGTCGTCGTCGCCGTCGACGTCCTCGTCGTCCACCTCCTCAGCACCAGCCTCGTCGTCGCTCTCCTCAACCTCGACCCTCTTGAAGCGTTGAGTGTACTTCTCCACGTCGTCCCACACCGAGGCGTCCAGCTTCGGCGAGCTCCTTCTCCAGAGGCTCCATCACAGACGCGAAATCGAAGCCGGGGTGGAGGTGTGCAAGGTTGGCGAAGACTTGGCCGATCGCGACGCCAAGGAGCTCGCGGCTCTCGGTGTCGACCAAGTCGTCGAGGTTCGTCACGACCTCTTCAAACTTGGTGAGGAGCTGCTCGAAGAAGCCAAGGTAGACGGCGACGTCCTGGTTCCCCTCGACAGAGAGCCTGGGGGCTTCGGTCCCCAGGCGGCCCGCACGGCGCGCGCGCCTCACCAAGGAAGCAAACATGCGCTCCCGCTGGCGCGACAAGACCTGCGCAGTCAGAGCGCTCCGCCGAGCTTCCTCGACGAGTTCCACAACAGGCCCCACCTGCTGCTGCATCTCGTTCATGTCCTGCGTCAAGGAGGCAAGGTCCTGCTCCGCGTGCTTCCGAGCCTCCACAGCGTCATGAAGGCGGGAGTCGAATCGCTGCTTCTGAGCCTCAAGCTCCCTGATGCGGGCCTCGAGCTCGTTGCGTCTCTTCGTGAAGCGCGCCTCCTGCTTCTTGGCCTTGTCCGCGAAGTCCTTCCTGCAATTGTCGCGGAAGAGCTGCTCCTTGGTCGCGGACTCCGCCGCCAGCTGCTCCTCCTTCTTGCGGAGGTTCTCGTTGGTCAGCGCGAGGCGCTTCTGGTAGAACGCCTCGTCTTGAGTGACTTTGCTCTCGCGAGACTCCAGGTGCTCCCGCTGCGCGACTGATCCTTCTCGATCTGTTCGACCTGTTCCTCGCGCTTGCGCAGCTCGGTCTCGCGGGCATCAAGTTCTGCCCCGCGCTGCACCATCTGGTTCTCACGGACACGCAGGTCCTCGCGGAGCTTCTCCAGGCCTTGCCGCACGGTCTCCGACTCGGCAATGATTCCCGCCTCGCGGTCTAGGAGCTCCTTGTGCTTGGTGGAGACCGCCGCCTCGCGCGCCGCCAGCTCCTGATGCTTGGCCTCCGTCTCCGCCTCGAGAGCCTCGCGCTTAGCGCTCAGGACCGCAAGGGTCTCCTCGACCTCGCGGACCACGCTGAGGCGGATCTCTTCAGCAGAGCGCAGCGCCGCCTCGCGTTGCGCCTGGGCTGCCTCGTCCTTCCGGCGGCAGCGCTCCACGGTCTCCTGGAGGCAAGCCCAGCCCCGCGCAAGCTCGGCGACCTCCTCCGCCCTGGTGCGGTCTTCCTCAGCGAGCTGGGCCTCGAGCCCATCGAGCACCTCCCTCGCCGAGCGAAGGACGGCCTCTCGGCGAGCTGCGACAGGGCGCCGACCCAGCAAGGCTAGGGCCCACGATTCTCCAGAGGGCCTGGAAGCGCCAGCGCCTGCTGAGGACTCCGGGGCATCGCGCCTTGGGCTCTGGGTGACCTCGAGGCGCGCCTGGGGGCTCTGCTGGGAGCCTCCCTCTTCTTCCGTGCAAGGGGCCTTCTGGGGGCTCTGGCGAGAGCCCCCCTCGCCTTCTGCGCTGGGAGCCTTCTGGGGGCTCGAGGCGCCCCCACCATCAGCTCCGCCATTTCCCTGCCCCTGGGGAGCACTCTCCTCCTCCTCAGGAGCAGGGTTGGCCTTCTCTGCTGAGGCCGTCCCCGCGGCAGCCTCAGCGCCCACCGTAGGCCCTCCAAGGCCCGAGCTCGGTGGAGGCGACGGCACCGTGGTGTCCTCCATGTCGACGTCAGCATGCGTCTCTGCAGACGCAGCTGTTCCCGCCGTGCCCTCCTTCGCCGGCGGCGTGGTCCTTGCCGCGTCCACCTCCGGCGTCTTCTCTTGCTGCGCGGGAGAGCGTCAGGCCGCGAAGGCGGCGGCGTCGTCACTTCAGCCTCCTCCTCCCTCTCCTCGTGGCGCTCCTCCGCCCCAGGAGGTGGCGTCGCAGCCTCGGGAGAGGAAGCGGTGGCCTCGTGGTGCACCTCTTCAGTTGTGGGCGTCACGGACGCCGCGGCAGAGCCAGAGATCTCTCCAAGTCTCCGGAGCCTCCGCCTCTTTGGCTCCTCGGTGCGTCTGGAGAGGAAAAGACTCAGAAACCCTCGAGAGGCACACACCAAGAACAACATCAAACAGGAAAGGGAGTACAAAAACTTACGCCGCGGTGTCGACCCACTTCCTCTTCTTCCGCTTCGCGGGCGGAGCACTGGGCCCCGCGCTCGTCCGTGCCTCTGTCTCCTCCTGGGCCCCGGCGTTCCTGTCGTGGATCGCCTTGGAGCGAGGCTCGCAGTGGCCCGACGAAGCATCGTCATCGTCGCTCTCCTCCTCCCCCTCAACACGCCGCGAGGGGGCAACCACGAACTCGTCGCCGCTGCCTGAGGAGACTCGTGGACCTCAGCTTCAGGCGCCGCACTCTTCGAGGCGCTCGAATTCCCCGCCGAGGAAGCAGCGTCTCCCGAGGCGCCGGTCGCGCCCGCATCGGACTCTGCGGGCGTCTCCGTCGTCTCCTCATCGCCCTCAACTGGCGCCCCCTGCGCCGCAGACTCCGGGTCCTCGCGAGGCCCAACGTGCCCCTTAGGCACCAGGCCCCACTGATCGAACTTCGGCATCGCCTGCACATGCGAGACGCGGCGCCCGAGATCGATCCGATGAAGCGGCACAGTCTGGTCAGTGGGCACGGGGATGTCGGAGACGTGAAGAGAGTCTCCATGAGGGCGTGCAATTCCTCCTTCGTGTAGAGGGTAGCGCTCAGGCGCATCTTGTCCCTCTGGTTGGAGTACAGCCACATCGCGTCCGCGTGCCTCTGGAGCGGAGCGATGCGGCGCCTCACGAAGTCCTTGGCCACCATCTGCCCGGTGAGGCCGGCCTCGCGGAGGTCCCTCAAGCGCCTCACCACAGGGCCAAGCGTCGCGCCCTTGAGCCCTTTGGAGGCCCAGCTCGCCCTCTTCGTCGGAGGCGCTTCAGGCAGCTCGAAGAAGGCGCTCTGGCTCCCGAACTGCATGAGGAACCAGCGCTTGCGGAAGTCCTCCACCTTCTTCGTCACGCTGGTCACGATGTTCTCGCCGTTCGCGCGATGGGGATGTAGACGCCCTTCATGCCGTCGGTGATGCGGAAGGACACGCACCCTGACCGCTCCTTGTTCGCCGTGAACCGGAGCGCGTAGAAGCTGCGGAAGAGGTCCACCGAAGGCGGAATGCCGATGTACGCCTCGCAGAGGTAGGCGAAGATGGCGAGGACGAGGATGGAGTTGGGGTGGAGATGGAGAACCTGGATCTGGTAGCGCTCCAGGACCGCCAGGAAGAAATCGGAGAAGGGAGGAACGAGCCCGGCGAAGAGAGAGTGCATGAAGATGGGGTAGAAGCTGCCGTGGGAGTTGCCCGCGCGCTTGAGCACGGTGGCGCCGTGCTCGTTGGTCTTCGAAGCCGCCATGTGGCGCACCTTGTCCAGCTGCGCCTCCGTCTCGAAGCGGGAGCCGCTCAGAGCCGGCTCGAAGTCGCCGTCCGCTGCGCCTCAGCGGACTCGCCGCCCTGCGCCACTGCCTTGCCCTTCGAAGCAGCGGTGGCTTTCTTGGGCGCCATTGCAGCAAGGTCGCGAAGGAGGAGATTGGGGATTGAGCGCTGGGAGGAAGGAGATGAAAGGGGAACGAATGAAGCGATGGCCGCCTGCGCCGAGCTCTTCGCCTTATATCGGCTCATCGAGCCGTTACAGGGACATGGCGGGACCCACCACCACGCCCGTTGCTTCAGAGGAGATCGTGGGATCGTGTCGCAGGCTTCTTTGGGCCCACGATGATTCGCCTCTGTCTGAGGAGCTCCAACGTGCCCATCGCGGACCCGGGGGCTACTGTCGGCCCAGTGAAAACCAGGGTGTCATGGGCCGGCCTGCCACAGCCCTCGAACGCTCCGCAGGAATTTCTGCTAAGGACCAGGCTTTCAGCCTGGCGAGCCTCGCGAGGCATTTTCCCTCGCGAGGGCTTATTTGCTCGACTGAGCATTTCTGCTAAGGACCTAACGATCGGCCTGGAGGCCTCGAGAGGGACCTCTGCCTCGGGAAGGCCTCTCCTAGAAGATCTTCAGGCCGTGGCGCGTCTCCGCGCCACCCTCGGGAGGTTTTCCCTCGCGAGAAGTCAACGGCTGCAGAACCTCAGCGAGGGTTCAGGCCTCGCGGGATTCCTTCAAGTGGAAGCAAGCTCCTGCGCCGCTGCAGAGCGCACATGGGCTCTGCGCCCGCCGCAGAGTGACGCGCGCGCCTGCGCGTGATGACGAAGACGCCGCAGTTGCCATTCTCGTGTATAAAGTGGTCAAAGGAGCTGCGGCAAGCAAAGCGGACTCCAAGACTTGCCAAATTGGTGATAAAGTGGCCGGCCGCCGCTACGCTCCAACTGTGACGTCACCGTGGGGCGCGCCCCACGGTTCTGCAGCGCCAGCCCACCGTCCTGGTTGGACGGTGGCTTTTTCTGCCAAGACGACGTGCTCCCTGCCATGGACCGTGTCCATGGACGCCCCCGACGCTGTGCGCTGTGCTCCAATTCGGCGGCATTGTGGTATCCCTTCCCGCCGGAGGTTTTCGAGGAAGAGGACCAAGCCCAGTATATAAGGAGCCAGTGTACGACCTAGGAGGGGGATCCCGCATTCGACAACTCATTCCACAACCAAGGAGCTACTTCTGAGAAGAAGACGGAGCTCATTCCACCATAGTCCTCCATAGCCACAGCAGTGCCCTCGGCAAGCACACTTGTACTGTGAACCTCTCCAAGCAGTGCAATACATCTTAGCAGTACGTAGGGCTTTTACACCTCACGGTGGGCCTGAACCTGGGTAGCGGCTCGTGTTACCTCTCTGTCGTGATGTTCCTCACCGAGCTCGACGAGCACCGTCGCCGAGGTTGTTGAGGATTTGTTTGACGTTGTGTTCAGCCCCTTACTCGTTTCCTGGCACTTGAGAGACACCCCCAGTTCCTGGGACTAGTCTCCGACAGTGAGTGAGTGTGTATCTCTTGTGCAAATCCGTTCCCCACCAAAAGCAATTGAGCTAGCGTCCATCTTGTGTTGGGTGACATTTGAGCACGTAGTCTTCGTTAGGTCGTCTATCTTCGAGTGCTCGCCCTTTGGTCGCCCAACCCCATCATTCGCTTTTGTGTGTGTTTCTTGATACTTTGTGGTTGGAGTTTCTTTGGTAATTTGATCATTGTGGATTTTCTCTACCTTTGACAATATACTTGTCGTCGGGTTTGCTTGTTTCGTTTGCCACTTCATACCTTCCTATCCTCATAAGTGTGTGTGTTGGGTGTTAGAACCGGATTCTCTCCTCACAAGCTACATTATTCTTGGGATATAGTTTGTCTTGGTTTTTCTTTACCGCATATCTCACTTGATCTTGAGAAAATGTTTAGGGGAAGTACAAACGGAAGCTCAAGCTCGGAAGAGGAAATCCATGGTGGAGTTCGCGGTGATCATGGCTATGTCACACAATCGGAGCTTGTTGGCATGCGACACTTTCTTCGTGAAACCTAGGACGCTACGAGCGCCGTCTTCAAAATCAAGAGAACACCTTCAACGACCGCATGCAGTCAAGAAGCAAATATGGAGCGGTTGACCGAAGCTATCAACAACCTTGTGCGACAACGAGCGTCTTCACACTCAAGCCGTACAAGAAGCACCTCAAGGTCGACACAAGCACGTCATGGACGTCATGAACCTCGACAAGAACGTCAACATGATCCAAGGCGCGACGCCCATGAACGACCTCCTCCGTTGAACAACCACATGATCTTCACGCGAACAATGCCAATGCGCATCAAGAACAACCTCACCAAAATGTTGAACATCGCGAACGCATACCATCACCACCACCGCAACAACGTGATCGTCATGACCCATTGGCTAATGACAATGGCGTTCCGGGTGCGAATGACTTTGGTGAACAAGGACGTCACCCTCGTCATCCTCCAAGGCCACGTCATCAAAATCATGACAATGCGAACAATGTCGAACAACCCGTTCCTCAACAAGAGCTACCTCCTCAACATGCGCCTCGTCAAGAGCTTCCTCATGATCGTCACCAACACCAACGTTCCGAGTCAAGTGATAACGAGTCAAGCCAACACAATGGTGATGGACTCAATCGAAGGAGACGTGGACGTGCATTCCCACGTGGTGCCATGTGACAACTATGATGACTTGACCAACGTCCGCTTTGACATACCCAAGTTCTACGGCACAAGTGATCCGGAAGCTTACTTCTCATGGGTACTCAAGGTTGACAAGATCTTCCGTGTGCAACGCTTCTCCGACAACAAGAAGGTTGCCTTAGCCTCGATGGAGTTTGAAGAGTATGCCCTCTTGTGGTGGGAACAACTACAAGATGCTCGCGTCGCTAACCACCAACAACCAATTGACACTTGGGTTGAAATGAAAGAAACAATGTACAAGCGCTTCGTGCCAAGCCATTACACTAGAGACTTATACAAGAAGTTGCAAGAGTTGAAGCAAGGTTTGAAGTCGGTTGACGAGTACTACAAGGAAATGGAAATCTCCATGATGAGAGCCAATGTCAACGAGTACGAAGAGCAATCCATGGCTCGTTTCATGAATGGCCTCAACTATCCAATCAAGAAGATCGTGGAGTTCCAACCATATGCCTCTTTGGTTGAGCTAGTACATCAAGCTTCCAAGGCCGAGCGCCACGTGCTTGAAGAGCTCAAATACCTCAAGACAAAGGCATTCTTCGCCAACAAGCCTTCTTCGTCAACTCCTACACCTTCACAAGCTCTTCCTCAAGCGAACACTCGAGGTCCTCCAAGAGTCTCTACATCGACACCTCAAGCGCCTCAACCTTTCAAGAAAGTACCTCCCCTACCAAGGCGCCTCAAGGATCTTCGTCCGGCACAAGACTTTGCAATGCTACAAGTGCGGCGGACAAGGGCACAAATCTTTTGAGTGCACCAACAAGAAGGTCATGATCATCAATGACATGGGAGAGTATGAATCTATGAGTGAAGATGAGTACAATGCTTTGAACAAGGTCGCCACAATGCAAAGTGCTCAAGAAGAAGAAAGTGAGATATATTGTGATGGCGACAACAACCCTTCCTTGGTTGTGGCAAGAGCTTAACCACCAATGTTCAAGTGAAGAAGACCAAAGATGCAACTTGTTCCAAACAAGAGCGGGAATCAATGGAAAGTCCATCAAGGTCATCATAGATGGTGGAAGTTGCCACAACCTAGCGAGCAAAGAACTTTGTGATAAGCTCAACTTGAAGTTCAAGAAGCACCCACATCCTACCATGTGCAATGGTTGAGTGATACCGGAGCCGTCAAGATTCAACACATGGTGCAAGTGTCCTTCAAGATTGGAGCCTATGAAGATACGGTTGATTGTGATGTTGTGCCTATGAACGTTTGTCACTTACTCCTTGGGCGTCCATGGCAATTTGACAAGGGTGCTATGCATGATGGACGACAAACTACTATAGCTTCAAGAACAACGACAAGACCTTCGTCCTTCGTCCCATGACACCAAGTCAAGTCATCGCCGACAACGCCAAGACTATTGCAAGGGCACAACAAGATCGTTCGTCTAGTGAGATGAGTGGTGAGCGAGAGACCCACCATAAAGTGAGTGAGAGCCACAAGCCAAATGAGTGTGACACTTCAAAGAGAGTTCCCACAAAACTTACACTATTTGCCACAAAGAGAGATGAGGGAGTTGAGAGAGAACCCATCCACCCTCCACTATGTGCTCATATGCAAGGGTGAAGTTTCTATGACTAACACTTTCACAAACCTTCCTCCTTCTTTGTTGTCTCTTTTGAAGGACTTTGAAGATGTCTTCCCTCAAGAAGTGCCACCGGGACTACCTCCTCTACGCGGAATCGAGCACCGCATCGACCTTGTTCCCGGCGCACCGCTACCAAACCGCGCTCCTTACCGCACCAACCCCGAAGAGACAAAGGAGATCGAGCGGCAAATACAAGAACTTCTTGCCATGGGACACATCCGCGAGAGCTTGAGTCCGTGTGCCGTGCCCGTCATCTTGGTACCCAAGCACGACAACACTCTTCGCCTTTGCATGGATTGTCGCCCCATCAACGCCATAACCGTTCGGTATCGCCATCCTATCCCTCGACTTGATGATATGCTTGATGAGCTTTGTGGTTCCGCTATATTCTCCAAAATTGATCTTAAAAGTGGATATCACCAAATAAGATGTGTGAAGGTGATGAATGGAAGACCGCATTTAAAACAAAGCTTGGTCTTTATGAGTGGCTCGTCATGCCATTTGGTCTTTCCAATGCACCTTCTACTTTTATGCGTCTCATGAATCATGTTTTGCGTCCTTTCATTGGAAATTTGTTGTGGTATACTTTGACGACATCCTTATTATAGCAAATCTTTGGAAGAGCACACTTCTCATGTTGCTCAAGTTTTGTTGGTTCTTCGCAATGAAAAGCTTTATGCAAATCTTTCTAAGTGCACTTTTGCCACCAACAAACTTGTTTTCTTGGGTTTTGTTGTTTCTTCGGATGGAGTTGAAGTCGATGAAGCAAAGATACAAGCAATTCGGACTTGGCCTTTTCCGATGTCACTTGAGGAGTTGAGACGTTTTCTTGGTTTTGCCGGATTTTACCGCCGTTTCATCAAGGATTTTTCCACAATTGCTTGCCCCCTCCATGAACTTACAAAGAAGAATGTACCTTTCATTTGGGGCAATGCACATGATTTTGCTTTCAATGAGCTCAAACGGTTATTAACCGAAGCACCACTCCTTGCCCTTCCGGATTTCTCTAAGACATTTGAGATTGAATGCGATGCAAGTGGATTGGGCATTGGTGGAGTGCTTATGCAAAATGGTAGACCCATCGCATACCATAGTGAGAAACTAGATGGAGCTCGCTTGAATTACCCCATTTATGACAAAGAGTTATTTGCTTTGGTTCGTGTTTTGGATGTGTGGCAACATTACCTTCGTCCTAAGGAATTTGTCATTCATTCCGACCATGAATCCTTGAAATATTTGAAAAGTCAAACAAATTTGAACAAAAGACATGCTAAGTGGGTTGAGTTCATTGAGTCTTTCACTTTGTAATCAAATACAAGAAAGGTAAAGACAATGTGGTCGCGGATGCTCTATCCCGCAAGGCCAACCTACTTACACGTCTTGACATTAGTGTCTTGGGTTTGGATGAGATTAAAGAGTTGTATGCTACCGATGCTTTCTTTGGAGACATTTTCGCTCAATGTTCGGAGCACAAAGGAATTGGTGATTTCTATTTGCACAAAGGTTTCTTGTTTAAGGCTAACAAACTATGTATACCCGAGTCTTCGCTTCGTTTGGTCCTTTTGAAGGAATCTCATGGAGGAACACTCATGGGTCACTTTGGCCGCGACAAGACCTACGCCATGCTCGCCACCAACTACTATTGGCCAAGAATGAAGCGTGATGTGGAACGCCTAGTTCGACGATGTTCTACATGTCTCAAAGCTAAGTCTACTCTAAACTCTCATGGTTATATACACCTTTGCCTATTCCACATCACCCATGGTCCGATATAGCTATGGATTTTGTCTTAGGACTCCCACGCACTAAAACAAACAAGGATTCCATCTTTGTCGTCATTGATCGCTTCTCTAAAATGGCACACTTTATACCTTGCAACAAGAGCGACGATGCTTCACACATTGCTACTTTGTTTTTCAGGGAAATCGTCCGTCTTCATGGCGTGCCAAAGACCATTGTGTCGGATCGTGACACCAAGTTCGTGAGCTATTTTTGGAAGACTTTGATGGCCAAGATGGGAATCAAGCAACTATTCTCCACCGCATACCACCCTCAAACCGATGGCCAAACCGAAGTGGTGAACCGAAGCCTATCTACACTCCTTCGTGTGTTGATCAAGCCTAACTTGAAGAATTGGGAAGAGTGCATCCCACACGCCGAGTTCGCCTACAATCGAGCACTTCACCGCGCAACAAAGAGAACACCCTTCGAGGTCGTCTATGGCTCCAACCCCTACACCGCGCTCGACATGCTACCACTTCCACTCCGTGAGCAAGTTAACATGGACTTCGACAAGCGAGCCGCTTACATGAAGAAGCTCCATGAGGAAACAAGAACTACACTCGAGAAGCACAACAAAGACCATGCTACGAAGATGAACAAACACAAGCGCGCCATGATATTTGAAGAAGGAGACCTTGTTTGGCTACACCTTCGCAAAGATCGCTTTCCGGATGCAAGGAAGTCCAAGCTTCACCCTCGTGGAGATGGACCTTTCAAGGTTATCAAGCGCATCAACGACAATGCCTACAAGATCGACATCTCCACTCCAAACACTTGGTCCATGACACCTTCAACGTCGCCGACCTATCGCCATACCTTGGAACATCAAGCGATGAGGATGACCAAGAGTCGAGGACGACTCTTTTCCAAGGGGGGGGGGGGAGATGATGTAGCCCGACCTACGTCTCCTACAACAAGTGGCCCAATGACAAGAGCAAGAGTCAAAGCCTCCATGATAAGGTGAATTCACTCCTATCTATGTGTGATCTCGACACTCCTTTGAATGGTTTGCTACTTCATTCGGATACTTTGTGCATACTCAGGAACCACCTTGATGATGACCCTCAATGGAGTGAAGAAGATGACCAAGAGAAGACCCAAGAAGATGGCCAAGAAGAAGAGCGAGGAAAAGAAGCTGGAATTCCTGAAGAGAGCCGGCCGGTACTACCGGGCCCGCACGGCCGGTACTACCGCCGAAACTCCCGACGGTACTGGATACGAGGCCACCCTAAGCGGTACTACCGGAATTAATTCTGGTACTACCGGGCTTCCGCACGTCCGGTACTACCGGCCAAATCAGGCCGGTACTACCGGCCCTGCGCGTGCCTGCAGGCAGATCTGGGTTTTGACCCATGTATTTCGTCCCCTTTTGCCAAGACTATAAATAGGACCCCTCCATCTAGATCTAGGGTTAGACAATGATTTGGGATTAGAGTAGAGCCTTGCTCCTTCTTCTCAAAGTGTCTCTTTCCTCCTATGGAGATGACTCAAGGCCTCCCTTGTGGAGATGAACCAAGGCCTCCTCTTGAGGAGAAGATCCCTGCGTGGATACCAAGTCTTCCGCTTGTAGTTGCGATTACTTGCTAATCTTCCCTCTTCGAGTGGCTAGATTGGATTGGTTGGATTGACCAATTGGACAAACAATTCTAAGAGTAAGGTGTGCTTGGGAGAGGAGAATTGGGGGCTACCCTCGGGGATTTGTTACCAATTGAGTCTTGCCGAGTTGCTACTTGCTATTTACCCTTGTGTGTTGATTTCCCCTCTTTGTGTTCTTCGTGTTCATCGCGTGTTCTTCGTGTTCATCGCTCCCTCCGCACAAATCCGTGAAAATCGGACCAACCCACATCAGTTTGGAAGTTGGATGAAACTTATTCATGTTTTACCTCTACTCATTATATATCTTTCCAAAGTGTCCACCTTTTATATTCAGATTTACAAGAATACTCTATGACCATTATAGGATGTTTTTTACTTTTCATTATGCATACATTTGGTCCATAGTACTTTCTTCTATGTTACACTTTGTGAATTATCATTGAACACCCTTACATTGAATATTTGATATCACTTCATAATCTATCTTGTATATTGCTACTCCTTTGAAGAATCAATCATTTGACTCTATGTAGCAATAATAATCATCTTTGATATCCTTTGATAGTATTAAATTGCAAAGTCCATGTTAGTTTTATCACCTTCATACTCGAGGACGAGTATAGGTTAAGCTTGGGGATGTTGATGCATGTAAAATGCATACATGAACTTTGCATTATATTACTTATATTTCAATCATATTTGCATCATATAAGGGTTATATCATTGATTTATATTGATTTTGGGAATATTTTATTGTTTCCCTATTTTTCTGGAATTAACCCTGCACAGGCAGAAAACCCTATTTTCTATATTTTGATGCTTCAGGGACCAAAACGACGTCCAAATGACCTAATAATTTACGAGCATCAGTTTTTGGAAGGAACGAAGCGTGGGAGCGAAGGAAGCGAACAAACGGAGGCCCGAGGGCCAGAAGAAGGGGGCCCACGTGGCCAGATTCCTTAGCCGCGAGGGACCCACCATCTGGGCCCTCGTGGCTCTGTTGCCGTCGATCTTTTTTCCCGATCCTCCGTCTTGACATAAAACGACTATAAAAATAGTCCCCGACGCCCTTCGGAAAAGAGCGCCGCAGAAACACAGAAACCACGAAACAGAGACCTGGAGTTGCAGATTGGAGGGGGAAAACTCCGGCGGGGCGCTGCCGGCGTGGTCTCCATCTTCTCCAACGACTTCTCCACCATCTCCATGATGAAGAGGGAGTAGTCCACCCCTGGACTATGGGTTTGTGGAAGTAACTTATGTATCTCTCCTCTCTTGAGCTTCACTAATTAGTATCGTATGAGCTGCTGAACATGATTACGGTCATCTATGTAATACCTTTGTGGTGGATCTTTATATGAGTTAATATATGTTTGAGATTGCAATAGTTTTGTTTCAGTTATGAAAGTAGATGCATATTATGTACCCGTTCTTGTTTACTTGTTTTGATCAAGCATGTGTATGAGAGCGTGTGAGGGGGAACGTGTGCATTAGTTGGAGTAACGGGGGGTGGCTAGTGCGGTGAACGTGAGAGAAAGTTCCGCGATCCACTTGGGTTTTTACCTTACTTTGTTGCCTCACTAGGGATAAAGAAAAATACCTTGCTATAGGAGATGTGGGTGTGACCATTGCCACTACTCCATGACTAGATCTAGCATGTTCTTATTTTAACTTCATGTCATGATACTTAATGCTATGCTCTGATTTATCTTAAATACTAAGGTGTTATGATTTAGTTCGCGTCTTGGTGGAGTATAGGAGAGATTAATAAACAAAAGATCTCTATGTTAGGACGTGATGCCCATATAATTAGTAACTTGTCGTGAAACCTTTTTGTTGCAATCTCATATGTCAATTCTAGTGTTCCATTATCTATCACTTTATTAAAGAGAGAGTGCATTTGTGAAACCATGAACCCCGGTCCATTTTTAATCATAAGAAACACCTTTCCAACAACTTTTATCCACTTTACATTTTCTGCCATTTAAAAATCCGAAAATACAAAAACACTTTTATATCTTGCATTCACAATACAAACCCCAAAATATCATCCATCATTGTTTCCACCATCCTTGCATATTTATTTATCATCATTGCATATTTATTTACTGGTTTGCATTCATTATATTTTCATATCATTCTCACACCTTGTTCTTGACAACCACTTGGTGAGGTTGAGGGCACAAACAATTTACTTTGTTTTGTAGGTTTTCAAGAGAAGGATAAGAAGATAAATCTTTCACTACTGATTCCCGAGAGTTCGATATTAAACTCTCGAGTCACCCCTCGTGGGGAAAACCGTCTTTCCTATACTATACACTCTGCACTTGGAGTCTCAACCTAACCCATATTCTTTTGACGCAGGTAACTACGTCAAGAGCCATCAATGGGTCGCCCCGTTGGAGTTGTCCTTAATCTTAACCACAAAAATCAGGTGTGACTACGTTGACATTATCATGTAGAGTTTAACTAATCCATGCACTTATTTAAGTATATAACGGGAACTGATTGACAACTTCATCAATCCGCTCAAATATCCGTGAACATATGGGACATATCAACATAGAAGTAGAACATCCAAAGGGACCAAAACTTTCTTAAGTATACAATTTGATGTGTATGCTATAGAGAGATAATCACAACAACTCACAAGTGGTTAGGGTCTAAACAATACAACCGTAACGTCAAGCTTGGCTGAACTGGGTTTGATCGCTTTGACTTATCGATCACAAACCGGCTTTCTTCAACGGTTCTCGTCTCAATAATACATACAGATACAAAGGACAAAGGTTAAAACACTCATTGGCAACAAATTTGACCAACAAACTTGTCACTGATGTAAAAGCTCAACAACATTGGTTCTCTAAATTGTTGCACATCATTACATGTGCAGTGGTTCTCTAAAAAGGGTAGAAATTAGTTATATGCAATGGCGGAGCTAGAGCATTTGCAATCAGGATGCCCAGAGGAGCCATAGCAGATAAAATGCAATTTTAGGGGGTGCATATAAGGTGAAAAAATGCTAATTTACGAAGAAAATGTTTTGCACCTGGTGTCTTGTGCACCCGAGAAGCTGGCTGTATATCTGCCACTGGTTATATGCATTGCATTCAAATGTGAAAAAACTATGAAATTATAAAAAACATGCCGAAGGGATTAAAGTTTCACTTACATCGATGAGTCGGGATTAGATCGTCGATTTGTGTGTGATAAATTTCAACATGGCCTTTCCTAATTTTATAAGTTTGAGCACAATTCAAATGTTTATGCGAAACAAAAAAGTTGCACAAAACAATAATATCTCATACATTCATTTGGATAAAAATTTGTAAATTTAATTTTCGAAATAAATAATGTTGAAAATCGAAATACATGAAAATAAATTGATAAAAACGAATAAAAATATGATTCGAATACACATCGTTATTGATCACATAAGTATTTTTTTACATTATTTAATGAAGTATTGCAAGGTACTAAATAAATAGAATAAAATGTTACAAAAATTAGATAAATAATTTCTAAACTAAGGTCATGATCCTCTTCTTCCTAGAAAACAAACATCAAAGACAAAAGAAAGGATGGGTATTGCAAAATTGTTTGCCGTTACCTTTGATGTGGCATTTTAATGTTTGGATCAGTAAAGGCAACATGGGACAAAGGCAACAAGTATATTATTTTTTTGAGAGGAAGGCAACAAGTATATGATCCATATCCTTAGACGCAAGAAAGGCATAATTTAGTGATTCATTCATGATTAGCAACACAAGGCAGTAATATTTCCTAGATCCTAAATAGCCCACGTAATGTATTAAATGGATATAGATTGACAAGGAAAAGTCAATCTGATCCAAAAGCCCAGAATAGTTTAGAGCCCACATGGTTAATCAAGGAAATTGTAAACTGTCAAAGCCCACAGAGAATAGAAGCCCACATAGCCGGATCACAACAGTGTATTTACACTTTAGAAATATTTCCATCATAGATGGAATTACAAGTTTTAGAGTACTTGGTAATTTTAACAACCGTCCATCCGGTTAAATCTGACGGTGAAAAAATAGGAACTACCGGAAACTACCAGAAGAAAACTACCTGAAAACTACCGAAATTGTATTATCTTCTATCTGATATTAAAAGGGTATTTTGGTAATTTGTCCCTCCGTCCCCACTGCTATGGTAATTTTTTCAAACTGCTGTCACTGGCAGTCCCGGACATTTGGGTTCTATTTGAAAGAAAATCATTCGGAAATAGTGACCACTTGGCTTGTATATAGAATACTGAGAGCAAATATTCGTACGGCTGGACTTTGCCTAATGATACTAGTTTTTTGTTTCTAAGTTCAGATCCCTATTCATGTTCACGCATTTTTCACTCATTGTGTGCTCTACATCATGAAATCGTTATCAACGATTTGAACTTGGTGAAATACACACAACAGAGAGCAAAACGGGTGTGCGCCGGACCGCGCCCGCCGCGATGGACATAGTCGCACGGTGGACTCCACGGCCGGGCATCCTCGGCACCTCCTCTGCTGAGCACACGCGGCAGCTCCTCGGCTGCTGCTCCTCTCGCGCCGGCACCAGAACACCGTCGCGGGTGGACGCGGCTGTGGCTCTCGCGCCGGTGGGTGGTCGTGGCTCCATTAGTAATTGATCCAGCTGCTGCTTCCAAAGTTGTACGTGTATGCGCGTTCGGTCAAGGCGCCGGCGCCGACCTCTCTGCGGCGTGCGTCTCGGCTCGTGCCCTGCCGCGTCGCCGCCGTGCGACTATGTCCGACAAGGACACCGACGAGGTCGTCACGAGGATCCGCGCGCTTCATGTTGCTCCTGGTCGTCAACACCTCCCCCGTCTCTTCCTCGTGTCACAACCATAGTACCATACATCAATGGCATCGCCCCTCGGATGTGCCGTACAGCTCGTCCCCCACCTTTATATAATGTCTAGGAGGTAGTTTTAGACCCTCTTCATCGTTTCCTCTCCTCGGCGTCGCCGATACTTCCTCCTCGCCTCGCTATCTCCTGCCATGGGCTGGCTGCGCGCTCCGGAGCTCCGAGGCAGGCTAGCACCGTTGTCCCCGTCGTCCTACGCCACCCCGAGGCTCTCCATCATGTCCAGGAACACTGCCTTGTCGTCCTCTACGTATATGTACAAGGAAAGGAATCGAGCCCACGTTCCTCCGTTCATCGCCATCGAGCTCGTCTTCCTCGCGTCCGTTGCGCGTCGGCCGCGCGTCGATTAGCTGCCATGGGTGCACCCCCGTCTTCCCCATTGCCATCCTCGGAACCGCAACAACATCACGAAGCTCCTGGGCACCTCCTCGTCGATAACCGTGACCTTCAGCAGCAGTCCCCACCCCCACAAAGCCTCGCTTCGGCATACACCATTGACGTCTCTCCAGCAGCAGTCCGACGCCGACGTACCAGCCATCCCCACCACCGCGGCCACGGCGTCTCGCCCGCCGTGCTGCACCGCCGCCAACGCCTGCATCGCAGCCATCTGCTTCATGTATCCTGCTTGTCCAGCTCACGTGCGCCGGAGATAGAGAAGTGGCGGAGGAGAGGCGAATCGAGGGGAGAAGAGGAGCAGATCGAGGGAGACCAAGTCTGTTCGTGGACAAATTACCATCGTACCCCGGACTAATTAAGATTCAGTGCTTCGATGGCTGACATAATTTAGTGGGGATAGAGTCAAATTCAACGGCTGAAATATTTCAGGTGGGGAGCTACCCGAAACTACCAGTGGTAGTTTTCCAAGCACCGTAAAAGAGCTCAAATGAAATATATGAAGAATAATCACTAATTTGAGAAATATTTCCATTTTAGACAATTAGATGATCAAATTAAAGCAATTATTATGAAATGATGATTGAGCAAGACAACCACAATATAATTTTATAATAATCGCCATTGGAAAAGATAACATCGTCAGTCACTCAAATTAGATTACATGTATTCATACATACATTCTAAGTTAAGGGTAATCTTGACGAACGAATTTTTATAGGAATTTTCTACAATTTTAACCAGTAGATGTTTTCTCTTAACGAACCTTTTTAGAGGAAGATTTACTTAATGCATTTGTACAATTTAATTTAATATGATTCGCATCAACACATTATCTTGCAATTTTTCTGGAGCATCCATAGTCATGTCAGAAAAATTAGGTTCTTGGTTTAAAGAAGGATTCATGAAGATCTGTACCTTCCTACTTTTCTGGATTTTAGAATCCTAAATTCAGAAGAAGCCGTTAGCAGTTAATTTTGTTCGTAGTCTCCAGTTAACCCATATATAACGAGGCCTTGGCAGAGCTAGCATTCTGCCGAGACTCATTTGCTCTCCAGTAGTCCACTGACAACTCGGAATGAGGTGGCTATCCACCTCAGTCAAAATACCCAATCCAATATTGACATGTCAGACAACCAAAACTCTCTCACAAACAACTTAATTTATCCTAGCATGTAGTATCAGTGCTGCAAACCTTTCCAATCAATCTCCCCCGATAGTCTCAGAGACGTTCTCGTTAATTATGATCTCAAGATTAAGCCCGCCGGCCATTAAATTAAACCCCGATTGAGTGGTCAGGGAAACGCACCGAGTTGCTGTGCCAATCAGGCTGCTCCAACCGTGTGATCAGGCTAGCAGCTATAGCTTGATAGCTGCTCGCCCTCTGCAGCCTTGTTACCTTTTTCAGATCGCTGAACAGAGATGTGGGATGGATCGCTGATAGAGATGTGCACCTAGAGTCGACGTGCTTGTGTTGACCTGTAAGGTTCAACCGATCTGGATTATGATGTTCAGGAACATTGCAGACAATGAAAGATTGAAGACACATGGCTGGATATTTCTAGCTGTAAGTTTTAGTCGGTAGAGTCGCTACTCACCAACTTTGCCTCCGTTAGTGGGAGGTAGTGGCAGGATTCCTTCTGCCCGTGTATGGGCGATGTATGTCAATTATTTTCCTATTTGTTGTGCATGATTTGTGAACTATATGTCTTGAGTGTTTCTCCGGCAGGCAGTCAGGCAGCAGGCACCAGATCGTGCGTGTGCATTTTATGTGGTCTTGCTCTTTGTGTCTAACATCGGCGAAGGACAGAGCACGTGCGAATGATTGAGCACAATATGGTCATATGTCAATGCTAAAATATGAAGAAATCGTTAGTATGCGCTAAACCATCTACTGAAGTCACAAATCATGGTCAATGTTGTCATATTGGACTGACAAGTTCGACTATATTGGTATATGTTACTAGTAATGGCATGAAAATCATGATATGTACAGATTTCGCAAAGGTTTCAGATCCAGCCGAGAACATACTAGAGTAAAATTTACAGAAATAACCATACTAACCTATAATTAAAAAAATTCCTCTCGTCATCAGCAAGAATAATATATACCAAGACAAAGGCTATGTATTGTTTATTGTGCATCATAATAAATAAATAAAAACTGTCGAGCCGCTTTTGCATGCTTGCCTCTGGTTTACATGTTTTTTTGCAATCTAGTGAAAAATAAGTGTAAAAACTCCTATCTAACTAATAGAGGTATGTATCCTTCTCATGGTATGTTTAGTGGTATCATATGAGGGATAAGGGCACATTAACCCTAGATTAATGGGCTGAGGCTATATTCAAATTTATTCCTGACATCGGTATGAAGACAGTCGTCAAATTTCAAACACATTTAAAATGCCCACGTGATTTTGCTGACATGCTGTCCACGCGAGCACAAATAATTAACTTAACTAGTACGAGTTCCAAAGAAAAATAAATCAGAAAAGTAAATATTAATTGACTCGAGGAAAGCTATGAAAATGTAAATAAGAAACGAAGACTTTGGAAGTATGGAAAATCAAAACAATAGGAAAAAACTTTAAACATTAAAGGCAGAAAATTAGTACATAAGACAAAAAAAAGGGAGAGTGAAACAATGAATCTTATCGAAAACAGAGTGATTTTTTCTAATACTTTTGTTATTATTTACATATTATGATTTTATTTTATTTCACTTATTTAATACTTTCGCGACAGATCTCCATATTTCAAGATTGTTATGAATTTCCAAAAAGCTTACTGATTTCCTAAAAAATCTTGATCCAACATTAATTTTCCTCATGAAATGGCGAGGAGGATGATTAATTAGCAATTAATTTCCAAAAGCATAATATGCTACGAAAATATATTGAAAAACAAACATGTTTCATGCCACGCTGACGTGGTCATACCCTTCGGGTTCCCCACTTTTGGTATACCTGGTGCGGTCCAGCCGAAGGCCCACCTGGCGGACCAGCTATTACTTCAAGCACAAGGTAAGGACTCCAAGTCGTAGTCTATTAAGACTCTTGTAAACCCTACATGGCTCCCTTTATAAAGCCAGACAGGGGTACCCCCATAGAGGAAATCCATACAACACACAACAGATAGGCATAGCCCTAACGAGATCTCACCTCCACCATCGCCATTGTGGCCACCATGTAATCATACATCTATACAGATGAGACAAGCAGGAGTAGGTCTTTACCTCACAATAAGAGGCAGAACCTTGGTAAATCTCTGCTTGTCAGCCGACGGAACTACCAGCGCGCCAACTTATCTCCTCATACGAAACCCTAGGCATCTCACCTTGGGATTTGCTGTGGTCACCCCACGTCAATTGGCGCCGTCTGTAGGAAGAACGCGCGCTGGATCCACGGTTCCGACGGCTCCAATCTTCATCAACAACGGCGACTCACCGCCGCAGATCAGCGCTCACGGGCTCGACATCACCACCGCCCACACGCGCGGCCAATCGGATCTACAATATCAGCAGCGGCGGCGGCATTCCATGCCTAGCCACGCGCGATCCAATCTACGTCAACAACTACTGCGACGGCGGCAGCGTTCCGTGTGCAGCATCTACGATCCAATCGGATCTACAAGCTATCAACAAACGACCGGCAATTCTTCACCGACAAAGGCAGCTAGATCGCATCTAATGGCGGCCGCGCTCCGTACGTATGGTCCGACGATCCAATCCGGCGGCGGCGTGCATACTCGCGCGATCCAATCTGCCAGTCGCCGAAACGAGAATGTCCAGCCGGACGAACCGCAGTCCGCAGATATCAGGCAACAAGCAAGCAGCAGCCATGCGAGGGATCAAGTCCCGAGGAAAGCAAGAAAACAATCCGAGCTGCACCAGGAGCCGTCGTCCGCCATGCAGCAACGAGAACAAGTCTAATCCGATCAAGAGAAAAAACAAAACACGATCCATCCAGCTGCGATGTTCAAGATCGGTTACACGTGAGGCGAGACGAGTATTGCGGATTGGATCAGCCGGCCGGCTCCGGCAGCAGAGCAAGTTTTCGACTACTTCACGGCAGATCGCATCTAGCCGGCAGCAACGCAGCGCGTCTAGCCAGCTCATCCGGTGTTGTGCGATCAATCTTCATGGCGGCGGCATCTTTCCATGCGCGGCATCGCGAGATCAATCTGTCAAAGCAGGAGAACCCGGGGCTCGATTTCAGCAATTGCCCTCGTGGGTGCTCTCATGTTCCAAGTCGCAATCAAGTTTGCACACGGCGTCGTCAGAGAGGAGGCACATGGCAAAACCGTCATACAGCGACTCGGCGGCAACGTACCTCTGGCGGTCCACCATGTTCTGATATCGATCGGAGGCAGCCTCCAGCCAGAGCAAGACGCGAGGAAAGGTTACGGCCACCAGGCTCGGCAGCCAGGTCGAGGCAGTTTTCCTTCAAGCATGGTCTACGATCTGGAGCGTTGCATGGTCGTACCTGCGCACCAGTCAGCCGGGTTTCATCAGAACAAAAATCAGAATCAATCGAGGATGCAATCAGCAACCCACTAGCCGGATCAGATTCCGAGAAGGCAAAAGCAATCAACAAAATGATTAGTGCATGCATTTTTCGGCCAGGATGCTAATTACAATTCCGGAAGATCAAAGCACAAGAATCAAGGAGGCAACATGTACTACTTGGAACAAGAAGATGCATCACGTATCAGTTCAAACACATGCATGGATTTTATGGCCAGCGTGCTAATCATATTCATGGATATTCTGTCGGCGGGCTAATTTACATACATGGATTTTCTGGCTGTGAGTACACGACGGACCGGCAATTCCGCAAACCGGCACTGCAATCGGCAACCTCTAGGGCGACTTGCTGGCATCAATGCCCGCCACTCTGATAGCTTCTTCATCGACAAATCGGCAGCTTCTACGACGACTCGTTGGCTCCCGGGACTCGGCAACAACTTCATCGACCACCACGGCAGTGATCATCGTCGACGGTACCGGCACAGAAAGCCCGCTCCCTGGAGGGCATCACGTACCCTCGGAGGCTGGCGCTTCAACCTCAATAACAAATTCATCCCTGCACCGGTAAGGCGACCCCGCTTTGCCAATTCGACAAGGTGAACTTGGGGGCTAAACGCCGTCGCCGCGTCGACTCCGTCTGCCGTGTCTACTCCGTCCACCACAAACCCTCGGGGCCATCGCCACGCCAGCCCAGCACGGTGCGAGTTGCGCGTGTCCAGCAGAGGCGGTTGCATGCGCGTTCATCGACAACAGATCAATCTCACGCCGTTTTCAGATTATATCTAATCAATATTTTGTTTCATCTACTAACTGTTGTATTCACTTTACGAGGGCACATGGTCGCGACCATCGTCGACTCGCCGCCCGTCGGCTCCGACAATAGCAACCGTCGTCGACCTGCTGCGGACATCTTCGACGACTCGACAGCCGCGTCAGCTGCGACTCGACAACTACGACGTCCACAGCTCGACTGTCTCAGCATTCATGGCTCGGTAGCCTCTACGACGACTCGCTACGTCAACGCCCGCGACTCTGCTCCCGACACTCGGGGCGGCGGTGGTGCTGCGCATCTTTGTCGGCCGCTCGTCAATCTCTACACCGACGCAGTGAGCTCCGAATACTCGGGGGCTGCGTCTCAAAACTACTTCGGCGCACCCGACACTCGGGGGCTGGCGTTTCGACACCAACCTCGTCCTCGTCAAGATCAACTGCGGCAATCATCATGCCACCGGACCACGCGGCCCGACAAATCATCGACTCGGGAAGATGGCGGATTATGCACGCGCACCCGAGGCTCGGGGCTGGCGATTCAACGTAAAACAACAACAAGAAGTTCATCGCTGCAGTCGACACGCGACTCGAGTGTCTTCATTGACTCTTCATCATCGACCCCGCTTCGCCGGCTTGATAAGGAAGACTCGGGGGTTGAGCGTTGCCCGCGCCTCATCGACTTTGTCCGCCGCGATGACTCCTTACGGCTAAACGCCACGCTACTCTGCTCCCGACACTCGGGGGCTGCGCCGCACAGGCCGCAACAAATTCGCCTTGGCCGCACCCTATGCTCTACCGGGTGCTGCGCCGCGCAGACTGTATCAAATTCGCCTTGGCCGCACCCTATGCTCTACCGGGTGCTGCGTCGCACAGGCTGCAACAAATTCGCCTTGGCCACACCCGATGCTCGGGGGCTGCGCCGCACAGGCCGTAACAAATTCGCCTTGGCCGCACCCGATGCTCGGGGGCTGCGCCGCACATGCCGTAACAAATTCGCCTTTGCCGCATCTGACACTCGGGGGCTAGCGCCTTGCCTACATCGGCTCCATCCGCCGCGGCGACTCCCATCGGGAGCGCACTCGCCGACGGCTCGAGTGCCGCACACCCGACAAATATCTACGCCAGCAGGCGCAAAGACTGGAACACTCGCAAGATACTCGACAGCAACGCGCTGCCGCACACCTGACAAAATAATTCAGTAGGTCCTCTCCGGAGTCGACCGGGATTAATCATGCCAACAGGCACTCGACAGTGTCGACAAGAAAAATCCTCAAACGAGTCGATTAAAGCAGTCATACACTGTACTTTCACAAAGGAGAACTTTACCTCCACTATTGTCCGGGTTGCATCCGCTGCAAGTAACACCTGGATGCCGCATCCACGATGTGAAGATAAGACCCACCGATCAGTCGAGTAGGGTGGTGGCTCTAGGTTGACGAGGGAATATCTCCCTGGCAATAGTGCCAGAAACAATGCGTGTACGTCACACGTCAGTTGGGAACCCCAAGAGAAAGGTATGATGAGTGCAGCAGTAAGTTTTCCCTCAGTATGAAACCAAGGTTTAATCGAACCAGTAGGAAAACGAGGTTTGCTTTGAAGGTGTTGGTGAAGGAGTGTAGTGCGGCGCAACACCAGGGATTCCGGTGCCAACGTGGAACCTGCACAACACAACCAAATTACTTTGCCCCAACTTAACAGTGAGGTTGTCAATCTCACCGGCTTGCTGAAAACAAAGGGTTAAACGTATCAAATGGAAAATGATGTTTGTTTGCATAAAACAGTAGAGAACAATGATTGCAGTAGATTGTATTTCAGATGTAAAAGAATGGACCGGGGTCCACAGTTCACTAGTGGTGTCTCTCCAATAAGATAACTAACATGCTGGGTAAACAAATTACAGCTGGGCAATTGACAATTGATAAGTGCATATAACATGCATGTGTGAGCTGTGGTGTCTACTATGAGATTCATTTGGGCATTACGACAAAATACATAGACCGCTATCCAGCATGCATCTATGCCTAAATAGTCCACTTTCCGGTTAACATCCGTACCCCTTCCAGTATTAAGTTGCAAGCAACAGACAATTGCATTAAGTAATGTGCGTAATGTAAACAATACATTCATTCTTGAATAAAGCATTGCTGTTTTACCCCTAGTGGCAACAACACATCTACAACCGTAGAACTTGCTGTCACTATCCCAGGTTAAATAGAGGTTGAACCCAACTATCATGCATAAATACCCTCTCTTGGAGTTACAAGTATTCACTTGGCCAAGACTTCAACAAGTAACGGAGAGCATGCAAGATCACAAATGACATAGACATGATAATATAATATTCAGCTCCACATAGGTATCAATATAAGTCAGATCCCAGCAAACACAACATGTAGCATTACAATAAGATGATCTTGATCATGATAGGCAGCTCACAAGATCTAAACATGATGGCACAAGTGGAGAAGACAACCATCTAGCTACTGCTATGGACCCATAGTCCAAGGATGAACTACTCACGCATCACTCCGGATGCGGGCATGGCGATGTAGAGCCCTCCGGTGATGATTCCCCTCTCCGGCAGGGTGCCGGGAAGAGCTTCAGAAACCCCCCGAGTTAGGGTTGACGACGGCGGCGGCAGCGAATATGTTCTGGATGAAAGGCTCGGTGTTTTAGGGTTTTCGCGTCTCGGGGAATAAAGACCCCCGAGGGGCCCAAACCACAGGCAGGCGCGGCTGGGACCACTGCCGCGCCACCTGGTGGTTTGGCCACCTCGTGGCTCTCCTTCGTCTCTCCTTCGGACTCCGTGTACGTGCTGGAAAAATAGGGACCTGGCATTTTGTTTCGTGCAATTCCGAGAATATTTCCAGAAGTAACTTTCTGAAACCAAAAACAGCAGAAAACAGGGAACTGGCACTGTGGCATCTTGTTAATAGGTTAGTCCCAGAAAATGCATAAAAGTGATACGAGGTGTATATAAAACATGTAGCAAATGGTATAGTATAAGCATGGAACAGCAGAAATTATGGATACGTTGGAGACGTATCATAGGGCCAGGGACCGCACCGGCTGCGCTTACCCTGTACATTTCCGTGTCTACGACATGATGAAAAATCCCGACGGACGCGTTGGGTACCTATCTTACTAATGCTGGAGTTTGGCTTTATTAGACCTCCGCGGCCTGAGCCAAGCTTCCCCAGCCTACGATAGCTAGCAAGGTGTTTGCCCTAGAGCAATTAGCCAGTCCTGATCTGTCGAGTGCGCTAGGCCTGCTAAGCTCACAACTCAAACAAATAGAAACCGGGCATGAGTCGACGTACTTCCGACTAACAACCTTCCTCTGGCAAAAGGCACCAGATGAATCTTCGACTATGAGTCTGCCCGATTCTGCGAATCAACCAGACATTCGGGGGCTATTGACGTGGTCATACGCTTCGGGTTCCCCACTTTTGGTATACCTGGTGCGGCCCAGCCGAAGGCCCACCTGGCGGAACAGCTATTACTTCAAGCACAAGCCAAGGACTCCAAGTCGTAGTCTACTAGGACTATTGTAAACCCTACCTGGCTCCCTTTATAAAGCCAGGCAGCGGCACCCCCATAGAGGAGATCCATACAACACACAACAGATAGGCATAGCCCTAGCGAGATCTCACCTCCACCATCGCCATTGTGGCCATCATGTAATCATACATCTATACAGATCAGACAAGCAGGAGTAGGTCTTTACCTCACAATGAGGGGCCGAACCTAGGTAAATCTCTGCTTGTCCGTCGACGGAACTAGCAGCGCGTCAACTTCTCTCCTCATACGAAACCCTAGGCATCTCCCCTTGGGATTTGCCGTGGCCACCCCACGTCACACGTCGTGAATCAAAATGAATGCTTGTTAGAACTGAATAGTGTTTTACAACTATCTTATTACAGTGTTTAGGTTTGAATACTAAACACGTATCAATGTTTACATGAGGTAATCCACACTCAACTTTTAATTTATGTATTTTAGCAGGTGGTTAAATTACAGTTTGGATTGCCAAACCACAGAAATGGTTACCATGCTCCATGCGATAATTTTCGGATATCGTTGTATCAACACGAGAACGGGACGCTAACTTCTTTGTAGTTACTTGTGCACAACAATGTACTCCCTCTTAGCAAATAAAGGATGTTGCAGACATGGACACGCTCTCGAATATGCATCTCTGACCATTAGTTTTTGTATATGTTACTCCCTCTGGTGCATAATTTGAACTAAAACCGTGACAATAATTATAAAACCGGGGGAGTAGTTTGTTGAAATACAATTGCCTAGTCTCTCCTAACAGATCGGTCTTTTAAGAGAATTGGCTACACTAGTACAGAACGACACATCAGCAACGGACCAAAACCCTCATCGGAAACGGAGAAACGGTCTGTTTCCCCGCTTCCGATGCTAATGTGAACGAGCTCATTGGAAACGGAGGTCAAAAAACCGTTTCTGATGAGGATCTAGATTGCATACGGACCTTTATGGATGTCCGTTTCCAATAAGAACAAGCAATGGAAACGGATAAAACGAGACAACCGTTTCTGATGTGAAAAAATCATATTAAAAAAAACAGCTTCTCGCCAGCTTCTTGCTGGCTTCTACCAGCTTCTGACAGCAATATTATTTCTTTATTACCAACTTACAACCGTATACAACGTTACATACTTCCCCTCCACAAAGCTATGTACTAACATTTACACAGCTAAAAAATGCTACGCATACAAGTGTGTTTTACATCTGCTCCAACCAACTACAAAGAAGAAGCATAAGCTCCAACCAACTACAAAGAATGCACCTGGGGCTTTCCATGACTTCATGATACCCATTTTCTGTAGGAAAAAGCACCGAGCTTCTTCATAAGACCAGTGTTGAGGAACAAATATCTACAACAAACAATGGAAGAGATTTAAAAATCTAGCTGATATTGCAATATGATTGCACCTGCCATCACGAAGTAGAGAACAAAACGAATGTCATACAAACAGAGAAGTATAGTGCTAGAAACGGATGGCTGTATGCAAAGCCGGCGAATGCTGATAAATGCATCACAGATAGTACTAGATTCAGCAATAACACAAATCAGGAACCACTATGCAAAGCCAGCCGATGCTTATTGATCCCTGCACGTACCATTCTGCAGCGTGTGTTACTCTCCGAATGCTCTAGGTGCATTACTCCATGGGAGCGGACCATGATAATTACCACACAGACCTGGCTGCCAAAAATGACGAAGCTTGATGTTACTAAATCTATTAAGTGCATGACAAATAAGTGCAGCAGCTTAATCATGTGATATGTGCTACTGTAACTTACTGATCTGAGTGAAGCAACAATAGGTAATCAAAAGAAAGTTGCATAATTAGAGGAAAGCATAATTAGAGGAAAGCAACGAGCTCCCAAAAGCAACGAGCTCCACATGTGTAATGTTCAGTAAAATTACAACCACATGTGTAATGTTCAGTAGAAGACAAGGAAGGGTGCAAATTTACTGGGCAGAAGTTAAAACAAGTCAACGTTGTAGATTAATCCGCATCCCACCCACCGGTATAAGTTGCTAACGTTTATATGCAAATGTCCTAATCAGAATACAACTCTGGTAAGCATACGGCAACACAGCTGATTGATTTCTGGAAGGAGCACATTTCCGGCCAAAACATGCATGTGGAAGAAGGGTTCCTTGGTGTCTGATTAGATGTTTCATTACTACATGTCCTGACAACTTCCTTACGACAGCAAGGGTTCAGATGACAATGGAAAAGAGCTAATTTGAACGAGAAAGTTGAGGCAAGTGCACTTAGTGACAGTTATGCATGGAAAGGAGCTAGATACTAGTTTGCAGTGAGTTGGACATTGTTCACTTAGCAGCATTAACTAGGCTATTGGAAGGAGTTTAAAGATGCAAGCAGTACATCAATCAACAACCGCTAGTGTCTACAGCTTTGATACCTTCTACACGGAATATAGAACATTATTAGACGAAGCCGTACAAAGTCCACATCACTTCGTCCGCCAAAAACACCATGTATATATATAAAATTAGAACTCAGCTATGAACATCAACATGTTGTACTCCTCTAGATAATCAAAATAAGTTAAAGAGCTGCAGCAAATAACAACACATGGAAAATATCTATGGAAAATATAGTAGTACTAGTGTCTTTTAAATAACTTATAGTTAATTGAAGATTCCATGTATACAAGTATATATGGATGGATATAACTCATATAGACGAGGAGATCCATGCATTGTAAGAAGTATTTATTCACATACGTGAGCTATAAAAATTAGCGCATCTTCTAAGCTGAACTAAAGTCACACAACAAAAGATCCATCGATGACCTGCAAGGAAAAAACAAAAGATCTAGTCAATTGTTAAATTGGATGAGCAAGATCCATCCATCGATGGCCTCTAAGCAAGTTGGTAAACTGGAGGAGCTGACCCTAGATCCATCGATGGCCTGCAAGAAAAAAAAGATCTAGACAATTGGTAAACTGGATGAGCTGACCCAAGATCTATCCATCGAAGATCGACCATAGTTTGGATCTGTCCAGGTCAGTGGAGCGTAGGGCTTTAACGATAGCTGAATTGTCGATAACGTCGGCTTCAACTTCATCTGCATCAGAGCAGTGCGGATCAGATAATTAGTCAAATCTAGAAGAAACATCAAAATCTTGTTGGGAAGATGCACACCACAAGCAGGCTGATCGATTCTCCCTACGAGAGTAGATCTTAAATAGGCACATATGTACGCTGCCAGAGCAGCCAACTATCCTAGTTTTGTGCCACCGACGCACTAGCCTGGCCACTAATCCACCACTAGGCCAACAACTAATCAAGACCACGACCTCCTCCTAGAACCACTCCAGGAAACGACCCGGCCAAGACATGCACATGCACCTAACAAGCAAACTAGATGACCAGCGAATCTCTTTGCTATCTCCCGTACATCACACCTCGATCCTAAGATATCCGACGCAGCCTACAACAGAGAGCAGAGCTACCGACGGATAGAAGAAGAGAGGCGCACGGAGCAGGCATGGTGAGAAGATCCTTACCGCAGACTTTGATGGGAGCCTCCAGCTCGAGGAGGTTGGGCTGGTTGAGGAAGACTTCCTTACCGGCGGCGGAGAGGCGGTCGGTGAGCAGTGGGGGGCGAGCCGTCCTCCTGCCGAGCGCCTCCAGCAGCCGCTGGATCACGTCGTCGAGCGTCGCGGTGTCTATCGGCCCGGCGCCTCGGGGTGGGGAGTGGGGCAAACCCTGGCGGCTATGGCGGGGTGGCTGGCCTCCTACGCGCCTGTGCTCTCCGGCCCATGCCGCCACTGCTTCAGATCCATTCGGCTGGCACGCTTGGATCTGCGAGAATCTCCAGCGCCGCCACTCCAGCAACAACCCCACCGTCCTTCCTTGAGTCGATCCCGTGAGGAGTGTTACCTCGTCGTCGGAGGCGGCCGGAGGATGCCGGGCTGCCGGCAGCGGCGAGATATGTGTGAGAGGAGGTCGTGGCCTCGTGGGTGGAGAGGGGAACGAAGGAGGTGTGCGGCTGTGGGAGAGGATAAGGCAGAGGATTGTGCGTGGACTTAGGGTTCGGCCGCTCGGACTATTTATTGGATCGAGCTTCAATTGCATACGGAGTTAATTTTTAACCGTAACCAATATATCAGCTACGGTTATTTTTATTTGGTCCGTTGCCTTTGTGTCGCGTGCGAAACATGCACATTTATTTAACCGTGACCATTGTGACGGGTACTGCGGAAAGTCTGTTGTCTTTGTTCTGCCGTTTCCATAGAGGGGTATCATTTGTATCGTTCTGTACTAGTGCTAGAGCATGCGATCCAATATGGTATCAGAGCCAAAACGTTTCGGGTTCAAATCCCAGCCAACGCAGTATTAAAATAAATATTTGCAGCCTCCCCAAAAAGATCCACATCCTAGGCTGCGTGCGTCTAGAAAAAATTGCAGCCCCACAGGCCTAGACATGGGGGGGGGGGGGGGGGGGGGGGGGGGGGGGGTAGTGTTGAAATACAATTGCATATTCTTTTTAAAAAATTGGCTAGAGCATGCAATCCAATGTAGTTGTCAAACTTAATCAAAAAAGTTTAACTGCCTAATTCTATAATACAAGTACAAACACCCTAGATAGAGTACGTTTAACAAGCAGGCATTTCCCACGCGCGTGGTCCAAAATTCACCTCCTTTCTCCCCCAGTGATGGAGAAGGCCACTAAGAAAATGAATCATCAGGTGCACGGGGTAGCTTAGCCAGGTTGCATCGACCACCGCACCTCAATCGTGCCTATAAATTGGGAGTGTTGTTTCAGTCCAAGACACCCACCACTATCATTGACAGAGCAGTAGAGTAACGTAGCATGGCCGTGAAGATGGCATCGGACGGCCTGTGGCAGGGCGAGAACCCTCTCGACTTCGCGCTGCCGCTCCTCGCGGTGCAGATAGCCGTCGTGCTCATCGTCACGCAGGGCCTCGCCTTCATCCTCAAGCCCCTTCGCCAGCCTAGGGTCGTCGCCCAGATCCTGGTATATATACAACTATATATATATATATATATATATATATACATGCATATCCTATACTTTTCGTTGCTGCTTAATTATTCTTTTATTTGAGTTTCATATATTATGTTGGTAAAGCGAAAAAGATAAGTAGTCAAGCATGGCATGGGCATGGCACCTAAAAAGAGTCATTTTCCCGGGCTCCAGGAGCCCGGTATTTAAATTTAAAAATAATTAAATTTAAAGTTTCGGAAAAATTCAAAACAAATACCATGATGTAGACAAACCTATGCACTACGATTGGTACAAAGTCTTTATGTGAAATATAATGTATTCTATCCTCAGCAAAAAAGACAAAAATACAGATCTAGGGCATGATCAGATCTAACTTTTTTATCTATTTTTTTATTTGTCTTTTTTGCTGAGCCAAAAATACAGTGTATTTTTAAATGAAAAAATTCATGATCGCAGTGCATGTGGTTGGCTACGTCCAGGTATTTCTTTTTGAATTTTTGAAACGTTTTAAAATAAAACCAAAAACGTCCTCCCTGTCGCTCCGGAGCCAAAGCGACTATTCGTCATTTTTATCTACTAACACAGATCATATATCGCTATAGCCGTCACAATCGACCTCTACACGAGTATACTATGTCGATCCATTCGAACAAATCGTCTGTTGAACATCATTGGCAAAAGAATGAGGCCGGGCAATGCTGAACACACACACACACACAAAAGTCAAGGGTTTTGGACGTCCACTTACTACGTGATGCGTCACATGCGTTTGACATTTGTATCCTCCTTTCTACCACCACGAGTGCATATTTGTAGACTATAATAGCAACACGGAGATACCACACCTAGTTGTATGTACAACAACTATCATGTCCATCGAATTTGCATCCAAGAAAGCATATGACTTCTACTAATTAATGTATTGATTTAAAAATCATGTTAATGCGTGATTTTTTATTAATGCATGTCCAAAAATTTCTTGTTAGTACATGAATCTAAAAAATAAATTACATAAATTCAAAAGGTATTGATAATACATTGATATTTAAAAATACCAATAACTTGTGCACGAATCCTAAAAGAGTTGGAGGTCCAGATAAGCGGGGACATTCAACTAGGTTTAGAGTTGCATTTCCCCAATAATAATAGACATGAGTCATACACCCATTCTTTTTTCACATGCTACGCTACCGACGCAACTTTTTTTTGCTAGCTTTGCAAGGCTGAGGTCAACTGCATCTAGTAATATGAGACGAGTATACTTGACGTATAAATGATCTGCATGTCCAATTTCGCAGGGCGGCATCTTGCTCGGACCCTCGGCCCTGGCCGGTGGGGCGCCTTCCGCCGTACGCTCTTCCCAGAGTGGAGCACCGCCGCGCTCGACACCGTCTCGGGCCTCGGCCTGCTCCTCTTCCTCTTCCTGGTGGGCCTCGAGCTCGACTTCGGCGCCGTGCGCCGAGTGGGGCCCCGCAGCGTGGCCATCGCCGCGGCGGGCATCGTGCCACCGCTGCTCGCCGCCGCCGGCATCGTGCCGCTCCTCGACCTCGCCATTCCTGCGCCCCGTCACGCCTCCTACTTCTCGCTCTGCGTGTTCCTCGGCGCCGCGCTCTCGGTGACCGCGCTCCCCGTGCTCGCCTGCATCCTCAAGGAGCTCGGCCTCCTCGGCGTGCCCTTCGGCGAGACCGCCATGGCGGCTGCCGCCGTGAACGACGTCTTCGCGTGGGCGCTCCTGGCCCTCGCTCTCGCCGTCTCTGGCGGGAACCGCGAGCCCAAGGGACCCCCTCTCGCGCCGGTCTACATACTCGCGTCGGGGGCCGTCTACGTGGCGTTTACTTTCTTCGCGCTCCGACCTCTCATGGCGCGCCTGGCGCGGCGCACGGATATCGATGGTGGGGGCGGTGACCTGGCCTGCTCCAGCGCTGTCGCGTGCGCGCTCCTCTCAGGCGCCGTGACCGATGCCATCGGCGTGCACCCCGTGTTCGGCGTGTTCGTGTTCGGGTTGGCCATGCCCCGGGGGGCGGCGTCGCGGAGCGCACAGGCGAGAAGGTTGCGCCGCTGGTGTCCGGGCTGATGTTGCCGCTCTACTTCGCCACCAGCGGGTTGCACACCGACGCCGACAGCGTCCGGGGCGTGGCGGCGTGGGGGATGGTCGCGCTCGTGGTGGCCGTGGCCGTGGCGGGGAAGTTCACCGGGACGTTCGCGGTGGCAGTGGCCGGGAACGGCATGGCCAGGCGTGAGGCGGCCGCCCTTGGCGTTGCCATGAGCGCCAAAGGTCTCGTGGAGCTCATCGTGCTCAACATCGGCAAGGAGAAGAAGGTGAGTGCTACTACTACACAAGAATGTTTTCATTACTACTCCTAGTCTCCTACATCCCGTTTCAAACAAAAAAATACTACTCCTACATGTTAGTAACTTAGTACTTGCGTACGCCAACTAACGGTGTTTGTGCAGGTGCTGGACGACACAACGTTCGCCATCTTCGTGATCATGGCGCTCACCACGACGGTGGTCGCGACGCCGCTCATGACAGCGCTCTATCGACAGCCGCCATCTGCAACCACGCCGGAGAGGGACGGAGTCGAGCTCAAAGGCGGCGATGGTTGCCCGGCCTAACTGATTGTTCACTAGCCCCGTGCATGAATAGCAGAGTACGAAGCCATCTCCATGCATGCCTGTATTGTTGTTTTCATTTTCTTTTGATACTCGCTGCTACTATCACCTGTTTTCTTCCTTTTAGCCATCAGGGATGGCCATGTACTCTGTAGTACTACCGAGCTTCACAATGTAATCAGTTTGGGTTTATGAACGTAACGTGTGATCTCCTTCGTTAGATAGAAGGCAGCTAGTTCCCGACTTTCAATTAATAAATCTCAAAGGTTTAACAGACATATTACGGCCCCGTTCGGTTTACATGTTTGAGAAACGAAGGAATGCAAACATGTAAAGGAATTCGGTTAGCTGTACCAGGCGAAACTGCGGTTTAGCAAAACTGCGGGAATTTAAAAAGGAGGGGCGTTCGGTCTAGGGGAAGTTTCGACGCTGGCCTTACCTTTGGTCTGAGTGGATGTTTTTTTCCTCCAAAAAGTACGGGAGAAGAAAACTTTCCTATGGAACAGCTCGAGTGTATTCCTTCGCATCGAACGGCCTCGGGGGAAAATTTTCCAAAGGAAACCGGAACCGTAAAATTCCTTCAGAATTCCCGTGACCCTACATGCTGCGCCCTATAGTTTAGTCAAAGTATTAGGAAAGACAAGTTAATACTCACTCACAGTAAAAGTGACATACTCCAGCCCTGCTTTGTCCCGCTGCTTGGTGTTTATCACCCACAACTACAAGAAAATTAAGGATCTGTATATAACATTAGTTGGGAGCTTAATAACTTTAGCTTATATGATTAGCTTATTTCGAACATGCCATAATGACCGGGACTGAGACATGAAAAAAAAATCCACAAGAGCATACCGGACTGACCGAAAAGCCCGAGAGAATTGCAAAGAACTTTCAAGATCTTCGGGTGAAAACCTAAGCTCCCTCGGAGCGGGCTGAAAGGACAAGGATGTCGCCTAGATGAGGGGGTGCATAGGCGATTAAAACTTTTCCGGTTTAGACTTGATAATTGCGGAATAAAACTAGGTGTTTAAATTAACAAGCCAACAATCTAAATAAACTAGGCTCACCTATGTGCACCAACAACTTATGCTAAACAAGACAAGTAACAAGGTGATAGCAATAAAAAGGATTTCAAGCACGAAAGCTATCACAATGTAAAATGCATAAGTAAAGAGCTCGGGTATAGAAATAACCGAGCCACACGGAGACGATGATGTATACCCGAGTTCCTTCTTTTTAGGGGACTACGTCTCGTTGGAGGGGTGTGAGTTTCAAACTCAAACGCCACAAATGGCCTCACTCTATTCTCCGATGAACCTTGTCTAAAAGCTCGATTCACCTTTCACAATCGGAATCTCTCAAGGCGGAATCCGGAGCCTTTACAACAATCTTGACATATCCACAAAAGGATTGGGAGCTCCCAAGTGACCATAAAAGGTCTCAACCACCACAAAAAGCGTATAGGGTCTAAAGACCCAAGAGTAACAAGCTCACAAACTTTCAACTTCCACGAATCCTCATGGAGAGCACAAACCGATGCACAATGCAATGGCAAGAGCACAAGTGATCAAATCCTTCACTCTCAAATCCCACCAAAAGCAACTAATACTTATGGGGGAGAAGAGAGGAAGAACAAAGAATTCAACAAATAAAACTCCAAGATCAAGATCTACTAGGTTCCCCTCACTTAGAGGAGGGATGAATTGGTGGAATTGTAGATATAGATCTCCTCTCACTTTTCCCTGAAAGATATGCAAGAATCATGAGAGGGATTGAGAGGAAGGCAAACTTTTTTAAGGTCAACAATGGAGGAGAGAGAGGGGAAAAACGTGCTCAAGGGACCACTTCTAAAGGTAGAAGACCACCCCCTTTTATAGGGTGGGAAAAAAGACCGTTTTAAGGGGTATCCTGCCTTCCTGCGGGGCCCCGGCCTTGGAGCCGGCAAGGCTGGCCTAAAGGCTGGCCAACGACCAGAGAGGGCCGGCCGGCCTTGGTGCCCGAGGCCGGCCACCAGAAACTTCAGAAATTAACGACAACAAATTGGACAAAACTTTCGCATACGAACTCCGTTTTTGATGTTCTTGGGCTCGGGCCGGCCACCAGAAACTTCAGAAATTAACGACAACAAATTGGACAAAACTTTCGCATACGAACTCCGTTTTTGATGTTCTTGGGCTCGTTGAAATCACCACAACGAGCTTTACAAGATCATGTAGAGAAACATCATTGTTCAACAAGGGAGGATAAAACCAAATGACGAAAGGTAAAACCATTCTATTAAAGAACAATCGGTAAATCCTCCACCACCAATAAACCAACAAGTTTTTCATCAAGACTCTGTTTTCTATGGTCTTGGGCTTGTTTCGAAGATAATCACAAGCCCTACAAGACCATGCATATACACATCATAGTCCATAATGTGAGGAGGAAACCACAAGGAGAGAGTTTGACCTCTCTAGAATAGATAAGCCGATAAAACCTCCAACATAAAAAAAACGCAACAAGATATGCATATGAAATCCGTTTTTGATAAACTAGAGCTTGGTATGGATATGAACACAAGCTCTAAATTCTCACATGGATTAAAGCCAAATAACAACCAAGAAAGATGATATGCCAAGTATGCAAAGGTTTGAGCTCTCCACAAAGATGCGATCAAGTTACTCACTTGAGAGCCCCTCTTGATAGTACGCCGTCTATCCTATAACCCGGTCTCCCACTAACACCATGAGACCGGTAAAATAGAAACCTATCAAGATCATACCTTTGCCTTGAGCATTCCACTTGAGCTAGATGATGACGATCTTGACTCCCTCAAGTTGGAACACCTTTCTTGATTGTGCTTGCTAGCACATGCTTGATGAAAACTTCTCCAAGTACTCCCCATACTCCATTATGGGAGAGCCTCGCTAAGTTCCGTCTTCATGTATCCATTGCAAGCTTCAATCAAATGATATCTTCCGAGATGGATCATATTGAACTTGCACTTCATAATCTTCTAAATCTGTTGATCAATCTTGACTTCAATTTGCACATTAACTTGATCAACCTTGCACTTCATAGACTTCTCTTGATATATATGATGGCGTGGAGATAAACATAATGTTCACACAATCTCCTTTTCCAAGCCACACTTGCAATATGCTCAACTCTACACATGACCATTCTTCATATAAACCCTAGAAGAGAGCATTGATCAACATGTAGACTTCTAGAGTTCAACACGTGAACTCAATCTTTTCCCATGGACAAGATTTATAAGAATATCTCAATACAAACATTAGTCCATAAGGATTGTCATTAATTACCAAAACCACGCATGGGGGCACCATGCACTTTCAATCTCCCCCATTTTGGTAATTGATGACAATCCCTTTTACGAGGGTTTATATAATGAATTTAAGCAACTATGCAACACAAAATGCAATGCAAGGATGCAAGAGAACTGCAAGAGAACAAACTCATATTCCCTTAAACCCTTTAAATCTCTCCCCCATTGGCATCGATTGCCGAAATGGGTGAAAAACTAAGAAGGCCAATATAATAAGAGCTCCCCCATAATGTGTGCATTTCTCGTGATATGAGTGAAATTAAATGCACATATCAAAATGCAATGCAAGGATGCAAGAGAACTGCAAGAGAACAAACCCATATTCCCTTAAACCCTCTAAATCTCTCCCCCATTGGCATCCATTGCCAAAATGGGTGAAAAACTAAGAAGGCCAATATAATAAGAGCTCCCCCATAATGTGTGCATTTCTCGTGATATGAGTGAAATCAAATGCACATATCAAATGACGAATAGATGGAGGGAGATCAAACTATATTGAGGATCCAAAGATTGCAAAAGAATAACAAAGAGAAACATACATCGACAAAAGATGTACGCTATCAAAGGATTCGAAAAACCAATTGGACATAAGAAGATATTATGATAAGATCAACCAAGTGTTCGAAAAATCAAGAGAGAGCTCCCCAAGGTACGTGCACAAAGTAGGATTTTCATTTCATTATGGAGTGCCCAACATGGAATCCTCACTCCCTCCTAGATAATTTTGAACACAAATAAGTGCAAGAGAGCATAGATAGAAAAATAAGCAATACAACTTGCAACAAACAAATGTTGAGAAACAGGAGAAAGAAACGACAAATAAAGACTTGCTCAACCGAAAAGAGATGTGTGTGACATGGAGAGACATTTTAGGAGACTAATGCAAAGATAGACGTAAGAATCAACATAGTCTTTCAAAAAGAGGGGCACATAGTGCATATCATGTCTTTTCCATATACACAACCCAAAAGAATATGTAGCAACTAGGTCCACAAGCTTATTAAGATGCAAAAGAAATACCAAGTGAAAAACAAAGCTTGTGCCTTTTAGGAACCACCAAAGAATCAAAAGCAATAAAAGGTGGTCACTAACGAAATGGAATAGCAATAAAGGTGTAACTATTCTCATGTGTATAAGTTTCTAAGTAGACATCAATCATGAAGATATAAGTCCACAAAGAAATATGCACACACAAAATAGGTACTAAGGTAAGGAACATGATATCCAAGTGGAAGTCATAAATATACCAATAAGATCTTTGCTTAAAAGCATAGCACAAAGCTCAAATTTATCTTAAAGGGATATAAATGAACTTCCAACACACACTAATCATAGCATCAAAAATATTCACAAGTGAAAAGGTTGTAGTTGGGATGCTCCGAGTATGATAACAAGTATCACAAAGGGCAAATGATTTTGAAAATTCATCAATATTGCGGATGCGAGACTTTGAGTAGAATTGCTAGATTAGCATATTTGGGATCGGTGAATCATGAAAATGATTATGTATATTTCTCTTGATATGTAATCATCCCGGCTTGCTCACGTTTGCAATAAAGATGTTTTGATAAGAACTTTACAAAAACCACATCAAATGCAACTAAAGAGATTCAAGCCAAGATATAACCTACACAAGGTTGAAAGCTAGAAATATATGCATGGGGTAGATACTCGTTACCGAGATAGCATTGGTGATGTAGAAGATAAGAGTTCACAACCATCCAAGCTTGGCTCCAATAAGCACGTGGTGACAACACCTTCCTTCTAAAAGAGACAAGCTTCCAATGCATCACCAATGTACCTAAAACAAATTCAAGTACAAATGGTACCCAAACTCATTGGGTCCAAAGTAGTTAATTAGAGCAACTACAATATATAGGAAAAACTCCATATAAATATGTGCATATTGATATGAAATTGAATTTCATGCACATCTTAGCCATTTAGGATTTGATGGAGTTTATCCTATATATTGGATCAACGAAAGTAAGTATGCCATAAGATATAAATATAGTAAATATGCATGCACAAAACTTTCAAGAACCAAACGAGATACAATTTGGACAAAACACCAATTAAACCAAGAAAGCACACACAAGTGTGACAAGAAAAAGAATTGTCCAAATTATATCAAAAACTCAACTCAACGCATGATTGAAGATACCACTTTGAAAAGATACCAAACGATGAAAATACCATCAAGGAATAAACACCCTCTACACTTCTCATGATGGCACAAAGTACGAAGACGAGAAATGTTTGTCTTCCAAAGAGACACATCATCGGGATAAAATGCCAATTGAAGACAACTGATGTTTGCTCCATCGCCGTTTGTGGACTGCAGATCGTCGGAGGTGCCACGGTCTAGACAGCCACGTTTCCTGTCCCCTTTGTGATCTTGCTGCCGAAACGGCGGCACACCTGTTCTTGGAGTGCCCGTTCTCCCTGGCGGTCTGGACCGAGATCCTTGGCTAGTGTGGCATGGCGGCTCTTGCGCCCAACTCCCCTTCCTTTGCTGACTGGTGGTCTGCTGCGCGCCTAAAGCTGAGGCCAGCGCGCCGCAAAGGATTCGACAGCCTCGTACGTCCTCCTAGTAACCTGGAAGATCTGGCTCGAAAGAAATGCGCGTGTCTTCGAGGACTCGCCGTCATCTCTTCAAATTCTCTTGTGAAATAGGTCGTACACAGGCTAAGACCTAATAAAAAAATGGGCCATAAAGGCCGAGGCCCAATTAAGAATAAGGCTGAAATTGTTGGGCTCGGCCCAAACAAACCAACGAAGTGGACCGGGCTGATTTTGATTTACGACGATTTGGTTTCGTCATAATCTTGCCACGTAGGACAGGCCACGTAGGATCTGATGTGGCGTGGCCGGACTGCTAGTGGCGAAACTAGATCGTCATAATTTTGTGACGGTCCAAAATCGTCATAGACGATTATGACGATTTCAGCAAAAAGGTCATATTTTTGATTACTGACGGTAGATTGACGACGATTTGTTTTTGGTCATAAAATCGTCACAAATGAAGAATAGTGACGATTTAGTGACGAAAATAGAGAGTCATATATCAGCATATTTCTTGTAGTGCGTCCTCCTAGTAACCTGGAAGATCTGGCTCGAAAAAAATGCGCGTGTCTTCGAGGACTCGCCGCCGTCTCTTCAGGCGGTCTGCTCCTCAGCTGCCAATGAGGCGCATCTGTGGAAATTGGCTAGAGCGTCAGGTTTGGCCACTGTGTGGAGGGTTTAGGCCAACCTGTAGGTTTTGGTTTTAGGGCGCTGTTGTTGTTGGCGCCCTGGGGCTGCTGTTGTTGGCGCCCCTAGCTGTCTCGCTTTTCTCTCTGTTTCATCTGTTGTAAGGGCCTCTTTGGCCCCTTGTATGCTCTTTCTTTTCAATCTATTCACTTGGCACGCGAGTTTGCGTGCCCGCAAAAAAAGAAATATATATACACACCAAGATGCTGACTCTCCACAGCAGGAGATGCTGTTTGATTAGATTAGAGAGAGAAAATAGAGGGAGACGCCTAAAGGTGAGAGGCAGAGATTGTTGACAGATTGATCAAGTGGAGGTTTTAATTATAATCTCGATCCTGAGGCAAGTGGATCTTTACTAATCCCTTGATTCAGCTAGTAGTAGCTTTGCTACTCTAGTTTCTATCTTGTTGAGTGTTCTGTTGTGGTGTTTGTACTGATAGTACACACCGTATTCATGTTGTGACTATTGTTGATATATTGTGGAAGAGATATCTTTTGCTGCTATCTCTTCATTGCCCGTGGTACCGTTAGTTGAATGGTACCACTTCCTGACATCTGTTGTTAGCCATGATGTTAACCGAGATAATTGTTGGATGACAAGTGAGAAGTCATCATGATTTAGTTGGACTCACGTGGAGACGTGAGAGTTGATATCTCGGCTGCATATGTCTAACTTTTTTATTCTCCACTGTTAAAATCCTTTTCGTATTGGTGTCACGACTGCAACCATATTGTACCGGTCACAGTTCAGGTATGGGACAGTCTGAGTTCTCCAGTGGGGGCGACACGTGGTCCGAACAGGGTATCAATGATGGGTCCTTGGGAGCGGCCCATACTAGTAAGTCAAGTCGTCGTGTCCCGGCGGGCTGAAGAGCTCTGCTCTTCTGGAGCCCGTGTGGTTTTGGTCGAGGATATCGATGTCGGAGTACCCCTCTTAAGAGTGTAAAAGTGTGAATATTCACCCCTGTGAGTGTAGTAACCCAGCACACCACTTCATGTTGTAGTGTACAAGTCGTTGACATAATACTCACGGAAGGACCATTCCGTAAATATTACATCCTTCAGAGTAGTACAACAGAAACATAGTTGGTCCAAGGTAACACTATAGGATTACAACACTATTCAATACAAAATCTCGAGAACCTCCTTTACAAACAGAAGTAGGTCTCGTGCAAATGAAACTCCCGAAAGACTCAAGTCGAAGCACTAAGCTGGATACCAGCTCTACTTCTAACTCCTAATCCACTACTACTGTTGTCACAGCCCTATTTATCCATCTGGAATCTCCGTGTCTAGAGTTGTGCTCCTCCATCCAATTATAGTCGTCTTGTCCATAGGTTTTGTTGTCGACGTGTCCACCGTTGCACTGTTGTCGCCACTCATCCGTTGGCAAAGTAGAGGTTGACTCCTTTCGGCTCCACCAGGTTGATTTGACTCCTTGTCGAAGATCTCACCAACATCGTTATGGATTACTGTCCTTCTCACTAGCGTTACTCAGCAAGTTCATATAACAGGAATAAGGTGTTTTATGCACTAGCTACCATCCATACCAAAGGTCATGGATGAACATGCATATCTTTATAAAACATTTTTAGGAAAAGATTCATTTTATCTTCAGAAAACTATGCCCGTCAACCATTCACAGGTGATAGGGCTTCATTGAGCCACCTTTCCTGCAGCGTTCGCAACTCCTTCCCGGAACAGGGAGTAACATGTCACACTTTTTTACACTCTGCAGAGGTGCGTTACTTTACCCATAAGAGATCAACGCCTTGTTGCACAACCTGGCGATCTTTCCCGTCCACACTCTTTTTGGTATGGGGCCTAGTCGGTGATCCAAGCCATTCGCCGTGCTTCTCCAACAACCCCGCATGCCCACCCTTTTGTAGGTTTGTCTTCCCCATTATCTTATGGTAGACCGATCCGGACCAAGTCCTCCCCTATACCAAAAGATAGACCGTTCCATACAACCCCTACAATCCATCATAGACACCAGAAACCGTGGGAATTAAGGGATCCCACCCATGTGCATGTAGTCTCGCAAGACCTACAGCCTACGGAACTGGCTGTCCGTTGACATGCGAAAGGGAAAAGGTCACAGATGACTTTCCCATCCCATTCCAAGTCTTATGGTTAACGCTTCATTTACGGCGCAAGAACACTGACGACATTGGTTATTAAGTCCTAGATAATACATTCCCGTGCAAATGGAACCTCCACCAACCACATCATACCATGATTCCATCTGCCAGCCAACAATATGTATATATAGCAATTCACATCATTCGAAAATAGGTTTTTCTTTTTCATGCAATGATAAACCATAGTACTTGTAATTACTTTGATAAACATAATCAAGTAGGACATGAGCAAGAGTGAACTTGCCTTGGATAGGAATAGCAGTTCAAACCCTTCGGGGTTCTAGGGTTTGCGGTAAAACCCCGAGTTCTAAATAAAACAACGTAGTCCTGGTAAGGTCTACAGAAAACTCTGGCAAGATGCTATCATGCATAGTAATGAAATGCATCACAAATTCCCCAAAGATACCCCAAGCTTAAGTAAGCTTCGTCTTATGCACTAGTTCAATAACATCGTATTAACTTGACTTAAGATTGTTTCATCACCTTTAGGGGATGTTATGAGTACTTAAATTGATTATGGTTAGGTCTAGTGATTACTTAGAATGTGATGCCTTTATGTTTTTAAGTGTGTATCACTTTTATTTCACTGATTAAGTATTATCAAATATTAAGACTAACCACTTATAAGTTTATCTTTTATTTGAGTATCACACTTAACAGAAAACAAGTAGAGTAACATCTTTTATGATACAATTCTTAGTTTTTAGAATATGGATTTAAATGAATAAGACTATAGCACAAAATTAATCCAATTAGTAATGATAATAAAAATAATTATCAAGTTTTATTAAATAGAGAATTACTTTTATGAATTAAGAACTACTTTGGAATATTCATTACATCTTATGAAATAATAGTATGGTAAAGTTATATATTTTAGATTCAGTTTTGTATTATAGAATCATTACCTAATAATTATTTTCATTATGGAAAATATTATTTTAATTAACCACTTGAGGAATCTATACCTCTTATAGAGCAAAACCCCACTAAGTGCATTAATTATTTTTCTATCTCAACATGCAAGATATCCACATCATCCATGCTATTAGCCAATCATTGTCCATGTCATCTCCACTAATACTTTTGCATTAATATACACATGCAAGATACACATCATACATTCCTCCAACCATCTAATAGTTCACATTAATAATTTATAATACACACCCATTTCATGTCTATGAGATTTAGTATATAGACTATGACCAATTGATTTTTGCATATTCATTTAGAGAACATAATATGTCATAAGTTTATCCCCTTTCGTTTACACAATATAGTTTCTAAAGTGATCCTCGCTGCAACACGCGGGGTATCTTCTAGTATTATTTACATATATGTCCACACATGGAATTCTTAAAATGGACATAATGTATGACATGTTATGATTAAAACATATGTTCATGTTTGAAATTTAAACATATGAATAAATTTAAATGGAATTGAAATGTATCTAAATAGCATTTCAAATTAACTCCATATTTCAAATAATAATCAAATTGTTGTTTCAATTTTAGAATGATTCAAATTTAGTAAAACAAGCATTTTATTTATAGAAACAGTTAGATTTTATTTTTCTGATCATTTTGGTATATTATTTGTATTATTCTGATTTAAAATGATTTAGTTATGAATTTCCAAAGTTTAAATTTATTTTAAACAATTTCTGGATTTTATTGAAATGAGTTGGTCCTACCTGTCATAGTTTTAATAATTACCAAAACTAATTTCCTAAATGATTAAAATTCTGACAATAGGGTCCACATGTTAGGGATTTGATTATTTCTTAATTAAGTTTAAAGGAATTTTCCTATTGCTCCGCTGACGTCATGCTGACGTCAGCAATGGAGCTTGGCTCCAATCCGAGCACGAATTCCACGAATTCGAGCGAAATCAAAAAAACGAGAACTTGCACGTGATAGAGTACGATGTATCGAACCTATTGCTGGCGGCGCCGCTGGCAAGTGGTCACCGGAGAGGTACCGGCGACAAGCTTATGCGGTGGCCGGAGACGGCACTCGGCACGGCAATGATCCCGGACAAATTGGAACAAATTGAGGGCATGTGGAGGAGTGTATGCTCACCACGAGCATGATGGACGGCTCGGCGAAGCACATCGTGGACGGACGGTGACGCAACCGTCCGCGACGCACGACGGCCGGTCTTGGGGAAGACGGCCTGATTCCTCCTCTACCGATCTCCACACCACGCACCACTCAACGAGGAGCAAAAGGGCGACACGGCGAACCTCCAGAGCTCCTCTGGGCAGCACGGCGAGCACGGAATCGACGGCGCACGGCGGTGGTCCAAGAGCTAGGGTTAGGATTTCGGCTCGAGATGAAACGAGGGCACGGGAGAGAGAGATGAGTATGGGGAGGAAGAGAACAATGCGGACGACTCCGTGGTCTTATCCTCGCAAGCTAGCAGGCAGGGAGGAGGTGGAATTCGATCGAACGGACACGGCAGCAGCCTGCTCGTCCTTCTGTCCAGATGTTGAAGAAAATAGTTTTGCGAAAACCCCCTGAACTTTTAAATATTTCCAGAAATTCTTTTAACAGAAACTTTCTGCATTTGTTTAGGGTTTTTAGACAAATCCAAAAATCATCGAAAAATTCTTGGAGACTCCTAATATTATGAAGAAGCTTCACATATTTTTATTTCAAATTTTTTGAAGACTTGGTGAAGTTTGAAAATTTGGAGATGATTTAATTGAAAGAAATTCCCTGGATGTGTAGAATTTCAATATGATGTTGATTTCAACTTTGAATTTTGAATACGTGATGTATTTTGAATTCACTTAACATTTTAAGTGAATTTACTTATTTAGGATTTATTTCTCATTTTGAAATGTGTAACTTAACACCTCTATTTTTGTTGGGCATTAATTTTAGCAACATGAAAATATATTGTTGTTCTTTTATTTGTGATTATTTGTAGTTTTGAAAAGCTAAAGATATTTTCTTTCTTGACTTCATGGCTATAAATAGATATAGATATTCAAATTTGTGATTTGAGTACTTTATTATTTCCTGGCAACATCAATTGTTGTCCAACAATATATACATGATTTGCTCACTGTGGTGCCTCCAACAAGTATGCACAGTGTTGCAATTCAAATCCATGCCAAGCATGATAAATGACCTTAGTGGCTTTGACTTGTGATACCTGACAACTAAATCATGTGAAAAACATGATCAGATGTATGTGGTTGCACGAAGTACAGATATTCTACCTGAAATCAGGTCTTATGGTAGGATAGATGAATAAAATGATGTTAATAGAATCTTGCTTGATTCCATAACTCATTCTGAATACAAAGGATTGATGCACTCCTTTTTTATAGGAATGATGCTTTGGTGTGTGGAAGCAATTGTCAGAACAACTGCTGACTAAATAGTCTATGGGATTCTATTTACCACATGTCAAGATATATCTCTACTAGAGAATGAAATCTTAGATAAGCAAAATGGTCTTGATCACATGATGAACTTGTGAACTCCTCTCCTATGAGACATGTCCACACTCACATGAATTTGAGAATTAACTCATGTTATTTCTTTAATTGGCGATAGAAGAATGTATCTATGTTTTATGACATCTCAATTTGCCTTATGCATATAATAAGAATTTGTTGATAAGGTTATCAAGCTTGTCACCAAATTACTTCTCATATTAAAGTGCTTGAGATGCATTGAATTATCTGACCTTCTGTTTATTTGTATATGACACTCAATTGTTTGAGCATACAAAAGTGATTTGTTAACAAGGTAATTAGGCTTGTTACCAAACTACTTCTATGTAACACCAACAATGGAATATCACACTATTACTAGAGAAGTTAATAAGATTAGATTTTTGGTATAGGAGTTTCCAAATACTGGTGATGGACTGGCATAGTGCTTCTATGCATATCTAAGAAATCCTTCTTCATAATCTTCTTGTTGAACTTCCTCCCTTCTTGTGTTGCCTTCTCTTGTAGAATGAATTTGAGAATATTGGGAGATAAGAATAAGATAGTCTTGATAGGATAAGTAGATCTAGATTAAGATTTAGTTTAGTCTTTTATCCACCTTCCATATACTCCTTCTTTTCTTTTGTTTAAGATATGTACTTATTCGATTAATGATGTAAGTCATACTCATCATTTGATTTATAGTTTCTTGTATTATTCGCTTGTAATCAAATGTTTGAGAATTTAGATAAGACAAGATTTTGAAGTTTATAGCACTCATGTTGATGACTAAGTCTATTCCACCAACATCAGCGAAACCTCGTGATACGTCTCCAACGTATCCATAATTTCTGCTGTTCCATGCTTATATTATGCCATTTGCTACATGTTTTGTATACACTTCATATCACTTTTATGCATTTTCTGGGACTAACCTATTAACAAGATGTCACAGTGCCAGTTCCCTGTTTTCTGCTGTTTTGGTTTCAGAAAGTTACTTCTGGAAATATTCTCGGAATTGCACGAAACAAAAGGCCAAGTCCCTATTTTTCCAACACGTACACGGAGTCCGAAGGAGAGACGAAGACTCGCCACGAGGTGGCCAAACCACCTGGTGGCGCGGCCCCACCTTTGCCGCGCCAGCCTGTGGTTTGGGCCCCTCGGGGGTCCGCCGACATCGCCCCTTCGCCTATTTATTCCCCGAGACATGAAAACCCTAAAACATTGAGCCTTTCATCCAGAACATATTCGCTGCCGCCGCCGTCGTCAACCCTAACTCGGGGGGTTCTGAAGCTCTTCCCGGCACCCTGCCGGAGAGGGGAATCATCACCGGAGGGCTCTACATCGCCATGCCCGCCTCCGGAGTGATGCGTTCCACGTTGGCACCGGAATCCCTGGTGTTGCGCCGCACTACACTCCTTCACCAACACCTTCGAAGCAACCTCGTTTTCCTACTGGTTCGATTAAACCTTGGTTTCATACTGAGGGAAAACTTGCTGCTGCACTCATCATACCTTCCTCTTGGGGTTCCCAACTGACGTGTGACGTACAAGCATTGTTTCTGCTGTTGCCGGGGAGATATTCCCTCGTCAACTTAGCGCTAGCAACACGTTTTCTGGCGCCGTTGCCGGGGAAAACCGAATTGCTTCTGCAAGGGGAGTCTCTCACACCCAATCTCTTTACTTTGTTATTTGTCTTGCTTAGTTTATTTTTATTTAGTCTTGTTTGCTCTCTTTATCAAAAACACAAAAAAATTAGTTACTTGTTTAATTCAGTTTGATTTTGTTTTTCAAAATGAATGCTCCTGAAGTTGAAGTTCGTTCTTTTAGGCAACTAGGAGGTGAAAATTTGAAAGATGCTTGGTATAGAATTAGTGATGCTCATCATAGATGTACTAAGAAACACTCTACCACTATCCTCCTTAGGAACTTTTATGTTGGTATAGGTATGTTCTAGACACTCTTACAGGTGGAAATTTCTTGGGTACTCCTGCTTTAGAAGCCTGTAATATTATTGAAAGTTTGGTAGGAACACCACCCACTAAAGATATTAAAATTGAGATCACCTTGGAGGATGTTATAAATAAGTTAGACTCTATGGAGAATTTTTTTCCAAATTTTCTTGATTGTATTGGTAAGACTAATGAATCAATAGCCACCATCAATGAAAGAATCACTGTTCTTGAGGATAATAATATCCATGACACCCAAAATCATAGAATTGATGAGTTAGAGGAAGCTATTGAAACCTTAAGTTCAACCTTTACTTCTCTTAAGTCTAAAAAGGAGAAAGTTTATGTGGGTAGAGAGCAAAAGTTTATGTATGTTCCTAAAGTGCCAAAACCAAAGACTCATTATGAGCTTAAAATTGATAAAACTTTTAGTACGGTTAAAGGTAATGAAACACCTCCAGGAACATCTAAGATACCCATTGTTACAAGCTGTGTGTTGGAAGAAGCTTTTGATGATTTGCCACTTGACAACACTTGATTTTCACTTTCTGCGCCTAGCTGAAAGGCGTTAAAGAAAAGCGCTTATGGGAGACAACCCATCGTTTTTATTTGCTGTTATTTTTGTTTTCTTTGAGTCAAGGAGTTTTGTTACTTCTGTAGCAACTCCTTTGTATCTTTATTTTATCGCAATGTTGTGCCAAGTAAAGTTCTATATTGAAAGTTGATGCAAGATTTGGATTTCTGCGCAGTGACAGATTTTTAGCTGTCACGGATTTGAGCTTATCTCCCTGTAGAAAATTCAAAAAATTCTGAGAAAAATCACGCATATTCCTGAGATATGTACGCAACTTTCATTATTTTAGGCCAGATCCATCTGAGCAACTTAAGTGCCTCGAAAAAATTCGTCATTCCAGACTGTTCTGTTTTTGACAGATTCTGCCTTTTGTTTTGCATTCGCTCTTTTACTGTGTTTGTGTGGATTTCTTTGCTCCACAAAGCATTGGTGGCTGTAGCTAATGTCCAGAAGCTTTGGGATTGATTGTATCATTACAGAATATGAGAATTTTTGATTATGCACTAACCCTCTAATGAGAACTGTCTTGAGTTTGGTGTGAAGGAAGTTTTCAAGGATCAAGCGAGAAGGGTGATATTATGTGATCAAGAAGAGTGAAAAGCCTAAGCTTGGGGATGCCCCCGTGGTTCATCCCAACCATATTCAGAGAGACTCAAGCGTCTAAGCTTGGGGATGCCCAAGGCATCCCCTTCTTCATCAACAAACTTATCAGGTCATCTCTAGTGAAACTATATTTTAATTCTTTCACATCTTATGCGCTTTACTTGGAGCGTCTGTGTGTTTTTATTTTTGTTTTTGTTTGAATAAATTCGGATCCTAGCAATCCTTGTGTGGGAGAGAGACACGCTCCGCTTTTTCATGTGAATACTCATGTTCTTCACTTATATTTGTTGAGTATTCTTAACTAGCTACTGCAGTGCTTTTAGCTCCTGTTTTTCATGCATCTCTTCGAGCTGTTAGCACTTGTTTATAAATACTCTCTTGCTGCATTATATTATCATTTGGAGAGTTTATGTTTAAATAAATTGATTGGTGTTTGTTTGGAAGAAAGAAAATGCTACATGTAGTAGTTGGTATTGGAAAAGACATATGCATTCTTGTAGATCATTGTCTTGTTTGATTTGATGCTTTGCAATTGTTTTGAGCTCTCAAGTAGATCATGTTTAAGCTCTTGCATCATGTAGTTAAAGCCTAGTAGTGGAGAACTACCGTAGAGCTTGTTGAGACTTGGGATGCATATTTGTTCTCTCTAAGGTCTAGATATTTTCTGGTAAAATGTTTGAGCAACAAGGAAGACAGTGTAGAGTCTTATAATACTTGCAATATGTTTTTATGTGATTCTTGCTGTACCGGTTTATACTTGTGTTTGCTTCAAACAACCTTGCTAGCCTAAACTCTGTACTGAGAGGGAATGCTTCTCGTGCATCCAAAACTTGAGCCAAAACCCATGCCATTTGTGTCCACCATACCTACCTACTATGTGGTATTTCCTGCCATTCCAAGTAAATATTTCATGTGCTACCTTTAAACTATTCAAAACTTTATTACTCCTTATTTGTGTCAATGTTTTATAGCTCATGAGGAAGTATGTGGTGTTTTATCTTTCAATCTTGTCATTTACTTCTGACAGACTTTCACCAATGGACTAGTGGCATATACATCCGCTTATCCAATAATTTGCAAAAAGAGCTGGCAACGGGGTGCCCAGCCCCAATTAATTACAACTTTCATTAATAATTCTCTTCACATGTTTTGCCCTGATTTATCAGTAAGCAACTTAATTTTGCAAATAGACACTCCTCCATGGTATGTGAATGTTGGAAGGCACCCGAGGATTCGGTTAGCCATGGCTTGTGTAAGCAAAAGGTTGGGAGGAGTGTCATCTATAAAGAAACTAAAATACATGTGTAAACAAAAGAGAAGAGGGATGATCTACCTTGCTGGTAGAGATAACGTCCTTCATGGGAGCCGCTCTTGAAAGTCTGGTTGACAAGGGGGTTAGAGTGCCCACTACCATTCGTTGACAACAACAAACACCTCTCAAATACTTATTTTGTGCTCTCTATATGCTTTCGAAAACTTAAAAAGCTCTAGCACATGATTTAATCCCTGCTTCCCTCTGCGAAGGGCCTATCTTTTACTTTATGTTGAGTCAGTTTACCTACTCCTTTCTATCTTAGAAGCAAACACTTGTGTCAACTTTGTGTGCATTGATTCTTACATGTTTACTTATTGCACTTGTTATATTGCTTTATGTTGACAACTATCCATGAGATATACATGTTACAAGTTGAAAGCAAATGCTGAAACTTAATCATCCTTTGTGTTGCTTCAATGCCTTTTACTTTGAATCTATTGCTTTATGAGTTACCTCTTATGCAAAACTTTTTGATGCTTGTCTTGAAAGTACTATTCATGAAAAGTTTTTGCTTATATGATTCATTGTTTACTCTTTATCTATTTGTTAGCAAACTATAGATCATTGCTTTGAGTCACTTCATTCATGACATGAGCCTTGCAATATATTGATCAAGATTGTGTGAAAGCATGTCTCCTCAGAAATTATTTGTTGTTATCGTTTTACCTACTCGAGGACGAGTAGAACTAAGCTTGGGGATGCTTGATACGTCTCCAACGTATCCATAATTTCTGCTGTTCCATGCTTATATTATACCATTTGCTACATGTTTTATATACACTTCATATCACTTTTATGCATTTTCTGGGACTAACCTATTAACAAGATGCCACAGTGCCAGTTCCCTGTTTTCTGCTGTTTTTGGTTTCAGAAAGTTACTTCTGGAAATATTCTCGGAATTGCACGAAACAAAAGGCCAAGTCCCTATTTTTCCAACACGTACACGGAGTCCGAAGGAGAGACGAAGAGCCACGAGGTGGCCAAACCACCTGGCGGCGCGGCCCCACCGCCGCGCCAGCCTGTGGTTTGGGCCCCTCGGGGGTCCGCCGACATCGCCCCTTCGCCTATTTATTCCCCGAGACGTGAAAACCCTAAAACACCGAGCCTTTCATCCAGAACATATTCGCTGCCGCCGCCGTCGTCAACCCTAACTCGGGGGGTTCTGAAGCTCTTCCCGGCACCCTGCCGGAGAGGGGAATCATCACCGGAGGGCTCTACATCGCCATGCCGCCTCCGGAGTGATGCGTTCCACGTTGGCACCGGAATCCTGGTGTTGCGCCGCACTACACTCCTTCACCAACACCTTCGAAGCAACCTCGTTTTCCTACTGGTTCGATTAAACCTTGGTTTCATACTGAGGGAAAACTTGCTGCTGCACTCATCATACCTTCCTCTTGGGGTTCCCAACTGACGTGTGACGTACAAGCATTGTTTCCGGTGCTGTTGCCGGGGAGATATTCCCTCGTCAACTTAGCGCTAGCACCTCGATGTAAGTTTCTCAAGTTGGATTACAAGTTTTTAGTTACTCGTCAAACTAACGGCATTCTCAACTAGCCTTTCGAGTGGTGGTTGGACACTCTATGACTTCGTTGAAATTTTTTTAATTTTTCCCGTATTTTCATATGCATGCTATGCAAATGCACAAATCTAATTTAGCCCTTGCTAGTCTCTGAACTACGGGTCATTACAGTGAGTCCTGGGTAGGGAACCTTGCTGGTCACATGTGATACTGATGTCTACGCACGCTTCTATTTTTGTAGACAGTGTTGGGCCTCCAAGTGCAGAGATTTGTAGGACAGCAGCAAATTTCTCTTAAGTGAGTAACCCAAGGTTTATCGAACTCAGGGAGGTAGAGGTCAAAGATATCTCTCTCAAGCAACCCTGCAATTAAGATACGAGAAGTCTCATGTGTCCCCAACACACCCAATACACATGTCAGGTGTATAGGTGCACTAGTTCGGCGAAGAGATATTAAAATACAAGTGATATGGATGATTACAAGTGGTAATTGCAATCTGTAGTAAAAATGGCAGCGAGCAAACATGCAGCAGAACTGAGAGTAAACGGTGTTTCAATACTTGGAAACAAGACCTAGGGATCATACTTTCACTAGTGGTCACTCTCAACAATAGTAATATAACTGAACATATAAATACTTCCTCTTCAATATGCAACTTAGATGCTACTCTGAACTACTCTCCTATTGGATAACGAACACCATTACTACTGCGTAGGGCTATAAAAGCACACCTTAAGTTCGTCATTCCACATCTAGGGCACCCACGCTGTCACTATGAGCATCCAGGATAGTAATAAACAAACACCACAATTTTATAGTGACAACAACACAAAGAAGAAATCATGGTAAGTATCCCTCTAATCTTTAATCCAAAGAGTCACACACGCCACCCGCACTGTCACATGGTTTTGTGTTGTCACATGACTCCGGAGATTACAATGATAAAACCAATTGAGTAGCATATCCATAACATAATGAAGGGGAAACATCTATGAATTCAACTAGATTACAATGCTCATGATCACATAAAGATCACACCATGGAGAGATATAAACCACATAGCTACCGGCATGAGCCCTCAGCCTCGATGAAGGACTACTCTCGGCGCATCATGGGAGGCAGCAACGGAGATGAAGATGGCTTCGGGGGCAATTCCCCGTCCCGGTAGGGTGCCGAAACAGGAACTTCTGTCCCCCAAATTAGGGTTTTGGATGGCGGCGGAGCTCGGGAGTTTTTTTTTTGAAGAAATCCTTCGGGGGTTAGGGTTTTCTTCATGGGGCGAATATATAGTCCGAAGGGCGGCGTCGGAAGGTTCTCGAGGCGGCCACACCATACAGGCCGGGCCCACAGTGGTGCTGACTGTGCCGTTGGCACAGGGCCCATGAATTTTGGGGGCCGCAAATTTTTATATATATATTTGTTTAACATCTGAATAAAATTAGGCTTTATCCTAAGAGTTGGCTGCGTTGCGTGTTGTGCTGCGTTGTTGGGCCATCTCCGCTACGCTGATGGGCTGCTCCCCATGCTGGTTGCTGCGAGTACGAAACCGTTCGATCGATCCCGCTCAACAAAAAAAAAAGATCGATCAACGATATGGTCAAATACGCCCTGTCGTCCACGTCCCACGATTCTAGGCCCTGCTGAAGCATCGCGAAACACGAACCGATCGAAGGCGACGGGAGTCCGCGACAGTGTCGCTGGACTCGCTGCACGATTGATCGCTGTTCGTATCCACACCGTCACGGCGACCGCGACACAGCGTCGACTATCGCATCCACGGCGTTGCTCCCCGGCGACCGGCGACACCGTGGTGACCGCGCGACAGTTCTTCTACATCGGCTCATCGCAAAAACAGGTTAGTCCAGTTAATCTTTTATGTTCACAATTCAATTTTTATCGTATCTACTTTAATTTCATTTTATTATCTTGTATATTGTGTGTCAGTAATACAGATTTGACATGGGAAACATCAGTCCGGTTCTCAGAAGCGTAAGAGAAAAGAAAAAGAACAGGATTTGATTAAATCTCAAAAAGGGGATATGGACAAGTTTATTAGAAGAGAAGCATCACAAGTGTCATCCGGTAATCAGTCTGTCGATCCTTCTACCCTTACACTTGCAATTTTTCCTTACGATCATTCTAGAGATGGCTAGATAGAGCCTGATAACATAGAAGTAGAGTTGATCATCTTGAGTCTGCCCTTAAAAAGGATGAAAAATCCGATATTGATGCCAATGATCTATTTGCTGAGCTGGAGTTTATTTAAAAATTCATGCCAAAGAAAATATTGCGCCCGTTGAAGTGTTGAAAGTTTATAAAGCGGCATGATTGTTTTTCCAATGCAAGCATTGCATATAGAGTTTTGTTGACCATTCCCGTGATGGTTGCATCGGCGGAACGAAGCTTCTCTAAGTTGAAACTACTGAAGTCCTAAATGTAAACGTTATGTAACTTCCAGTTATATAGGTATGATTCTGAATATATATTCAATTGTTACATAGAATATTCTGTCATATACATTATAATTATTTGTTATTTCAAATTTTTGTGTGAGATAGGGCCCCATTTTAGATTTTCGCACAGGGCCCGGATTTTGCCAGTCCGGCTCTGGTCCTGCTGCAAATGGTATGTACTCGAAGTGGGTGCCCCTGAAGTCCACCGTGCTAGGATCGAACCTCTTTGGCGCTGAGCTCTCAGCATCATCCCAGTGCTTGGGGTCCCTGCAGATGGCCCATGTATTCATCGAGATGGCCCATGCATTCATCCACACCATGGTGCCCTTTGGGATATCGTATCCAAGGATTTCGCATGGACACGGTACACTCCTGTGGGAGTAGTAGTGGTACCGCCAGATGCAGCCTCAGAGTCTCCTTGATGATGGCCGTCAAGTCATCCTCGGTAACGTTCGGATTTCCATTGAGATGGCTGCGTACCTCGACTTGCGCTTTCTGCATCACCCTTGGGTTCCTCATAAGCTCCGACATTGCCCATTGCAGCGTTGTCGTAGACGTTTCAGCCCCGGCGCTAAACAGCTCCTACAAGATGACGGTTTGCTTAGGCACAAATTACCAGAGAAGAAACATAAACAACTTATTGTTTACTTACAAGGATGATCTCCTTGATGTTTCCCATTGTGAGAGCCACGTCGAGGCCACCTTCCTTCTGTATCCTCAAGAGCACGTCCACTAGGTCCCGTCACGGTGTCGTTCGCCTCAAGGAGGGCCCTCCTCTGTCATGATTCAATTTGGCAATGGATATCCATTCCCGATAACCGGTGGTTAATTCACCTATTAGGAGATGGTTTTGGTTGCATATTAATACCCGTATGGATCTTAACAGTATTAAAACAATACCCAGCGGTTATTGCAGTGCCGGGTATGAAACACCACTATCCATACCCGACATACCCGGTACACGCTAAAATATATGACGTGTGGGACCAGAATACCAGAGAGAGGTAGAGAGAGGTATAGATACAACACAAAACCCTAATTCCTACAGTTTCCCTCCCACTCCCCAATCCCCAGTGCCCAGCCGCCGCACCCGCACAAGCGCCCCCAACCCCAAGCCGTGATCACCCCGCGCCCCCGCCGTCGCCCCTCGCGTCGCCTTCCTCTATTTCTCCGGCCGCCCCGCGCCCCCGTCTGCCGCCCCGCGCCCCGCCTTCCTCTCTCTCTCTGCAGCTGCCCCGCGACCCCGCCCGCCCGGCCCGTGCCCCCGCCTTCCCCTCTCCGGTCGCCCCGCGCCCCCGCCGTCATCTCTCTATCTCCGGCCGCCAAGACCGCCCCGCCGCCCCTCTCCGACCCCCAAGCTCGATCGCCCTGCCGTCCCGCATGCCCGCATCAACAACGACGACCTCCAGCGAGCTCGTCCTCTTCGCTACGGAGCTCGCCGTCGACCCAGGACCAGCCGTCGAAAATTTATCATTTTTCGAATTCTGTTGAACATTTGAACCAAGTATTTCTGGCATGTGTGCCTTCAGAAACTACCATTTATGTTATGTAATGACCAAACTTAATTCTGATCTGAATTTAGTGTGTTGAACACTTTTATTTGTGCCCGTGTGCCTTTGTGCTTTTAACTTTGATATATTATGCTGCTGTGATATATTTTGTGAACTGTCATTATTTAGCTAGTGCTGGGATTATCTATTTGTGGCTGTGTGCCGTTGTGAACTCTTTATATTATTGTAGCTATCATATATTGTGATTGTGCTCATATTTGTGTTATATCTTTGCTAGTACAGGGGAGTTGTTGCTCTTTTTTATACTCAATTTGCTGACTTAGTGGAGGTGGTTAACCGATGGTTATTTGTTACCCGCTGGGTAGTGGTTATGGTATGAAACCTGTCCCCGTAACAGTTATTGGGGATGAGGACGGTAAGAAATTTGTTTCGTGGGGATGGTTATGGTATAGCAATAACCGGTGGTTAGTGTCCTTGTTGCCACATCGAGTCATGATGCCTAATGGCGTAGTCCATGAGCACGAAGGACTTGCGATGATTCTTTAACGTCAGTCGCGCCGTGCCCGTGATGGAGTTGACAAAAGGCAACGACGGGAACAGGTCGCCGAAGTTGAACCCCGTGGTGAGTTTTAGACCCTCCGTAAGATTCACGATGAACTCCTCCCTCTTGTCGAACCTGTCCCCGATCATGGTGCGCAAAGAGGAGTCCGGGATGAGCACAGCAATGCGCGCGCTGAGGTTCACGGGCTCACCGGGCGGGGCTCCCGCTATGGAGGCGACGAAGCGGCCGACCTCCTCTTCGCGGACGTGGTGGAACGACTGGACATGGCGGGCGCTGAGCAGCTCGAGGACGCAGATCTTGCGGAGCTGCCGCCACAGGGCCGTAGGGCGTGAAGACCATTCCCATTCCATCCGGCCATCGTCATCTTCATGGTCGGACTCCACGGACGCGTCGCGAAGGTGACGTCGTGCGTCTTCATGAACTCGCGTGCCGCCTCGGGGGATGTGGCCACGACGACAGGAATCTCGCCGAGTTTGAGCGACATGAGAGGCGCGTCCAGCCTGCGAGCTAGGTCTGCAAGGGCGAGGTGGATGAGCGAGTTTCCGGCAAGATGGTGCAGGCTGCCACTGATCGGCAGCTGCCACGGGCCCAGGCGGCAGGCTGCCAGGCTCACGTGGCCACTGTCGCCACGCTTCTTGAGCTTGTGGAGTACAAGAGAGACGGCCATAACCAAAACAAGATAGAGGTAGTTGCTTACATGTTCCATGCATGGTTTCAAATTTCAGTTTCGGAAAAATTTCGGCCACCACTGAATTTCAGTGATTTCGGTTTTCGTTTCAGCCAAATGACCGAAATTTTCTCTTCAAATTCGTTTAAATATTCAAAATATTTTTTAATTCCTGTGTAATACTGAAAGTGCTGAAATATTTTGACCGAAAGTCAATTATTTCGGGGTGTACCGCAATCACTGAATTCAGTGAATTTCGACGAAATCTCACTGAATTTGAAAACCATGGTTCCATGTCGCTTAACTGGTAGCAATCACAGGGACTAGCGGGACTATATATACAGAGGTGATGGACTAGCTATGTGTCAGGTCTAACCTCTAGGTGTTATTTAGATGTTACTCCCTCCGTTCCATAATATAAGACGTTTTAGCTCTCACGTATATTGTCTAAATGCATGCTACAATGAGTGAATATGCACACTAAAATATGTCTACATACATCTACATATATGTGAACATGCACACATGCTAAAACGTCATATATTGTGAAAAGGGAGTATTTAGCTAGGTGTTTCCCGTTGTCAGCTATTGATCCGTCGCGGCTGCGCGCGGAGATGCCTTCTCCGCGCCGTTTGTCGTGTTCTTGTCCTAGGTAAGTGGTTAATCATAACCACAAAAGTTAGGTGTGACCATGTTGACATTATCATGTAGAGTTTAACTAATCCGTGCACTTATTCAAGTATATAACGGGAACTGATTGACAACTTCATCAATCCGCTCAAATATCCGTAAACATGGGAGATATCAACATCGAAGTAGAAAACAAAACTTACTTAAGTATATAATCGGGTGTGTATGTTATAGGGAGATAATCACAACTCACAAGTTACAAGTGGTTAGGGTCTAAACAATACAACCGTAACGTCAAGCTCGGCTGTACCGGGTTCGATCGGTTCGACTTCTCGATCACAAACCGGTTTTCTTCAACTGTTCTCATCGCAATAATACATACCGAAGGACACAGGTAAAAACACACACTGGTAACGGAGATGCGCAACGAACTTGTCACTGATGTAAAAGATCAACGACGGTGGTTCTCTAAATTGTTGCACATCATTACATGTGAGGCGGTTTCAAAATACATTAAAGGGACAAATCCATTACTAATGGGACAAAGACATAATTTAGTGATTCATTCATGATTAGCAACAAGGCAGCAACTTTAGTTTCACGATAATCTAGCTAGAATCCTAAATAGCTCACATAATGTATTAAATGGATATAAATTGACATGAAAAAGTCAATCTGATCCAAAAGCCCATAATAGTTTAGAGCCCACATGGTTAATCAAGCCCACGGAAAATACAAGCCCACACAGCCGGAGCACAACTGGGTATTTACACTTGGGTTAAGTTTATTTAACCCCCTTAACTATTTGATTTGGGACACTTCTTCCCCTAACCTATAGTTTAGTATAATTAACTCTCTAATCTAATTTAACCGGGTGATTGTTCCCCTAACACCGGTTTCTCAGACGGTTCAGTTTACTTGGCGACGGTTCGGCTTTCGGAGAATGTCGTCTCGTGTATCGTCATCACCACTCGCCACAAGCAGGAACCGATCTTCCACCCCATGTAAGTGTTCCTATTAAACTGCACCTGCACATTTCTAACCTATTGGCCTCGCCTTCTGTGCTATTGGCGTCTGTCCTACAACCACGCAAGCTTTGCGCTCTTGCCGCCACCATGATTTTGCTTTCTCCCGCCGGTTCGCGCTACGCCCCTGATCTCCATGGTTGGGCTATTCATCTTCAGAGACACGCCCTACTACATGATGAACCTCTCAGGTCACTCAGCGAACGGAGCCAGATCAATAGAAGCGGCTGAAAACCGGGGTTAGGGGGATAAGCAGACGGTTTAATTAGGTCAGGGGTCAATTATACCAGAAAAATTTAGGGGGTAGTATGTCCAAAGCATGATAATTTAGGGTTTTAAACATACTTATCTCTTTACACGTTAGAAATATTTCTATCATAAATGGAATATATAAAGAATAATCAATACTTCGAGAAATATTTCCATTTTAGACAATTATGATCAAATAAAAGCAATTATTATGAAATGGGGATTGAGCTCAACCATAATTTAACTGCATAAAAATCGCCATTAGGGAAGATAACATCGTCAATTACTCAAATTAAATTACATGTATTCATACATACATTCTTAGTTAAAGCTAATCTTGACGAAATAATTTTTATAGGAATTTTGTACAATTTTAACCACTAGATGTTTTCTCTTAACAAACCTTTTTAGAGGAAGATTTACCGAATGCATTTGTACAATTTTATTTTGTATGATCCCATCAACACATTATCTTGCATTTTTTGTGGACCATCCATAGTCATGTTAGAAAAAATCGGTTCTTTGTTTAAAAAAGATTCATGAAGATATGTACCTTCCTACTTGTGCGGATTTTAGAATCTTAATTCAGAAGAAGCTGTTAGCAAATAATTTTGTTCGTAGTCTCCAGTTAACCCATTTTTATATAAATAAAATATATGAATAATCAAAATGATTTCAATTGCCCCGACTGTGCGACAATATAATGACTAGAGCAAGTCTAAACATTAGATATCAGTTAGCCCATATATAATCAGGCATTGGGGAGACCAAGCGTTCTGCTGAGACTCATTTGTTCTCCAGTAGTCCAATGACAACTCGGAATGAGGTGGCAATCCAACTCAATCAAAAACATCCAATCCAATGATGACATGTCAGACCACCAAAACTCTCTCACAAAAAACTTAATTTATCCTAGCATGTAGTATCAGCGGTGCAAATCTTTCCAATCAATTTAATTTAATATTATCGCATCATGTTTTCTTGCAGTTTTAGGGAAGTATCCGTAATCATGTCAGCAAAATTCGATGTCTTGGTTAGTAGGATTCGTGAAAATCTGTAGCTTCCAACACAATTTTTTCAATCCTGAATTCAGAAGAAGCCGTTAGCAGTTAATTTGTTCGTAGTCTCCGGTTAAACTCGTATATAACCAGGCCTTGTCAGAGATGGCATTCTGCTGAGAGTCATTTGCTCTCCATTAGTCCAATGACAACTCGGAATGAGGTGGCAATCAACCTTAATCAAAAACACCCAATCCAATGATGACATGTCAGACCACCAAAACTCTCTCACAAACAACTTAATTTATCCTAGCATGTAGTATCAGTGGTGTAAACCTTTCCAATCAATTTAATTTAATATTATTCGCATCACGTTTTCTTGCAGTTTTAGGGGAGTATCCGTAATCATGTCAGCAAAATTCGGTGTCTTGGTTAGAATGATTCATGAAAATCTGTAGCTTCCTACACAAAATTTTCAATCCTGAATTCAGAAGAAGCCGTTAGCAGTTAATTTGTCCGTAGTCTCCGGTTAACCCTGTATACAACCAGGCCTTGGCAGAGCTGGCATTCTGCTGAGACTCGTTTCTCCAGTAGTCCAATGACAACTCGGAATGAGTTGGCAATACACATCAATCAAAAACACCCAATCCAATGATGACATGTCAGACCACCAAAACTATCTCACAAACAACTTAATTTATCCTAGCATGTAGTATCACTGGCGTAAACCTTTCCAATCAATTTAATTTAATATTATTCGCATCACGTTTTCTTGCAGTTTTAGTGGAGTATCCGTAGTCATGCCAGCAAAATTCGGTGTCTTGGCTAGAAGGATTCATCAAATTTTGTAGCTTCCTACACAATTTTTTCAATCCTGAATTCAGAAGAATCCGTTAGCAGTTAATTTGTTCGTAGTCTCCGGTTATCCCCGTATATAACCAGGCCTTGGCAGAGCTGGCATTCTGTTGAGACTCATTTGCTCTCCAGTAGTCCAATGACAACTCGGAATGAGGTTGCAATCCACCTCAATCAAAATACCCAATCCAGTAATGACATGTCAGACCACCAAAACTCTCTCACAAACAACTTAATTTATCCTAGCATGTAGTATCAGTGGTGCAAACCTTTCCAATCAATCTCGATTCTCGGAAACTTTGTCCTTAATCATGGCCTCTAGCCGATCTCAAGATTAAACTCGCCATTAAATTAAACCCTACTTGAGTGGTCAGGGAAACGCACCGAGTTGCCTGAGCCAATCAGGCCGCTCCAACCGTGTGATCAGGCTATCAGATATAGCTTGATAGCTGCTCGCTCTCTGCAGCCTTGTTGCCTTTTACAGATTGATGAACACAGCAGATGGGCACAAAGCCACAATTAAAGGGAACGATCGAGATGTGCACCTAGAGTCGACGTGCTGGTGTTGACCTCTAGGTTCGATCGAACTTTACTGCCTGCCGTCCACAGGCTCGATCTGGATTAGGGGTTCTGGAACGTTGCAGACAAAGAAAGATTGAAGTCACATGGCTGGAAAATGCTAGCTGTAAGTTTTAATAAGTAGAGTCGCTACTCACCAACTTTGCCTCCGGTAGTGGGAGGATTTCCTTCTGCCCGTGTATGGGCGATGTATGTCAACTAGTTTCCTATTTGTTGTGCATGATTTGTGAACCATATGTCTCGAGTATTTCTCCGTCAGGCAGGCCGCAGCACGCACCAGATTGTGCCCGTGCATTTTGTGTGGTCTCGCTATTTGTGTCTAACATCGGCTAAGCACAGAGCACGTGGGAATGATTGAGGCAATATGGTTATATGTTAATGCCAAAATATGAAGAAATGGTTAATACTATAGATGTATAGATCAATTGGTTACTCTCACCGATTCACCCAGCCTACTTGTAGTTGTAGTTGTAGCTATGCATTCACTAGTTTCATTGTACAAGCCTTTGGCTTGGTCTTTTCTTTGTGTGTGTGGAGGTGTTTGTAAGCTTGTTCAGTACTCTGTATCTTCCGCCATTGGCGTCATTAATTTAACGCTGGGCTACGGCCTTATGTCTAAATATGGTCCGTGTTCCCCGATATATGAGAGATAAGTGCACATTAACCCTAGATACATGGCCTGAGGTTATGTGAACTTATTCCCGGCGTCACTATGAATATCCACGTTCAAAATGTCCACAAGAAGTTTTCTTGGTTTGCATGGAACCTAGTTAAGTGTATTTGTTTTGCTTACAAATTGTCCATGTGAAAACAAACCACTAACTCAACTAGTCGAAGTTCCAAAGAAAAAATAAAAACAGAAAAGTAAATAATAATTAACTCGAGGAAAACTCTAAAAAAAGTAAATAAAAAATAAAGACTTTAGAAAGTATGGAAAATGAAAGCGATGGAAAAAATATTAAATGTCAAAAGGCAGAAAATTATTACATAAGCTTTAAAATGGGAGAGTGGAAACATTGAATCTTTTAAAAACTACAGAGAAAATAGAAAGTTGGGAAAAACTTCAAACCTAGATGATTTTCCAAATTATCTAATACGTTTGCTGTTATTTATATTTATTATTTCATTCTATTATTTCCTTTCAACATTTTAATTTTTTATTTTTTTAATATTTTTTGAAAGATCTCTTCATTTCTAGAATGTTATGATTTTCCATCTTACTGATTTTCCAAAAAAAATCTTGATCTCATATTAAATTTTCTCATGAAATGGTGATGATGATTAATTAGCAACTTATGTCCACAAGAATAATATGTTAGGATCTTGAAGAACAAACATGTTTCAGTCCACGCTGGTCAAAATCGTCAGTTTAAATAAATAGACAGAGAATTAAATGTATGATTCTGAGAATTTAATAGTGCCTTACAGCTGTTTTTATTGCAGTTAAGTTTGGACAATGAACAGAGATCCTAGTTTATCATGGGGTAATCCACACTTATCTTTCAATTTTATGTATTTTAGGAGTTGATGGATGCCCAAACGACTGTGATGGTTACCAACAGTTAAGTTTGTTCTCATGAAATGGTGATGATGATTGCAGTGAAAACACGTCTCTAGAGGCTGCACGGGCTTGCAGTGAGCAATCAAACACGCCCTAACTTCTTTGTGGCTACTTGTCCACTCCCTCCTTGCAAAAGGACGTTGCAGACACATGGACACGCTCTCTAATATGCATCTTTGACCATTAGTTTTTGCAAGGCATATGGTAGTAGAATTTTTTCCGGGCAAATCCGATGGTACTATTTTCACCCTATCAGTCTGAACATTTTAGCCTAGCAAAACGTTTTATATTTTAGAACAGAGGTAGTAGTTGTCAAAGTTAACTGTAATTTTATAAAACTAGTGCAAAAACCCTAGAGTTTAACAAGCGGACATTTCCCACGTCCGTCCAAGTGATGGAGAAGGCCACTAAACGAATGAATCATCAAGTGCACGGGGTAGCTAGCCAGGTTGCATCGACTCCACGCGCGCCTATAAATTTGGAGTGCGGTTTCAGTCCAAGACACTCACCACCGCATCCATTCCATACGCATGCAACGCAACACACTGCAAGATCACCATCACAGTCGATCTTCATCTTCTTGTGAGTTGTGCGTGCATATATACCTAGCAGTAGAGCTAGCTATGGCCGTCAAGATGGCATCGGACGGCCTGTGGCAGGGCGAGAACCCTCTCGACTTCGCGCTGCCGCTCCTCGCCGTGCAGATAGCCGTCGTGCTTGTCGTCACGCAGGGCCTCGCCTTCGCCCTCAAGCCCCTTCGCCAGCCTAGGGTTGTCGCCCAAATCCTGGTATACAAACTATACATGCATATATATATATACACACTACGTGCGCTGCTTAATTATTCCTGTATTTGAGCTTTGTATATTATGTTGGTATAAAGCGAAGAACATACCTAATGAAGCATGGCATGGCACCAGTTCATCGTTTCAATACAGATGTCGGAGATTTGCTCCCATTTCGAAAAAATGGCACCGGTTTCATATGTATGTCCCTTTGTTTCAGAACACGCATAACGGCATAAGTCATGCGTGTCTTCTATATTAAGATAGAAAAGAGGGACTGTACGATTTGTATGTACCTAAAAAAGAGTCGTTTTTATCTACCAACACAGATCTTATAACGCTATAGCCGTCACGATCGCGATGCCTTTGACATTTTGTATCCTCCTTTTAACACGAGTGCACTAAAGTAGAACGATTAAGCATTTTCTAGACCAGAATAGACGAGAGTCATAATATATCGTGGAAACTGGAGAGATCCTACGTACATTCTTTTTTTGAGATGCTAGGCTACCGGTGCAACTTTTTTTTTTCGCTAGCTTTGCAAGGGTGAGGTCGGCTCCAGTAGAAGTATCAGACACAACCCCTTGTAAATGTCATTTTCGTATGAGACAAGAGAGTGTAGACTTGACTTATGATCTGCATGTCCAATTTGGCAGGGCGGCATCTTGCTCGGACCCTCGGCACTGGGCCGGTGGGGCGCCTTCCGCCGTACGGTCTTCCCGGAGTGGAGCACAGCCGCGCTTGACACCGTCTCGGGCCTCGGCCTGCTCCTCTTCCTCTTCCTAGTGGGCCTCGAGCTCGACTTCCGTGCAGTGCGCCGAGTGGGGCCCCGCAGCGTGGCCATCGCCGCGGCGGGCATCGTGCCACCGCTGCTCGCCGCCGCCGGTATCGTGCCGCTCCTCGACCTCGCCATTCCTGCGCCCCGCCACGCCTCCTACTTCTCGCTCTGCGTGTTCCTCGGCGCCGCGCTCTCGGTGACCGCGCTCCCCGTGCTCGCCTGCATCCTCAAGGAGCTCGGCCTCCTCGGCGTGCCTTTCGGCGAGACCGCCATGGCCGCTGCCGCCGTAAACGACGTCTTCGCGTGGGCGCTCCTTGCCCTCGCGCTCGCCGTATCCGGCGGTGGCCGGGAGCCCAAGGGACCCCCTCTCGCGCCGGTCTACATACTCGCCTCGGGGGCAATCTACGTGGCGTTTACGTTCTTCGCGCTCCGACCTCTCATGGCGCGCCTGGCGCGCCACACGTATCCCAACGGCGGGGGCGGTGATATGGAGATGGCCTTCTCCAGTGCTGTCGCGTGCGCGCTCCTCTCGGGCGCCGTGACCGACGCCATCGGCGTGCACCCCGTTTTCGGCGCGTTCGTGTTCGGGCTGGCTATGCCCCGGGAGGGTGGCGTCGCGGAGCGCACCGGCGAGAAGGTTGCGCCACTGGTGTCCGGGCTGATGTTGCCGCTCTACTTCGCCACCAGCGGGCTGCACACCGATGTCGACAGCGTCCGTGGCGTGGCCGCGTGGGGGATGGTCGCGCTCGTGGTAGCCGTGGCCGTGGCGGGGAAGTTCACCGGGACGTTCGCGGTGGCGGTGGCCGGGACCGGCATGGCCAGGCGTGAGGCGGCCGCCCTCGGCGTAGCCATGAGCGCCAAGGGTCTCGTGGAGCTCATCGTGCTCAACATCGGCAAGGAGAAGAAGGTGACTACCTACTACAACTACACTACACATGAATGTTGTCATTACTACGCATGCTAGTACTTGCGTACGCGAACTAATGACCTCATGTTTGTGCAGGTGCTGGACGACACAACGTTCGCCATCTTCGTGATCATGGCGCTCACCACGACGGTGGTCGCGACGCCGCTCATGAAAGCGCTCTATCGGCAGCCGCCAACTACAACCACGCCGGAGAGCGACGGAGTCGAGGTCAAAGGCGGCGATGCTTGCCCGGCCTAGCTGATTGTTCACTAGCCCCGTGCATGAATCGCAGAGTACGAGACACCTGCATGTACGTACGACGCCATGCATGCCTATGATCCTGTATTGTTGTTTTTCATTTTTGTTTTTTGTGATGAGTAATCAGCGATAGCCATGTACTGTAGTACTACCGAGCTTCGCAATGTATCAGTTTGGGTTTATGAATGTAATGTGTGATATCGTTTGTTAGATAAAAGGCAGCTAGTGCCCGACTTTAAATTAATAAATCGCAAAGGTTCAAGTTCAGCACACATATTACATGATACGGCATACAGTTTAGCCAAAGTATTATGAAAGAAAAATTACTCACAATAAAAGTGATAAAGGGACTCAAGGGTTTGTATATAACATTAGTTGGGAGCTTAATAACCTTAGCTTATATGATTAGCTTATTTCAAACATGCCATAATGACTGGGATTGAGACATGAACAAATCTGTAAGAGCCTACGGGGTGATCCGAAAAGCCTAAGAGAATCCCAAAACGTTGTTCGGACACCAGTTACACCCGAGTAACTGACGAAGAACACTCCAGAGTCCAGACAAACTCTTCGCGACGCCATTGTGGTTGTGGCCAATAACGACAAAGGCATCAACGCCCAGTAAGTGGACGGGGACAACGCTATCGGTTGGGACGGCATCACTGTCTCTCTCCTGGGACGAGACGGAGGAGAGAAGGAGAATTTTGTAAATGCCAATCTGGCGCCGCGGAGGACAAAATCAGGGTCAAAACTACCTAAGAACTGGAGGGTTGTAATCTAAACGATTTTGAGACTTTGAGGGTGTATTATAAACAGTATTACAATTGAGGGATGTAATATGAACTCCAGTCAAGTTAGGGTGTAATATAGACTTATCTCATTGAAGAATTCCAATCTAGGTTAGCCCTGAGAGTCGTCCTCATCCCTTCCTCCGCTACAGTCCAGAGAAGGCGATTTTTTGAGAGTCGCCCGTCGTCTCATCCTCGCCGCCGTTGAGACGTGGGTTCCTCCCTCTCCTTCGGCCGCTTCGGCGGCGGGAGGCTGGGGGAAGCCCGTCTCACGGTGTGTACATAGGTTAGGGTTCGGTGGGTCTCCGGCCGGCGGCGTCTGGGAGGTGGAGGAGCTGTCGGTGCAGGTTTTGGTGTCGGTGCGGTTCCCCTTCGGCGACGGTGCTCCATGGAGGCCGGCCGTCACGCGCGCGACTTCCCGGAGCCCGGAAATCGGTGGATTTCTTCGGCTCCGTTCACCAAGGCCAGATCCGGGGGCGGCGGATCTGGATGAGCTTGATTCGGAGGTGGTTGCTTCAGATCTTCGCGGCGGCGCTGGCGGCGTCGGCAGTAGTCTCTTCGGAGGCGGTGTTGGAGACTTCCCGTCTGCCTCGTGGTGGCTCCGGCGATCCAAGGCTTGGGGAGCTTGGGCAGCGGCGCGTCAACGGCAGCTTCGTCTTTGTCTCTGTCGCCGGGATCTAGTGGACCTCGTTGTAATTTTCTTTTTGTTCTAGATCTTTTTGTAAGATCGTTGATCTGATGTAATTCCTCTGTCCACAAAAAAAATAAAAAATTGCTGTAACCGAACATTCTCACTCCATGATCACACACCAGCTAGATTTCTTCAAATTTGGAATATGCAGGGCGCCAACGATATGCTTCATCGTAGCATAAGAATGATTAAGATCGTTACTGCTACAGCCAAACAGAATGTCAAGTTTGGCCAGGTTAGCATCCTCCTAGCCGGGAGATTTATGACACTTCCTGGGGGGGGGGGGGGGGGGGGGGGGGATATGTTCCATCAGAATTCAGAAGCCTCCCCTCTATATTGCTGCTTTGAGCCTAAATTAGAGTTATATGTATGACTTTAACTTTCACTTCCTATCTATACAACATTCACATCCATGAAATCCTTCAACATGACATTTACAGGCATGGATTAAACACAAGAAGCAAATATCTCCCAACGGTGCACAGAGACTTCAGTGTTTTTTTTTTTTTTTTTTGAGAGACTTCAGTGTTGATCACAGCCAAGGAGCATTTCATCTCAGCAAAAAAACGCAGCTACTGACTGAGGGGCACACACTCGAGCTTGATCACAAGCTCCCAGTTTCGACGTTCTGAAGCCTCAGTGTGATCTCCTGCTCCACTTTACCATCGACAATCGAGATGACGCTGTCCTTGACTAGAATGCTGTTCTCGCTCGCCAGGAATGTGCAGATCTGCGCCGATTCTGTAATTATAGAGCTCTGGTACTCTCTTGCTGCAGAAATCAACGGCTGGATATCAACTTCAGCCTCCCCCATTCGGTCATCAGAGCTGAATGTGTCCTTGTCGAAGACTTGCTGTTAAGTGGTACAAAGGAGATAGCTTATAGTGCGTTTTTTTTCTTTTTTGATTGAAAAACAAATCAAGGTCTAAGTAAGCATGAGACATTAAGCACAATGACTATTCCCTGAGCAACAACTCTTTAGGCCGCATACTCTAATCAAAGAACTCTATTACCTAGTGTGTCAACCTAAACCAAAATTGCAGCCTACCTCACCCAGAAAATAAGGTTACCACATGGGAGAGAAGTATATGTAAACTCAGTTACCAGTATAAATGTGATCACCGGCTACTAGTTTTTGTTACTCCTTCCATTCACTATATAAGGCACTCTACCTACCCTTTCAATGGTCACATACATACTAAAATGAGTGAATCTACGTACAAAAAAGTCTAGATTCACTCATTTTAGTATGTATGTGCCAAAATTGAAAGTGCCTTATATTAGTGCCATACCAATCCACCAACTGCTGGTTTACCGTTTACGCACCCGCAAGAAATCATCAAGCAGCTAGAGAAGATTCTGCGCGGGTTTCTCTGGGCTGGTCGCGCAATCGCCGACGGCGGCAGCTGCCACGTCAACTGGCGAAGGGGTTGATGGCCAATTTCCCTTGGCGGACTCGGTGTTCAAGACATCGAACGTGCTGGCATCGTGCTGCGCCATCGATGGCAGTGGCTTAGCCGCACCGATATCGAACGAGCATGGAGTGGCCTAGACCTCCAATTCCCCGCAGAGGAACGCGCGCTCTTCTTTGCCTCCACCTTCACCGAGATTGGAGATGGCACGACCACGAAATTCTGGGAGGATCGCTGGATACAAGGCAGGTCAGCTTCTGAAATCGCGCCACAGCTCTATGCTTGCGTCCCCAAGCGCCGCCAGAAAGCCAGAACCGTCGCTGAGGGTCTACAAGCCCACACCTGAGCTCGAGACATCATCGGCACCATTGGAATCCACGAAATTGGACAATACCTAGGGCTTTGGCGCACCATCGAGCACACAGTGCTATCCGACTAACGTGACCGCCTCGTTTGGAGGTGGAATGCTTCAGTATCCTACTCTGCAAGCTCCTGCTACGCCGCCACCTTCCACGGATCGATCGTGGCTTGCAGATCTCAACCGCTGCTGGACGGATGAACGCCTGCGACGACATGGTATAAAACATCACTCACGCTGCCTGCTTTGCGATCAGGAGATGGAGACCATGGCGCATTTGCTCACGGCCTGTACGTTGTCACGTCAGGTGTGGCACGAAATCCTTTCTTGGCTGCGCATCCCCTGCCTCCCGCCCGATCAAGCCACTTCCCTGCACTCATGGTGGCTGCGGGCCAGAAGCTCCACGCCCAAGCCGCTGCAAAAGAGCCTGGCCTCCACCACGCTGCTGATCCCCTGGCTCATCTGGAAGCACCGCAACAACTGCGTTTTCGATGGCGCCAATCCCTCTGTTGCCGGCCTAGTGGCCACAGTCAAGGAGGAAGCTGCCCTTTGGGCTAGAGCCGGCGCAACCGGGCTGCGAGACATCATCCAGACGACCTGGAACGCCCACTGATGTAATTTTTGGTTTCCTTGTTGGCCCTCCTCGGAGGCATGAACAGCAATGCTGTAACCCCCCTATCTATTTAATGAAATGAAACGCAAAGGCTTTTTGCGTTTTCTCGAGAAAACAAATTAGTGAACGGAGGGAGTAGTTAAAACTGACTGTGTATTTCAATACCCGAAAACAATTTAGACACAACAAGTTCGACGCCTTAGCATTACACGTCAAAGATAAGAGATCACTATGCAGCACACACCACTGCACAAGAAAGCTATTCTACAACACTCAGTAAAAACAACAACCACAACTTTCCATTGAGATGAAAAAAAAATACTAAAACTTAAGCTGCTAATAACTACAACTCCACATGAAAGAACACATACCACTTTAAGAGGCGGCACCGGGTGAGGGATTGATAGCATTAATCTTTCATTCCATACAGGGTTCAGGGTGTTCTTTATCACCTTGTTTTCATGGACTAAAAAGATGAAACTGTTAACTGGATGTAAAAACTATATTTGCATAACTGAGCTGGCATATCCACCAATGAAAATGTGCTTACTTGGTGTCCTAGGATAATCATAACATATGGATCACTCGACATCACATCACGAACAGCTAAATCTGTGCCCCTTATGATGTCGACCTTAATTAATCCAAGGAATTCTACCATACCAATATCCATCTGAAAAAAATAGATACTTTTAGAGTAAAGTAGTGTATAAAGCAGCGATGACCGTGAGAGTTTATCACACCATTTTTTTAACTCCTTTGTGATCAGAGTCCTTTTTCCTCCAGCTATTTCTGAAAGTACCATGTCGGCTGCTACTGTGTTGCTGGTTATGATGTTTATCAGATCCAGGTTTGCGTAATGGACATGCAAACTGTGGATCAGTCAAAAACTGTTGAAGTTCGTATTTTTTCCTGCATATATATACAGACAGAAACAAATATAGTTCCACGAAACAGAGGTACAGAAAAGTAGTGATCGCAAGAAAACCAATTTTATACCTAATAAAAGTAGCACGCTCCTCGGTAGTGAAATCCTGTCTTGGCTTTTTGTAGTTCTCGGGTAAAAATGCTTCATATCTTGTGTTCACAGTAGCATTCCCGCCTGAATTAGCTAAACAATTGACTTCATCATCCGTCCATTCGTCCAGATTCACCGAAATCACCTATCCCGTGTCAACATAATTGTTAACTAGAAGGGGATGGCGCGCTTTGCTGCGCCAAGGGTACTATTGCAGTGATCAATACATGATATGCTGGTCTGAGTAAAATTAGTTGCTCATATATGATCAGGTATAAATTCATAACCTTTTTGCAGCAAATATTGTAGGTGGTCTAGTATGTGCAGTATAAACCATTTAATGCACAAGTAACAATTTTGAATTTCTTAATCTCTCAATGAGGCGAGCTCCTGCGCCTGGTGAGTCTTAGCGATGGGGGGGGGGGGGGGGGGGGGGGGGGTGGTGGTCGAGGTGTAGTCGGAGGCAAAGCTTGCATGTGTCGCTCGTGCGTGTGCTTGTAAGGCAGGAGGAGGCACGGTGAGGAGGGGGAGGAGATGAGGGCCGCTCGGGTGGCTCGTCGGCGCCGAGCTACAGACAACCAGGAAGCGATGGTGGCCGCGTGGGGGAGGAGAGCAATGACAACCCTCAAGGTCGAATCTCTATCGTGCCTTCGAGCAAAGGTGGTGGATTCACGACCAAATCAGTAGAGTTGTGGCGGAGCGGCCAGTTCGAGGTCAAAACGATGGGAGAGGAGGCATAGCGGTCACCGGAGAAGAGGCGCTAGGGCGACATGAAACTTTCAATTAGCAGTTGGTGTGCCCATGTTGCCCTTTTTTCCATATAAAGCATCAACCCAAGTGTTGTACTTGCAGCAGAAGGTGTTTTTTTACTGTACGAAATAATTTTGGACAAAATTTAAATAATTACAGTTGTTGGAGTAATTTTTTTTGGCCTCAAATGACCTAAAAAGTAGTTAAACACTAAAATATGGAAACTATTGGAGATGGTCTAAGAGAAGTGTGGAGAATTGTGTGCGGTAGACCGGTAGTCAATTATCGTCAAGTTTTGTGTCCAGCTGACAAACGGATATTATTATTCTGAACTTAATTAAATGGACACGAAGCTGACAAACGGATATTATTATTCTGAACTTAATTAAATGGACACGAATCTGTAGAGCAAGATCCAATAGGAGGCTGCCACGTGGTTTAACGTGGAAGGTCTAATCCTAGGGAGCTTAGATATTGGAGGGATTAGTTTAGTAAGAAACTAATAGGTTCGTTAACAATGTATTCACCATGTTAACTATCTATGGGTTTCTGATACAAATCCAAGAGGGTGCTCCGAGAAAAAATATTCACCACATGTGTACGCTTTACAGAATAATTTAGAGTATAAGAGCATCTCCAAGCGGAGCCCTCAAATCCGCCCCCAAACTGCGCCCGGACGCGTCCGCGGACACCGACCGGACGACCCCAAAAATTGGGCTCCTACAACCACAATGCACAAAAATTGACGCCCAAATCCATGCAAGCCATGCAACGTCCATCATAGAGATAGTTTTGATGTTTTAAAAAAGTTCACACCATGTTATTACAATTAATAATTGTACTTAAACAAATAAAAGTAGCGGACAAATCAGTCCCTCCCATGAAGACATACATGTGTTCCACCAGATCTGTGAGTAGTTGGGTGTGCACAACTTGATCACGAAGTTGTCGATGCATCTCAAGGAATTGCAAGACATACTCTGCTTCTTGTTCAGGTAGGTGGACATGTTCTCCGGGCTTCTCAAAGTCAATGCGAGCAGCCCCTTCTCCCTCATCCTCCACAATCATGTTGTGCAAAATTACAACAAGTCATGACCTGCCATAGAACCTCCGGACCCACATCATAGCCGCTCACGAACTATGCCCCAACGAGCCTGCAACACACCAAATGCCCTCTCCACATCTTTCCTAACTGATTCCTGCGCAGCTGCAAATGCTTTCTTTTGGGAGTAGTGGGATTACTTATAGTTTTCACAAAAGCCCCCCACTGAGGATATATACCATCTGCAAGATAGTACCCATGGTGTAGTCGTGTCCGTTGACGGTTTGTAGTTGCATGGTGGAGCTTCCCCATCACAAAGCCTCTTGAACAGGGGAGAGCGCTGAAGCACATTGATATCATTGTGAGAACCGGGCATGCCAAAAAATGCATGCCAAATCCACAAGTCTTGGGATGCCACAGCTTCAAGTACAATTGTAGCTCCTTGCTGTGCCTTGGTACTGCCCACGCAATCCCGTTGGACAGTTTTTCCATTGCCAATGCATGCAATCCACTGAACCTGCATTCCAGGAAATCTCTTGCTTCTCCTAGTGCAAGTAGCCTTGCGGTATCCTCAGCATTAGGTTTCTCGCAGATATCTTGGCCCAAAACCTTCACGACAGCGTATGCAAAGTGCTCCATAGCCTCAATGCATGTACTCTCTCCCATTCGGACATACTCATCTACGGCATCAGCAGCTTTCCCATAGGCGAGCATCTCAAAGCAGCGGTGCATTTCTGCATAGGGGAGAAGGTTAACTTCGGCAGCAATCATACCTCAACTTGAAATAATCATCATATTTTGTGACTTCCTCCTGTATGCGCTCAAACAGCCCTGAGCTCATCCGGAACCGGCGTCGGAAAATAACCCTCATGAAACCCGGATTCGAACGCTTGAAGTAATCGTCATAGAGATCTCGAGCTCCTTTGAGCCTGTCACGTTTCACGGTGATCCGCCCTTAATTGATCCTTGAAGTTAAGAACATGCTCCTCCTTCTTCTCCAATTCCTCTTGCATGCTCATCATGGACATGGCGTTCTCTTGTCTCCGTCGTCAAGCTTGTCTTCATCATCGACCCTTCGACGAAATCCTTGTAAATGAAGTCATCGACGGACGAGTAATCATGGTCCTCATCGGACGAAGAATTCATGCCTACATGCATGAAAAATTTCTCAAAATCCGGCTCCGGCGTTTCAACAAACACTTTGAGAGCGAGGTGGATGTCCGCCGATGCAAACGTACCGAAAACTATGTCAAAACGGGCTCCGACGGCTCCCAAAGGGCTCCGGCGGTTGCCCCGGACTTGGGCACGGGTCTGTGCCTTCGGGGGCGGCGGCGCGGTCGGACGGGGGCGGCGGCGGAGAACAGTGGGCGGGCAAAACTGGACGGAGCGGTGGTGGAAGGGGAATTCCGGCCGATTTGAGGGGGAAAGTTGGGTAGGCCGCCTTGACAGATCCGAGTGGCGGACGCGTCCGGGCGGCCCCAAACCCGCCCTACATATGGGCTGCCTTTTGGGTGTGCGGACAGCCCGGACGTTTGGGCTGACTATAGGGGAGCTGGTTGGGTCAAGGATTTTGGCCCAAAATTGCCATCGGGCTGTCCGCCCGGGCGTTTGGGGCGGATTTGAGGGACATGCTTGGAGATGCTCTAATACTGCTACGGTCAGCTTAATTTCATAAAATAAATAATATAGCTAGTTTCATGTTGAGAATATCGAGCTAATGTAAATTGGAGATGAGGAATATGGCACAGCAAAAAGAGCAACATTAGATTCCATCAGTACCTTTGATATATGTACTCAAGACTTCTGTGAGTTCCAGAGCACTTGATGCAGATGAATGCACCAAAAGGCAAAGCCTGCAAGTGCCACACCAGTCAATGATAGTGAAAAAGACTGGCATGCCTGAATATGACAACAATAAAATAATAAACATGAAAATTGGAATCGAAACTGCAGCCGCTAATTGGTATCTGTATAGTGTACTCCTCACGAGATAACACAAGCATAATGAAAACATCATCTGATCTAATATGCTCAATAGGACTTTGAGGTTACATTACAGCTTTCTTTTGTATCAGATACTCCATTTAGCTAAAAAATTGTTATGTATATCAGATTGCAACCGGCTACATCAGAAAAACTAGGTAAGATTGCCTTTTAGCTGAGAGAGAACGGTGCTAGCTTCTCAGAATAGAATACACATGGAATTTTGGGAAGATGTGGCATATGCGAAAACCAACTAATACTTACGCCCATTTTGGATCTGGGAGGCCACAGTCTGCGCAGAACTTGTTGGCGGGTTGGTTCAGAAGATGTTCAATCTTTCCCTTGCGTTAGATGGATCTGCATCTGTTAAGCATTGGAAGTGATCGATTAGCAGGCCACTTAAGAAGACAAAGCAAATTGCACTGACAGATATAGGTAAATATATCATCACGGGTCACGAGCAGAGCAATACTAGAGAGAAATGAAATCAATGGCTGAAAAGAAATGGAATCAACAAGTGTTGCATTACAATCTGCAGACAATCATGGGATCGAAATTAGTTCTGCAGCCCGCAAGGCTCAACAAATGTTGAAATCCTCCAGCGAGATGCTAAAGCTTAAAAGAAATATTCAAGATATTGTGTGATTCTTCAGTAGGGCTGCCGTCCATCGACGTTAAAAATCACACATTCAATTGAAAATGTCAGGGCACAATCACTACGCTAGGGGGAAAAGACAACAGGGAGAAGGACAAACCTGATGAATCGGAGTGGTCATCGCCGCCATCATTATGGGATTCGAATCCAACGCATGTCCTTGAAGGTAGAAAAAGAGGGGGAAATTAAATCGCGAAACTCCCAATTGAATCCACACGATGATTGAAGTGTGCAGAGGTCAGGGGGCAAGAGAATATCTATGAACTCACTTCCTGTAATGCTTGCTCGGGGTATCAAGAAAATGACAGGAGGACTGTTTTCCTCGTCCATTCCTACTCTTCTCCTCCTCCTCTTTTTTCCTTCTTCACCTTGTCACGTGCAGAGGACATGAAGAGCGTGGCGGCGACCCATCACCACCGCTTGCGCCGATGTAATCGGGGTTCGGGCGTGGGATCGATCTGCACGCGCTCGGACTGGTCAGATTCGCCGTAGGGCGGCCATGGCGATGACGATGACGATGTTGGGTGCTGCGTTCTTCCCTTTCCTCTTCTTCTTCCTCGTTGTTTCTGACGGGGGAATTCGGGGGGTGGAAGCGCGGTTGACCAAGAATAGGCAGTGAATGTGACGTGGACAGTTTTGACGCCCGAATAAAAATGCTGACACGTGGCCGAGGTAGTCTCACCGCCTCCTCTCACGCGCGTGCACCGCCGGCAGACCGGCACCGGCACCGGCGCCGCACCGCGGGATGGCAAGATCTGAACCAGTATGGAAATGAAGGCGCATTAAACTGAACAAGAGGCTTACAGCTGGTGTGCCATGAAAAATTCTTGCGTGTGAGCATATTGGGATCCTATCAATCTCCCCTAATCAATCACCAAATCATGTAATTACTAGCGTGCCTATTTGGACTTATATGAACATGCAACCGAGCGGAGACCAAGGCATCGTTTCCTGCTACTCTTGATATGGTATGTCTCTTCCGTGACATAAAGTACACCACCGAAGAAAAACAAAAACACCACCAATGGCCTCCTTCTCCGCTGCATCGTAGCCTCTCGGAAATCCACGAGGAGAAGCTCATACGGGTGAATTTCCTGCTATGGAAAGCCTAGGTCATGTCGGCCCTTCGTGTAGCACGGTTGCTCAGCATCATGATCGGCAGGAGTCTGCAGCACCGGAACACTGAGCGTCGAGAAGGATGGCAAGAAGACGAATTTCCAAACCCGGAGTATGACGTCTGGCTCGATTGACACCAGCGGGTCTTGAGCTACCTCATCAACTTCGTGTCCAAGGACATCCTCGCCCAGACGGTCGGCCTCAAGCACGCCGCGGACGTCTGGGAGCTCATCACCACCACCTTCACGTCAAGATCCAAGGCGAGCATCGCCAATCTTCGCGGAGCCCTCGCCAACACCAGGAAGGAGTCCAGGACGGCGGACCAGTACATCGGCATGATGCCTGGCTTCGCCAAGAGATGGTCGGGCCGGGCGGACCATTGATGAAGAGGAGCTCGTCGCCTTCATCATCAACGGGCTAGACAAGAAGTACAACACCGTGGTGGCTTCGGTCAATGCCATGGAGTCATGCACGGTGAGCGAATTACATGGCCTAATTTATGCGTATGATATGCGACAGAACATGCTTTCGGGTGGTAGCCAGAAGAGGTTTGAATCCTCGACAAATATGGCAAACCGTGGGGGTCATCGTGACGGCCACTACTACAACAACTACTATACAAGAAGAACTACCACGGTCCTTATGATGATCGTGGTGAAGATGGTGGAAGAAACGGGTGGTGGCGCCGGCCTCTGCATGGTGGACGTGGGCGTGGAACGTGGAGGACGCACCCATTCAAGATACCGAGATGCAACTTGCCAGATCTGCAAGAAGCATGGTCATATTGCCAACAAGTGTTGGTGGCGGTAGAGGACAGCAACTACGACTACGAGAAGGGCGCCAACATGGTCTACGGTGTTGATACCAACTGGTATCATTAGGGGATGGCTCTCCTCTCCACCTCTCCCACCTCCGTCGTCCACCCAACCACCCTCCCCGCCGGTGATCATGCCTCACTCTAAGTGTCTCCATGGAGGGTTGATCCACTGGGATTTCTCACCGGTCTGGCTCTTGCAAATCAGGTGCGTCATCGGTTTGGGACCTCGGTCCACTTCTCCCACGGCCCTTCTTCGAAGGACTTCTTCCTTGTTGCCTCCTTCTCTTCGCGTCCTTCCCTCCCTCTGAGGATGCAGTTGCCTTGGCCCTCCAATGCTGTATTGGTGGGGATGCTGTGAGTTTGAAAGTGTTTCGAAGCAATCGTCGTTTTCGGTTTTCGGTTGCTCTAGTCGAGTGGGTCATTTTATCTATCATTTGAGGGATCGTGTTTGGCGGATTACATTTGTCACTTCTCCCTCTTCAGAGGCGATGTATTTGGTTAACTCTGCAGCAGATGCTTGGCTGGCGTCTAGAACTATTCAATCTGTGCCTCATAGGTCTGTGGCCATTAAAACAGATTTGGGTTTTCTTAAGGTCCGCTCTGATCATCAGGCTGCCCCTGCCAAGAAGACTACTGACAAGGCTTTCCTGGCTTCTCCACCGGTGATTTCTGCTGAAGCTAGTCCTTGTGTTCCTGATGATTCGGTTCCCTTCATTCAGTTTGGCAGTTTCAATTACACACTAGATCTCCCACTGTGAAGTTGTTTCTTCTGAAAATTCATCCAAAATTCAGTTTGGGCAAGTTCTGGCCGACGTTCCTCAGATTGGAAACCGCACGAATTCAGTCATAAATTTGCGGGTCCTCTTTACTGGCAGAATTGTTTAAATTTAAAATCCACTAATACCATTATTGGCTTCTTCATATGCTTGATTGTTGCAAGCTAATTACACAGCGGAGAATGTGGCATTTGCTCTGAATTTTTATGGGTTGCCTTCTCTAGAAACAGCGCGCGAAATTGTCGGTCGCTGCCCAAAATGCAATGAGAATTGTCTCCGTATTCAGGTGCTTGTATTCGTAAAGGAAAGGCCCCTTTGTTGGGCTCCCAAGAGCCAATTCAATACTGCTTTAACTGTTTGGGCTTGGGCCATTTTCAGAGAGGCTGCACCAAGGATATGATCTACCTTAGCTGCTATGGGCCAGGCCATAAGGCGAAATACTGCTCGACCTATCCGCTGTGTTCGTTCTGTCACCGCTTGGGTCATCGAGTTGACTCCTGCCCAAAAATTAAGTGTCGAAATTGTGGAAAGTTTGGACACTCGGCAAATGGATGTTTTGGGAATAAATCCTGGGTAATCAAAGCAAAAATCACTGACAAGGATCCCCTGCCGATGGTCTCTCCCTCTCCCGGCTCCTTCCCTTTGGCGGAAGATTCCCCTACCTCGTTTACTACCCAGATAGTCTCGGCCTCGTCGCCTCCTCCCTCATTGTTACCCTCCACTCCGCCCTTGCCTCCGCAAGAGCTGCCGGATACTGCCATGACGAACTTTCTGTTCGCCCGTTCGACTTCATCTCCGGCCATGGCTCGGTGAACCATGGTTCGGATGACCGCATTCAGCGCAGCATCCTGGTGGAGAGTCCCATGCTTTTGATGCCTCTGAGGCCCGGAATGAACATTGCTGAAGTTGAGCTAGCTGCTGACATCTCTTGGCCGGTCTGCTGGGAACTGGTCCTATTTTTGTCATTGCTGGGGGCCAGGATCAGTCCATCTTTGTTCCTGCATTTGCCTGCTTTAACTCCTTTTTAGGATGGTTGATGAAGCAGGTCTATACCAGAAGCATCTTACCAAGGGATGCTACAGAAGCCAACCTTTCTCTGCTCTCTGATTTCGCACAGTTTATTCAGAATGTGGTAGCTGCTTTCCAAATGAGGATGTGATGCATGTAAAATGCATACATGAACTTTGCATTATATTACTTATATTTCAATCATATTTGCATCATACAAGGGTTATATCATTGTTTTATATTGATTTTGGGAATATTTCATAGTTTCCCTATTTTTCTGGAATTAAACCCTGCACAGGCAGAAAACCCTATTTTCTATATTTTGATGTTTCAGGGACCCAAACGACGTCCAAATGACCTAATAATTTACGAGCATCGGTTTTTTAAGGAACGAAGCGTGGGAGCGAAGGAAGCGAACAAACGGAGGCCCGAGGGCCAAAAGAGGGTGGCCCACGCGGCCAGATTCCTTGGCCGCGTGGGACCCACCATCTGGGCCCTCGTGGCTCCGTTGCCGTCGATCTTTTTTCACGAGCTCCGTCTTGACCTAAAAACGACTATAAAAATAGTCCCCGACGCCCTTCGGAAAGGAGCGCCGCAGAAACACAGAAACCACGAAACAGAGACCTGGAGTTGCAGATTGGAGGGGGAAAACTCCGGCGGGGCGCTGCCGGCGTGGTTTCCATCTTCTCCAACGACTTCTCCACCGTCTCCATGATGAAGAGGGAGTAGTCCACCCCTGGACTATGGGTTTGTGAAGTAAACTTATGTATCTCTCCTCTCTTGAGCTTCACTAATTAGTACCATATGAGCTGCTGAACATGATTACGGTCATCTATGTAATACCGTTGTGGTGGATCTTTTTATGAGTTAATATATGTTTGAGATTGCAATAGTTTTGTTTCAGTTATGAACGTAGATGCGTATTATGTACCCCATTCTTGTTTACTTGTTTTGATCAAGCATGTGTATGAGAGCGTGCGAGGGGGAACGTGTGCATTAGTTGGAGTAACAGGGGGTGGCTAGTGCGGTGAACGTGAGAGAAAGTTCCGCGATCCACTTGGGTTTTTACCTTACTTTGTTGCCTCACTAGGGATAAAGAAAAATACCTTGCTACCGGAGATGATCTAGCATGTTCTTATTTTAACTTCATGTCATGAAACTTAATGCTATGCTCTGATTTATCTTAAATACTAAGGTGTTATGATTTAGTTCGCATCTTGGTGGAGTATAAGAGAGATTAATAAACAAAAAATCTCTATGTTAGGACATGATGCCATATAATTAGTAACTTGTCATGAAACCTTATGTTGCAATCTCATATGTCAATTCTAGTGTACCATTGTCTACCACTTTATTAAAGAGAGAGTGCATTTGTGAAACCATGAACCCCGGTCCATTTTTTATAAGAAACACCTTTGCAACAACTTTTATCCATTTTCCATTTTCTGCCATTTAAAAATCCAAAAATACAAAAACACTTTTACATCTTGCATTCACAATACAAAACCCAAAAATATCATCCATCATTGTTTCCACCATCCTTGCATATTTATTTATCATCATTGCATATTTATTTACTATTTTGCATTCATTTTATTTTGATATCATTCTCACACCTTGTGCTTGACAACCACTTGGTGAGGTTGAGGGCACAAACAATTTATTTTGTTTTGTAGGTTTTCAAGAGAAGGATAAGAAGATAAATCTTTCACTACTGATTCCCCGAGAGTTCGATATTAAACCCTCGAGTCACCCCTCGTGGGGAAAACCGTCTTTCCTATACTATACACACTGCACTTGGAGTGTCAACCTAACCCATATTCTTTTGACGCAGGTAACTAGTCAAGGGCCATCAGGATGCAAGCAAACTTTCGTGCAGCAGTAGTCGGCCCGTGGGCTAATCTCCCTTTCGGCATGGGTAATCCAGTTCCTGCTTTCGCACAGTTTCAGCGCTTGCGGAGAGGGTTGCTGTTGAATTTGAACTTATTTGTAGCAATGGTTTTTCTCATGATGTTGACTATGTCACTCCTGCTAGCTCATCTATTATTGAAGATATTACTGATGAGGAGACTGACGCTCAAGTTTCAGAGTCTATTCTTCCAAACTCTGAATCAATGACTGAGTTGGGTTTTATTGCTGATCTTCATGTGCTTACTCAGGAGAATTCCACTGCTGCTACCAGGTCACAGCCGAGTGATACGTCTCAAACGTATCTATAATTTTTGATGTTCCATGCCTGTTTTTATACCAATTGCTACATGTTTTGCATCTACTTTATATCACTTTTATACATTTTTTGGGACTAACCTATTAACAAGATGCCGAAGTGCCAGTTCCTGTTTTCTGCTGTTTTTGTATTCCAGAAAAGCTAGTCTGGAAATATTCTCGGAATTGGACGAAACTACGGGAGTCCCTATTTTACCAGAACTCACCTGACGGACCAAAGAGGCGACGGAGAGGAGCCACGTGGGCCCCACACGTGGCCAGGGCGCGGGGCCCCCCTCTGCCGCGCCCTGGGGTGGTGTGGGCCCCACGGGCCTCTCCAGCCGCCGCCCTTTCGCCTATTATTCCCCCCGACGCGAAAACCCTAAGTACCTGAGCAAATATCCACGAAAAGTTCCAGAGACGCCGCCGTCATCAACCCTAGCTCGGGAGGGTTCAGAACCTCTTCCCGGCACCCTGCCGGAGAGGGGAATCGTCACCGGAGGCTTCTACATCGCCATGCCTGCCTCCGGAGTGATGCATGAGTAGTTCATCCTTGGACTACGGGTCCATAGCAGTAGCTAGATGGTTGTCTCTCCACTTTGTGCCATCATGTTTAGATCTTGTGAGCTGCCTACATGATCAAGATCATATTATTGTAATGCTACATGTTGTGTTTGCTGGGATCCGATGAATATTGAATATTATGTCAAGTTGATTATCAATCTATCTTATATGTTATTTAAGATCTTGCATGCTTTCCGTTACTCGTAGATGCTTTGGCCAAGTAGATGCTTGTAACTCCAAGAGAGAGTATTTACGCTAGATAGTGGGTTCATGTCTCCGTTTAACCTGGGACAGTGACAGAAAGTTCTAAGGTTGTGGATGTGCTGTTGCCACTAGGGATAACCTAACGATGCTATGTCCACGGACATATGTGTTTGTTTACATTACGCACTTTACTTAATGCAATTATCCGTTGCTTGCAACTTAATACCAATGGGGGACTCGGATGACAACCCAGCGGTGGATTATTAGTCATAGATGCTGTTGGATAACGATCTATGTATTATGTCGTAATGCCCAATTAAATATCATAGTAGTCAACATGTCATGTATATGCATTGTCATGCGCTCACTATTCGTCAATTGCCCAGCTGTAATTTGTTCACCCAACATGTTAGTTATCTTTTATGGAGAGACACCACTAGTGAACTGTGGACCCTGGTCCATTCTTTTACACCGATTAAACAACCACAAACTGCAAACTGTTCCTTTTTCATTCTCTGCAATTTAATACTCATTTTCCACACCATACGTTTAATCTTTTGTTTTCAGCAAGCCAGTGAGATTGACAACCTCACTGTTTCGTTGGGGCAAAGTAGTTTGATTGTGTTGTGTGCAGATTCCACGTCAACAGTCCAGACTCCCATCAACAACACTATTTTTCTGGCGCTGTTGACAACCTTCTGAAGAGTTGCTGCTCCTACTGGTTCGATAACCTTGGTTTCTTTCTGAGGGAAAACTTGCTGCTGACTACATCATACCTTCCTCTTGGGGTCTCCCAACGAACGTGTGTTTCACGTCATCACCGAGTGCCCGCCGTCGTGCAACAACACCTGCTGCAGTCACCAGATCCAAACTCGTAAACTGGCTACTCCATCAGTCACCTCCATGGTTAGACGATCACCACGTAATGCTAATAGTGGTTTTATGCATACTGCTTTGTCAGATTCCACTCAGCGCCGACGCACCTCCTCTGTTCCGAGAGCCACCCCTCCTGCAGTGCTGCAAGTCTCCGAGATGCAGCGTATGAAAGGACAAGGATGTCGCCTAGAGGGGGGGTGAATAGGCGATTAAACTTTTCCGGTTTAGGCTTGATAATTGCGGAATAAAACTAGGTGTTTAAATTAACAAGCCAACAACCTAAATAAACTAGGCTCAACTATGTGCGCCAACAAGTTATGCTAAGTAGACAAGCAACAAGGTGATAGCAATATAGAATACTTCAAGCACGAAGGCTATCACAAAGTAAAGTGCATAAGTAAAAAGCTCGGGTATAGAAATAACCGAGGCACGCGGAGACGAGGATGTATTCCCGAGTTCCTCCTTGTTAAGGGAGTACGTCTCGTTGGAGAGGTGTGAACCAACACAATGGTTCAACAACCACAAGGTTTAACCTTCTTCTCCGATGAACCGCACCACAAAGGTTTGGTTCACCTTCCACTATCGGAATCCTTCGAGGCGGAAATCCGGAGCCTTTCAACAACGATCCGGGGCACAACCTGTCGTGGGTTTGTCACGTCAGGTGTCATAGATGACTTCGTAGGTGTGGGATTACGCGAGTCAAGCATCTCCGAGCTTGGGATCGCAGGAACAAAGATCAACACAGATTTACCCAGGTTCGGCCCCCTCAATGTGAGGTAAAAGACCTACTTCCTGCCTACCCTAGATTGGTATTGATATGATAATCGAGGTGTTACAATGGAGGCGATCCGATCTGGTACTCGCCGTATGAGCTAGGGTTTGGGGCTTGATAGCTTGACCCGCTCTAAGTCCTGCGAGTCCTCTTTATATACACAGAGGCTCGCTAGGTTACAAAAGGAAACTTCCCCATAAGGAATACATCCACAGAGGCCTACTCGGAGACTACTTGGTCTTCACGTCCTCCGGGATATGTCTTCTAGATCTTTCCCTTATGGCGGTTCAATATTGGGCTTGCTCCCAAGTGGGCCTTTGTCCGTGCGAGTAAGTTAAGTCGCACTGGGCCGCGGGTTAATCCAGAAAGTATTCCCCCGACATTAGCCCCCAAGATTGGTTAGGACTTTACGGTGAGAATCTTCTGACCTCTTGAAATGGTCTCTGAGCCGCACTGCAAACGTTCTGACCAATCTCCTGACTTATGCGATTCAGAGCTGTGACTCATCTGCGCGACTCATCTCCTTCTGGAAATATTCTGTTTCCTTTAATTGCGGACCGTTACTCGTTTTGCGGGCGCAAATTGTGCCGTTGGTTGCGAGCACAGATAATGCCGTTAGTTGCGGGCCCCTTCAGTTATAAGCTGCGGCCACCTAGGTCATTATCCATTTGCCCTTGCAATCTTCTCATCCCTAGCCGCGCCGTCTTCTTCCTCGACCCGAGCCTAGTTCCCCAATCCAATCTCCCCTCGCAATGGCGCCCAAGGCGAAGCCATCTGACGATAGGCGCAAGATCTCCTGCAACTGGGAAGGATCCTGGGTAACGGAGGAAACTCTTGCAGATCTGGCCGAGGCTGGCTTCTTGCCGCCGAAGGAGGACGGCGTCTGGCGGGCGCCAGGCGATGAAATCGAGCCGCGCCCCAAGCCCAACGAGCTGGTGATGTTCGTGGAGCACGTGGAGCGTGGATTCACGCCGCCAGGTTCTCCCTTCTTCCGCAATTTGCTGCAACGCCTAGGCCTCCGTCTTCACGACATCGGGCCCAACTCAATGCTCCAGGTGAGCAATTTTCATGTGCTGTGCGAGGACTATCTTGGCATAGCCCCCAACATCGATCTATGGCTGGCCTCTTTCACCTGCAACAGCCAACTTGTCTCCAAGGGTGGCGCCTACGTTCAGGTCGGCGCCATCTCTCTTCAACGCCATAGGAACTCTTGCCTTCCCAAGCTAGCCCTGGCGAATCGACCCAGGGCTTGGCAAAAATCTTTCTTCTATTGCCAAGATACTTCACCGGAGGGCGAAACTCGCCTTCCCTCCTGGTCTAACACCCTCTTCGTGCCTACCGAGGCACTGAAATCAAAACCCCGCGACTCGGCCATGCCCTTCATCAATGAGTCGCTGATCAAGGTCCGCGCCTTAATAGGTCATGGTCTTACTGGCCTTGATCTTCTCTCTTGCTGGACCAAATGGCGCATTCAGCCCGTGAGTCCACGACAGCGATCCTTCCTTGAGTGCACAGGCACCTCTGCTGACGTTGATCGTATCAAGGCTTCGGACTGGAGGCCTGAGGATTGGGTGGAATTTGTCACCCGCGTGACTGAGGAGAAGGACATCTCCTTCGATAAGGTGGGGCTTGCCCCTTTCAGTGTTAACAACAAGCCTTTTGAGGTAACTCCTCTTCTCTGTCTTTTCGCCTTCGTAGTTGAGTCGCATTCCTTTTCTTAATACTGCAACTTATATCTTCCTGATCCAGGCTGATGAGAACTACTGGTCGCTGCCTGCGACCGTCCGGCACTGCTGCTCCCAAGCGTGCCGCACGAAAGAAGTTGCTGCCCACTCTAGAGGGCAGCGAGACTGCTGATATCCCTTCTGTTGCTTCTGCGGCCTCAGATGGTGAAGAGACTGAACTGGACGAGGATGACAGTCCAGTGCCAGCCGCGGCTGGACCAACTCCCCGTAGAGCCTCCAAGAGGCTATCTCGTGAGGAACCAGAGGTTGATGCTCTGGAAAACCCTGAGGCCACGAAGCGTCGCAAACCTGCTACGGGCGCGACCTCCTCCGTTGCCAGGCGTGTTTCAAAGCCACCGCCTCTGCTGAAGAAGACATGGGTCCCCACTCTGGTAATTTCTGTTGTCTTGTCATCTTGAATGCTTATTCTTTTTCCTCTACTGACACGCAAAACTTCTGCTCGTAGATTCTGGGACCCAAGGCCTGTCCTCACCGTCAAGCGGTGAACTTATGGCCTTTGTGAAGATGGCTCCAGAGTTAGTAACTTTTCCCTGTGCTTATAATACTTTTATTCTGGCTTATGTGCTTCTTCTTCACACAATGCCCTTGCTTTTTGCAGAAGTGCGGCTAAACCCGCGCTGAGCCTGGAACCGCGGTTGAGCCGCATTTATCACCTGCGGCTCATACCGCCATGGTAGAGGGCGTGGCCACCACTGATGACCTGGCCACGGTCCCTGTTCTTGACACAGCCCCCAAGAGGTGGCTCTGGAGGATAGAACGGATCCCCTTATGATCCAGGACGTGGAGAAGGTCAACCCCTCCTCCATAGATGTAATGGCCAAGGATGCTGATGCGCCAGTGATTGAGTCGCCAGCGGCGGACAGCCTGCGGTCGCCAATTCTGCGTGCTGAGGTTGCTTCTTCCTCCTCCACAAGCCGCGCTGAGAGACTGTCAGAGGCTATCATTGCCTCAAATGACAAGCAAGCCATGGAGCTCCGCAAGGCACTGTCTGACCTGTCTGCGGCTTATAAGGTAAACTTCTATCTCCAGTTATCTGTCTCTAGCCCCCAAGGATCAAGTTTCTTCTTTGACTGTAAAGGGAGACTTGATGCTTCTCTTTTAGCTGTTGATATATACTTACTAACTGATGTACCCTTCGTAGGAGGAACTAAGCTCCATAACAGCTGCCAAACTTGCCTTGGAAAAGCAGCTGGGGGATACTCCCTCTGAACTGGAGAGGCTGCGCGAGCTCCTTGGCCAGCGTGACGCTGAGCTGAAGAAGAGGGAAACCAGGATGGGCGAGCTATCTGATGAAAGCTTCAAGTTATCTGAGCAAGCCAAAGCCACCGAGCTGCGGCTTAAAACTGTTGAAGAGAAGTTCCAAGAGAGGGTCCAGCACTGGACCTCCAAGTCAGTGCTCAGAAAGACGCCATTGCTGATGCCAATGAGGACGCAAGGCTTAAGGCTGTTTCCATTGGCGAGCTTGAGAAAAAGTTGAAGAAAGTTTCTGATGCCCATAACCTTGTCCACGCCAAAGTGTGCATCATGACTCAAGAGTTAACTGGTATGTGTTGCGACTCATATCTGCATCTGTTTTCTCTACTATCTTTGCCTGTATGTTGTAGAGCTGACGGAGACATGCCTCGATGTAGGTGAAGATGCCAAGGAGCAGCGCGGCAGTACTCAAGAACAGCTGGAGTATATCCGCGATTTTTCGCGAAGAACTTGTGACGCCATGAAATCACTGTCTAAGTGCCTGCTGCCGACCAAGCCAGTCCCCGGTGATTCTGAAGGGCTGCTAAAAAGACTGCTTAGGGCGCCTCAGTTCTTTTTGGACTGGAAGGAGTCCTCAGCTCGCACCGGCGCGGCTCATGTTCTTGCTTTGGCCAAGACGTACTATCCTTCTTTTGATGCTGCCAAGGTTGCAAAAGGTAGGCCCTCGAAGAAGGTGGATGGCACCGAACTGACGGCCTCAGAATATGCGCGACTTGGAAGGATATGCGCGGCCACGCGACTGAACTGGTGGAGGGGATAGATCTTGCGACCTATATGGGCAAGTATAATGCAGATGGAAGCAGATGGGAGAAGTTACCCGCTCCGTCATCCAGTGCGGTGATTCCGCAGGAAAAGAACCCCTCTCCAGGCGTATCCAGCTCTGCAGCCCCCAAGCCCGCGACTGAAGAGCCCTCCAGCGAGCCTGCGATTGCTCCTTCTGGCAAGCTTGGTAAGCCGCCTGTTCCTCCTTCCCACCGGCCAAAAGCTGCGCACAAGTGAAGAAGAGAAAACAATGGTTTGATGATCTTGGCCCTTAGCGGTCTGTAATAATTGTTAGAATTTATGTGTCATAAGACAATATTATGGTTTGCTTAAGTACTCTGGCAGTACATGTTTCGACCAATAGGCTGGTCCTTATGATTTGTCTCGGTTTTTCCTCACTTAGGCCCTTGCGCGGCTCAGTATTTCCCAGGTAAAAAGTGCGTGTTCAGGGTCGAGAGCGGCCATGATAGGCAATCAAACTCGATTGACGCCGCACCCCCAGTACTTTGGCCGCATAGTGCAAGTCGCATCCAAGAGAGGTTGAGTATAATCACGATAAATGCCACTTGTTTGGCGATCCCAAGGAATAGGCCGCGCTAAAAAGCTGCCGCACCCCCAAGGGACCAATGATTAAAAAATAAAAGACTCACAGCTCAATTGGTAGTTTGAGATGCTTTATTTCAGAATCATTATATGATACATAGGGTCGGTCGCGCCTAGGTGGCGACCAGAAGTGATGCTTGGGTCGGTTGCGCCTAGGTGGCAACCAGAGATGTTACATGGGTCGGTCGCGCCTGAGTGGCGACCAGAATTGGGTCGGTTGCGCCTAGGTGGCAACCAGAGATGTTACATGGGTCGGTCGCGCCTGAGTGGCGACCAGAATTGGGTCGGTTGCGCCTAGGTGGCAACCAGAATGTTACATGGGTCGGTCGCGCCTGAGTGGCGACCAGAATTGGGTCGATCGCGCCTAGGTGGCGATCAGAATTGGGTCGGTCGCGCCTGAGTGGCGACCAGAATTGAAATTTTTAGCCCTGAGTGGCCAGCTTGATGATGTAAACTCTTAATAATTTTGCTGCGGCTGCTGATGGCAACTCGCGATGCCTGGGATGTGTCCTTATTGGCAATGGCTTGTAGCCTTTGACTTCCTTGCCTCCCTTGCGGCCGTAATCTGAAGTCGCAAGTCAGGCAGGTGCCTCTTGGCCTTCACGATGTCATCAAAATTCTCCTGCGACTCGCGCATGGGCGCGCTCTCTGCGATGCAAGCTGCTCTGGCTATGGCCTTGTCGCCTCTTCGCATTCTTGAGCTATTCTTTTGTCGCCATTGATGGTGATGACTCCCCTAGGGCCTGGTATTTTAAGCTTTAGGTACACATAGCACGGCCTAGCCATAAACTTTGCGAATGCTTCTCTGCCAAACAGCGCATGATATGGGCTCTGGAAATCTACAACCTCGAACCAAATGTACTCGCTCCTGAAGTTGCTTTGTGTCCCAAAGGCGACCTCCAAGTTAACTCGCCCCAATGGCTGAGCTGATATGCCTGGCACGACACCATGAAACGTTGTTCTTGATGGGTGTAGCTGCTTTTCTTGAAGGTTCATTCTTTTGAAGGTTTCATAGTATAATATATTGATGCTGCTGCCTCCATCCATCAGTACTTTGCTCAACTTGTACCCTGCGACTTGAGGGGCAACCACCAGCGCGAGTTTTCCCTCTTCATTTATTTCTCCTGGGTGATCCTCGCGGCTCCAAACTACTGGTTGCTCGGACCACTTTAGCCACTGTGGGACGGCTGGTACTATGGCGTTAACAGCCTGATTGCGTCGTCGCAGCTTTTGTTCCCTCCTTGAAGTATTCACCACAATGGTATGATACTGACCCAACTGTTTTGGGAACTGTGGCTGATCTGGCTGCGGATTTGGGACGGCGTTGTTGCTGTTGTTGCCTCCGCCGTGTTTACCTTCCTCGTTGTTTTGATGATTGAAGTTTGTGTTGAGTGGCTGTCCATCCTTCCACTTTTTGTAATGATAACACTGTGCCTTCGTGTGGTTGGGTGGTTTCCCATCTTTTCCTATATGGATGTCGCAGGGGCGGTTGAAAACCTCTTCCAAATTAACTGGGTGAAAATTCCTTCCTCTGCTGCTGCTTTGTTTGTAACGAGTGTTCGTATTTGCGACTAACCCTGAGTTTCCTTCCTCGTTTTTGCGCTTGTTATAACTCGCATTGGCATTGCTAGCTTGCTGTTGTTGAGGCTTGCTACTGGCCTTCTTTCCCTTGCCAGTGTTTTCCTCTTCCTCCCCATCAGATGCGTCCCTGGTTTTATCCGAGCTAGCATACTTGTTGGCCGCCGCCATTACCTCGCTTAGGCTCTTGACTTTATCCTTCATGCGACCTAGTTTGTGGACTAGCGGCTCAAATTTGCAATTTTTCTCCATGACAAGGACTGCTGAACTGGGTGGTATGTTATCTGAGGAATGTATGATCTCTGCGACCCTTCTCATCCAGTGGCGACTCGACTCGCCTTCCTTCTGTACACAACGCTCAAGGTCCTCTATGCTGCAGAGTCGCTTGCATGTTCCTTGGAAATTCTTGATAAAAGCTTCCTTCATCTCATCCCAAGAGTTTATTGAATTTGGTGGCAAATTTTGTAGCCATATGTGGGCTGCGCCTTCTAACATCATGTTTAGGTAACGTGCGCAGATCTCTTCGGATGCATTTAGGATGCTCATGCCCATCTCGTAATTGTTGAGCCAAGTAACAGGGTCCATGCTGGCGTTGTAGTTGGCGACCTTGCGAGGCCCTTTGAAATCTGCAGGAAACGGTTCAGACCTGATTCTTTCGCTGAAACAGACTGGGCCTTTGAGTCGCGACGATAGGTTGGACGAAGCTGGCCTTCCTATTGGATTGGCCGCCGCGCGCGGCTGCACAATCTCTATGGGTTGAATTTGCTGAGGTTGATTTTGAGCCGCAGGTTGATCTTCCCTTTGTCGCCTAGCCGAACTCGAGGTCGCAACGTGTGGCGACTCCGCGTGGATGCTTCTCTCCGCCGTTGCTCTGCTATTGTAAGGGGTGGAGTGCAGCCGTCCTGCGTGTTCGGACATATTCGCCTGCTGTATTACTGCTGTGCTCAGCATCTCAATGGCGCGCCGTGCCTCTCTGTCCATTGGCGTGTTTCCTGCTGGCGCTAATCTGGCCAAGATGTTTGTGGCTGCAAAGAGATTCTCCACTGGGCTAACATAATGCCCTTGCGGCGTGTGGAACCTTTGAGGCTGCTGTGGCGACTGCTGAACAAAGGTTGGCTGCGTCAATGGCGGGGGCATCATGGCCCTGTTGTTAGCCTGTACTATGGCCCTTGATCCAGGTATCTCTGCTACTCTTGGTGCTGCGAAAGATGGAACCGCTGGTACGATTGATGGTACAGCGATTGCTTGAACCGCGGGCGCAGCTAACGGGGCCACGGACCGCATAACCATGGCAGATGGTGCCATGTGTGTGGGTACCGCGACTGAAGGTTGTGCGACCCCTGACCATGCGACCGGGTGCGCCGTGTTGGTGGCGACTGATGGGATCGTGTTGGTGGCGGCTGACGGACCGCAATTGCTGGTTCAGCGGTAGGTGATTGGAACAGCTCCATAGGGTTTACTGTTCCTGGCTGCAGGCGACTCGCGTGGCGTCTGTGTGGCAAGGTGGCCTGTATTCCTTGCAGAGTATTGGTTTCCTCGATGAGTCGCAGTTGCTCCTGTTGGAGGCGCTGTTCCTCACGCGCCAGCCTGGCTCTCTCATCTGCGATTCTCTGGACTTCATCATATAGCCCGATCCTGGTAGCCTCCAATTCTGTCACCCTAGCAGCCGCGTTAACCGCAGATATTGGCGTAAACAACACGCTTCCCTGTGGCGGCGTGACCGCTGCTGGGGGTTACCCTTGACCCTGATTCCGCAGGCGCGACTCCAGGTGGAGTCTCTCTGTTTGCGACTCCTGAGGCCGCGACTCCTGGCGTCATCGCAGCGGATGCCGCGACTCCTGATGCGTCTAGCGCGGCTTGTTCTGCTGCTTCCGGCGGTGTGGGGGCTAAGCTGCCTGGTGGCATGCCCAGCCCTTCGTCGCTTCTGTGGTCCTGTAGACCCCTTCACGTGCCGATCTTCTACAGAGGGCGAGCCACTATCCACAGGGCCTCCGCATAGCCTTTCCTCAAGGACATACTCAATGGATTGGCCTTCTTCGTCTTCGAGAGGCAGCGACTCGTAGTTGATAGATTCTTCTTCTTGGTCCACTGTTACCGCGACTCCTTCTTCTGAGTCGCCATGTTGCGATGGATCCTCTGACTCGCCGCCAATGAAGCCGACGAAGACGTTGATGGATCCAAAGGGGATGACGTGGCCGGTCTCCAAGTAATCTGCTTCCGGCCCCCAGCTTGAATCGTCGATGAGGGGTGTGCCATTGACCGTGATGATACGGCCAACAACAAGATCTTCAGCTCCCTTCATGGATCCTGCGCGGAACGTGACGCTCTTGACCGCAGGCCCCACGGTGGGCGCCAACTGTCGTGGGTTTGTCACGTCAGGTGTCATAGATGACTTCGTAGGTGTGGGATTATGCGAGTCAAGCATCTCCGAGCTTGGGATCGCAGGAACAAAGATCAACACAGATTTACCCAGGTTCGGCCCCCTCAATGTGAGGTAAAAGACCTACTTCCTGCCTACCCTAGATTGGTATTGATATGATAATCGAGGTGTTACAATGGAGGCGATCCGATCTGGTACTCGCCGTATGAGCTAGGGTTTGGGCTTGATAGCTTGACCCGCTCTAAGTCCTGCGAGTCCTCTTTATATACACAGAGGCTCGCTAGGTTACAAAAGGAAACTTCCCCCATAAGGAATACATCCACAGAGGCCTACTCGGAGACTACTTGGTCTTCACGTCCTCCGGGATATGTCTTCTAGATCTTTCCCCTTATGGCGGTTCAATATTGGGCTTGCTCCCAAGTGGGCCTTTGTCCGTGCGAGTAAGTTAAGTCGCACTGGGCCGCGGGTTAATCCAGAAAGTATTCCCCCGACACAACCCACAACGGGATTGGGGGCTCCCGAACTGCTACAAGTGACCACACAAGGGTATCAACCACCACACGGGCGTCTAGGGTCCAAAGACCCAAGAGTAACAAGTTCACAAACTTTCGACTTCCACGAATCCTCGTGGAGAGCACAAACCGATGCAACGAAGCAATGGCAAGAGAACAAGGCTCAAATCCTTCACTCTCGAATCCCACCACAAGCAACTAATGCTTATGGGGAGAGAAGAGAGGAAGAACAACAAAGAACACAACAAATGGAACTTCAAGATCAAGATCTACTAGGTTCCCCTCACTTAGAGGAGGAATGGATTGGATGAAAATGTAGATTAGATCTCCTCTCAATTTCCCTCAAAGATATGCAAGAATCATGGGAGGGAATGAGAGGAAGGCAAGCTTTTTCAAGGATCAACAATGCAGGAGAGAGGGAAGAAAAACTTGCTCAAGAACTTAGGGAACCATTGGGGAAGAAACCCGTTAAATAGGTCCCCTGAAAAAGTGACCGTTGGAGGGGTACGGGAGCCCGGCCTGGGGGCCGGCCTAGGCTGGCCTGGGGGCTGGCCACCAAGCAGACCCGACCGGCCTGGGAGCCGGCCTAGGCTGGCCTGGGGGCTGGCCACCCAGAAACCAAAATTGTAACACCCACAACTTTTTCATCCGGATTCCGATTTCGATGATCTTGGGCTCGTTGGAATCGCAACGAAGAGCCCTTTAAGATTATGCAGAGCAACATCATAGTCCATCATGTGAAGATAAAACCAAATGTAGAAAGGTAAACCTTCTCTAAAAAAGAACAACCAGTAAATCCTGAAATGCAATAACTTTTGCAAGGAAGCTCCAAACGAGATGAAACCAACGAGGTTGGAAAGGTAGAGATGAAAGCTTTCCTACAAATATAGAGGAGATATCACACATGGGAGGTGTGGACCTTATCTCGAGGAGGACCGGTAATATTTCCAACACGAAAACACAACAAGTTTTCCAACCGAAATCCGTTTTCGGTGAACTAGAGCTTGGTATGGAGATGAACACAAGCTCTAAATTCTCACATGAATAAAAGCCAAATAAGAACCAAGAAAGATGATATGCCAAATATGCAAAGGTTTGAACTCTCCACAAAGTTGATATCAAGTTACTCACTTGAGAGCCCCTCTTGATAGTACGCCGTTTATCCTATAACACGGTCTCCCACTAACACCACGAGACCGGTAAAATAGAAAACCTATCAAGATCATACCTTTGCCTTGCGCATTCCACTTGAGCTCGATGATGACGATCTTGACTCTCTCAAGTTGGAACACCTTTCTTGATTGAGCTTGCAAGCACATGCTTGATGAAGACTTCTCCAAATACTCCCCCATACACCATTATGGGAGAGCCTTGCTAACCTCCGTCTTCATGAATCCACTTTCACTTCATCTTCTTATCTTGATATAGATGATGGCTTGGAGATCAACATGAATGATCACTCAATCTTCTTTTCCAAGCCACTCTTGCAATAAGCTCAACTCTAGATGACCATTCTTCATATAAACCCTTGGATGGAACATTGGTCATCATGAAATCTTCTAGAGTCCAACACATGAACTCCAATCTTTTCCTATGGACAAGATCTACAAATATATCTCAATGCAAACATTAGTCCATAAAGATTGTCATTAATTACCAAAACCACGCATGGGGCAACACATGCCCTTTCAGCGTATTGGAGTGGAAGACTGTCAGATTGATCCTAGTGATCTTACTGAAGCACGCCTCCGTCGGGCACGTGATGCATCTGCTTAGGATCGGAGCCGCAGTCCGGCTCTCATCTGGGACCAGGTTTCAGTCAGTCTGTTCATGTTATTTCAGTTGGCTGCTTCACAGCGTCAGTGTCAGTCTGTTGAGTCTGTTTCAGTTGATTTTCCGTGTCAATTTGGTCGTTTGGTCTGCTCTTTTATGTCGAGCGCCTATGCTCAGTTAGTCTGTGGTCTGTCCTTATGGATCTTCTGAACAGTATTTGGCGAATTTTATGTTGGAACATCCGTGGTATTAATATGCATGAGAAATGGCCTCTAGTTCGTAACAAAATTGATGAAAGTCTGGCATCCATTGTTTGTTTCCAGGAGACTAAAAAAGGAGATTTCTCTCTCGGTTTTATTAAAAAATCCGCGCCCAAACGTTTGGACCAATTTGCTTTTGTTCCATCTGATGGGGCATCAGGAGGGCTTCTCATTTTGTGGGCTGGGACTTGCTTCACTGGCACTCTGTTGCAGCAAGAAAGTTTTGGCATGGTTATGCATTTCTCTGCTTCTGTTTCCTCTGATGATTTTTACCTGGTACATGTTTATGGTCCTTGTGAGGGTGTGGCCCGTGAAAATTCCATTGCATGGCTGTTTGGCCTACCCATGAATGATGATGAATTGTGGCTTTTTATGGGTGACTTCAACTTCTATAGGTATTCAGACAGCAGAAACAGACCAGGAGCTAACCTTAATGACATAGCCACCTTTAATGAAGTTATCAGTTATTTGGGCCTTATTGAACTCCCTATTAAGGGCAGAGCTTACACATGGAGCAACATGCAGTCTGATCCTCTACTAGCCCAACTTGACTGGTTCTTTACCTCACCTAGTTGGACACTGAAGTTTCCTAACACACTTGTTCATCATCTGGCCAAGTCGGCCTCTGATCACACACCATGTGTCCTCTCTATTAGCACATCTATTCCGAAAGCCAAAGTGTTTCGATTTGAAAACCATTGGACTAAGATGCCAGGCTTTTTGGATGTGGTCAGCAGAATCTGGGATATTCATTGCCCAGGGGATGGGGCGAAACGCCTTTCTTCCAAATTAAAGCTGCTTAGAAAGGGTCTCAAACAATGGTGCTCAAGCATTTCGTCTCTGAATACTTTGATTGAAAATTGTAATGGGGTTATCTTTATGTTGGATGAGTATGAAGAAGTCAGAACGCTGGATATTACAGAATGGAATTCAGAAATATCATTAAAGCTCGCCTTAATCACTTGCTTGTTTGCAAGCATGAATATTGGAAGAAAAGGTGCACAGCAAGGTGGGCAAAGTTTGGCAGTGAGAATACTGCTTTCTTTCATTCAATGGCAACGATAAGATACAGGAAAAACTCTATTACTTCACTCATTAGATCTGATCGTTCTCTAGCTGTTGAGCATCATGAAAAGGCTGGTTTACTCAGGTCAACTTTTCTTGACCGGTTAGGTACTACAGTGGCATTAGATCCTAATTTTGAGTTCTCTGCATACATTCAACCAGCTGGGGGATTAGCTGCCCTATCTGTACCCTTCACTCACGAAGAGATTGATCGCACTATGGCAGAGATGCGCACGGATAAAGCTCTGGGGCCTGATGGATTCAATGGACTATTTCTAAAGGTTTGCTGGCCTATCATCAAATATGATTTCTATGATCTCATACAGGAATTCTGGGAAGGTTCGGTGAACCTACAATGTATTAACGATGCTTTCATTACCCTTATCCCCAAAACTAATGCTCCAGAAGGCCCTAATGACTACAGACCTATCTCACTCCTCAACACCTGTTTCGAGCTGATCACTAAGCTTCTCGCCAACAGACTACAAAAGAAAATCATTGCACTGGTTCATGTTAATCAATATGGTTTCTTGAAGACCAGAAATATCCAAGACTGCATGGCTTGGGCTTACGAGTATATCCATCAAGTCTCTGCTTCTGGTCGGCAAGCAGTGATATTAAAACTAGATTTTGCCAAAGCTTTAGACACTATTGGACATCAAGCACTTCTCCAAATTCTGAAATGCAAGGGTTATAATGACAGATGGTTGAAGTGGATTGAGGCTATTTTCTCGACAGGCTTCTCTTCTGTCCTTTTAAATGGTGTTCCAGGTAAAAAATTCCCATGCAGATGTGGTGTTCGCCAAGGGGATCCCCTGTCCCCCATACTTTTTGTGGAGGGAGCTGATTTGCTCCATACAATGGCTAATCAACTTGCTCAGCAGGGAACGCTGGTGGCTCCTCTCCCGATTCCAGATACAGACTTTCCCATTGTACAGTACGCTGACGACACGCTGCTGATTGTTCAAGGTTGCACTGCACAGCTCACATCTCTCAAGCAGGTCCTCCAAGTATTTGCTCGAGCTACCGGCCTGAAGGTTAACTATAATAAAACCTGCATGATGCCCATCAACATTGCTGCTGACAGATTAGAGTTTCTGGCTACTACTTTGGTTGTGTAACAGGATCTATGCCGTTTCATTACTTGGGACTTCCTCTTGGCACCACTCGCCCTATGGTAGCCAAATTACCACCAATTGTTGATCAGCTCGAGAGGAGACTCAATGCATGTGCTAGATTTCTGGATTATGGAGGAAGAGTCACTTTTGTCAACTCTGTCCTGACTTCTCTCCCAATGCACTACCTCTCTGCTCCCTGAAAATTCATAAAAGTGTTATCAATGTTTTTGACAAGGGTCGGCGTCTTGCTCTGTCCTGAAGAGGGAAGGAGTTCCTCTCACTCTCTTGCTGCATGGTCCATGGTTTGTCGTCCGAAGAAACATGGTGGTCTTGGCATTCTCAACCTGGAGATTCAAAATACTGCACTTTTGCTGAAACAGCTGCACAAATTTTTCTGTAAAGCGGACATTCCATGGGTAAAATTAGTTTGGTCCTTGTATGGTGATACCCCCCCCCCCCCCCCAAAGCTCAGTCTCTCAGAGGTTCCTTTTGGTGGCGTGACATTTTTAGCCTGATAAACATCTATAGAAGCATCACTACTTCTTCGGTGGGGAATGGAAACCTGACTTTCTTCTGGAAGGATTTTTGGAGCCAAAATGAGCTGCTATCTGATACCTTCCCTCACTTGTTCTCCTTTGCGTTGGATGAGGATGTTTCGGGTGCCGCTATGGCACGTAACACTTACCTAAGCACCATGTTCTAATGGGGATCGTAGACAGAAAACAAAAAATTCCTACCGACGATAACCATAAACTAGCCAGGATCTATACTATGCAGATATATTAATACGGAGGAGATCAGAATACATACCCTTGTAGACCGAAAGCGGGATTACGTTCCCGCACAAACATTGTTGATGGAGACGACGATGCCGACCTAAGGGTCATGTAGTGGAAGAAGACGGCTCCCAGCGCCAAACGATGGCGCCTCGCGGTTCCACACACGTACGGTGTGGATGACGACCTCCGGGCTCCAGATCCAGCAGAGCTGCGGAAGTGGAAGAGTGGATCTAGCAGCACGGCGGTGTGCGTAGAGTAGAGAGACTTCCCTCCCCGTACGCAGCTCCAGAAACGGAACCACGCTCAAGGTAGGAGAGAAGAAGGGAGAAATTGGTGCAATTCCAAAGGCATGGGGGGGTCCCCTATTTAAAGGAGGAGGAGGGAGGCTTGCCTTGGTGGCTTGGCGGTGTGGGACTGTCCCACACCAGCCGCACCACCAATGGTGCGCCGGCCCTGGGTGGGCCCCATGTGGCCCACCTAGGCCGGCCGGTTTTTTTCCTTTTTCTTTTTAGGGATTTTTCCCTAATGGGCCTCGAAGGCCCATTTATGATTTAATGCATTTAAAAATTTGAAATAAATTAAATAAAAATATATTTAATCACTAATAACACTTATTAATATTATATACATATTATTTAATTCATCCGGGCTCCGAAACCTATTTCGTTGCCTCCGATCAACATCGGACAAGTTCGAGAACACTTCCAGAGTTCCCGGTTTCTTTTCTCTCTAAATCCAATCTAATCGTCACCCACCCTTAAGTGTGTTACCCACAGTTCGGGATCACGCCAGACATGATCGAGACACCCTCTCCGATCAATGACTAACAGCGGGATCTGGATATCAATGATAGCCCCTGTGTGTCCACGAATATCTTTCTTATCGTTTGAACCTTTAGACGTCCAGTCTCATCCTCTTGCCTAGCGATACTTAGATTGTCCGAGCGTCATTCTCCGGTATCACGATTACCGAGCATGACCTCATCACTGACAAATCTATCTTTACTCGTCTGTGATATTACATCCCCGTGACCTAGTGAAAGTGCATGTGTTGCCCCATGCGTGGTTTTGGTAATTAATGACAATCCTTATGGACTAATGTTTGCATTGAGATATTCTTATAGATCTTGTCCATAGGAAAGATGGGAGTTCATGTGTTGGACTCTAGAAGCTTATAAGATGACCAAGATCTTATTCAAAGGTTTATATGAAGAATGGTCTTATATTGAGTTGAGCATATCGCAAGTATGTCTTGAAGAATAGAATACCGTGGATATTCATGCTCATCTTCAAGACATCATCATTGATCAAGAAAGGAGAAAAGATACAAAGTTGATCAAGGCTAAGTGGAAAGGATGGATTCAAGTGATCAACACACAAAGCTACATGTTGTACCATGTGGGATCTTGTGATCCAATGGTATGGTAAGCAATTGTCTATATAGCTTTGTGAACTAACCCATATATATGTGTGTGTGTGGAGTATCTATGTGGGGTTAGGTATCTTCCCATGGGCATGCATCAAAGGAAGATTCCATATAGCCCATGGCGGATGACGTCAAGCGGTGGTCGTCATCAAGATAATGGCCAAGTGAAGATGTTCCTAAAAGTGGCTCTCCCATATTGTGTATGGAGGAGCATTTCACAAGCCTTCACCAAGCGGAGCGCAATCAAGAAAGGTGATCCAACTTGAGGTGATCAAGATCGTCATCATCTAGCTCAAGTGGATCGCGCAAGGCAAAGGTATGACCTTGATAGGGTTTCTATTTTACCGGTCTCATGGTGTTAGTGAGAGACCGGATTATAGGATAGATGCCACACTTTCAAGAGGGGCTCTCGAATGAGTAACTTGATCGTATCATTCGGAGAGAGCTCAAACCTTTGCATACTTGGCATCATCTTTCTTGGTTCTTATTTGGCTTTTATCCTTGTGAGGTTTTGGTGTTTGTCGTGTTCGTCATGACAAGACCAAGTTGTTCGAAAACGGTTTTACTATGGAAAACTTATTGCGTTTTCGTGTTGGAAATTTTATCGGCTTATCCGTGAGGAAAGTTACACACCTTCCCATGTGTGTCAACTTAACTCTATTTATGGTTCTTAATATTTCCACCTTTTGTAGGCCTTCTCCTTGTCGTTACCTTTCCAACAAAATTGGTTTCACCTAATTTGGAGCTTCCATGCAAAAGTTATTGCCGTTTTGGTGTTCGCCCTTTTTGCTGTTTTACCTGGCGGCGGTAGTACCGCTGGAACAAGCGGTAGTACCGCCAGAGGGTACCGCCAGCGGGTACCGCCGCGGGTACCGCCGTCTGGGCTGTTCTGCCCGCGGTTCCGGTACCTCCAGCGGTACCTCCGGCGGTACCAACTGGTACCGGGGACGTGGGTTCGGAGTTGCTTTGACCAGTCGCTGACTGGCCCGGAGGCTGCGTTGTAAGAACCCAGCGGTAGTACTGCCTATCCCAGCGGTACTACCGCTGGGCTCGAAAACTGCAGCCAACGGTTGGATTCGTGGGGAATCTACTTAAGGGGTCTTCTTCCCCAATGGTTCCCCAACCATTCTTGCAAGTTTTGCTCTCCATTGTTGTTCTCCAAAAGCTTGCTTTCTCTCAATCCCTCCAATGATTCTTGCTCATTCTTGAGGGAAACAAGAGAGGAGATCTAGATCAACATCTCCACCAATCAATCTCTCCTCTAAGTGAGGGGAGCATATTGGATCTAGATCTTGGGATTCATTTGTTGTTTTCCTTGCTCTTCCTCTCATCTTCCTCCATAGCATTAGTTGCTTTGGTGGGATTTGAGAATGAATTGCTTTGAGCACTTCTTGTGTTCTTGCCATTGCATTAGGTGCATCGGTTTGAGTTTTCCACGGTGATACGTGGAAGTGAAGTTTGAGAAGCTCATTACTCTTTGTGGTTCTCGTTGCATCTTGGGTTGCTTGTAACCCTAGGTGCCTTTGTGAGTCTCGGAGGAAGTCCGAGGCATTGTTGGGAGGCTCCAACTCATTGTGGAGTTCCCCGACCTTTGTGTATCGGTTTGGTCAACGCCTTCAAGTCGACCTCATAGTGGAACGAGCCAATCCCTCACGGGTGAAGTTCACGGAGAATAGGGTGAGCACATCCGTGCTATTGGAGCGCCTAGGTGGCTCCACACCCCTCCAACGTAGACGTACTTCCATTGGGAAGGAACTACGGGAAACATCTCCTCGTGTCCACTTTGCGGTTACTTCTATACCCAAACCTTTACTTATGCATTTACCTTTGTGATAGCCATCGAGCTTGAAGTTATCTATTGCTATCACTTAATTGTTTATCTTGCTTAGCTAAATTGTTGGTGCACATAGGTGAACCTAGCCTGTTTAGGTTTTGTGCTTGATAAATTAAACGCTAGTTTTATTCCGCATTTATTCAAGCCTAAACCGTAATTATTTTAAAACGCCTATTCACCCCCCCTCTAGGCGACATCCTCGTTCTTTCACCTAGTCACATGCTTGCAGCAAGCTCATTGATGTAATCTCACCGAGTGGGCCCAGAGTATGTATCCTCCTATGTCGACTGGCAATTCCCGCTCTTGATCACTCGCTTCTACTGCTTCCTTCCGATACCCGAAAGTGTCACCTTTATTGTCACGCTATATAAGACATGTCGTTTGATGCGATCAACCGTATGTTTCAGAAGCAGAGATTTGATATGATCTCACAGTCGAAGGTATGAATACTACGTTTCTATATTTTGGGTATGTCCATCAAATCATTCACCTAATGATATGACTCCGTTGTTAACCGACGCCATTGTCCATGATCAGGAAACCTTGATCATCTGTTACCCAACGAACTAGTTAAATAGAGGCTACTAGGGACCTGGTTGTTTTCGTACCACACGTGTATTAATGTTTCCGCGTAATACAGTTATAGCATGGTATTAAACGTATCATGAACAAAAAGAGATATGACAAATAAAATCACTTTATTAATTGCCTCTAGGGCATATCTCCAACAGTCTCCCACTTGCACTAGAGTACAATCTAATCTAGTTTACAACTTGGTAAAAGCTTAACACCTATAGCTTTCGGTGTTCTTCATGCTTGTCTCGTGGAAGAGGTTTCGTCAGCGGATCTGCAACATTCAGGTCCGTGTGTATTTTGCAAATCTTTACATCGCCTTCCTTGACGTACTGCCGTATGACATGGAAGCGTCGGAGAATATGTTTGGCGGTGGAGTGAGACCTTGGTTCCTTCACGTTGGCAATAACACCTGTGTTGTCGCAGTAGATGTTCACAGGGTCTTGCGCACACGGGAACACTCCAAGCTCGATGACGAACTTCCTTAGCCAAACAGCTTCATTTGCAGCATCCGCAGCTGCAATATACTCCGATTCCATTGTAGATTGGGCTACTATGGGTTGCTTCCCACTTCTCCAGCTCACAGCGCCTCCGTTCACCTTAAACACATAACCTGTTTGTGATTTCGAGTCATCTGGATCTGTGCAGAAACTTGCATCAACGTAACCTGTTACGCCAAGTTCCTCTCCACAGCCTCCATAAACAAGAAACATGTCCTTGGTATACTTAAGATACTTCAATATGTTCTTAACAGCTGTCCAATGATCCTTGCCAGGATTACTTTGGAATCGACTCGTCAAACTTAGAGCCAATGCTACATCGGGTCGAGTACTTAACATGGCATACATAATCGATCCTATAGCCGAAGCATATCGAGTGCCATCCACCTCGGCTTTTCAAGAGCCGTCTGTGGACACTGAGCCGTGCTCAATGTTTTTCCCTTGACAACCGGCACAAGACCCTTCTTTGCCAAATGCATATTGAACTTCTTCAATATCTTGTCAAGATAAGTACTTTGACATAACGCTAGTAGGCGCCTGGGTCTATCGATAGATCTTAATGCCTAATACGTATGCAGCTTCTCCTAAGTCCTTCATCGAAAATTTACTGTTTAAATATTCCTTCACGCTTTTTAGAAGTTCCACATTATCCCCAATTAGTAATATATCATCCACATATAGAACTAGGAATGCAACTGAGCTCCCACTCATTTTCTTATAAATGCAGGTCTCTTCCGCATTTTGGACAAATCCAAAACTTTGATCACCTCATCAAAGCGAAGATTCCAGCTCCGAGATGCTTGCTTCAGTCCATAAATGGAACGCTGAAGTTTGCATACCTTGCCAACATTTTCTGGACTGACAAAACCTTCAGGTTGCACCATGTACAACTCTTCCTCAATGTTACCATTCAGGAACGCTGTTTTGACATCCATCTGCCATATCTCATAATCATGATATGCAGCTGTTGCTAGCAAAACCCGAATAGACTTTAGCATCGCTACCGGTGAAAAGTTTCATCGTAGTCAATTCCATGAACTTGTCGGAAACCTTTTGCGACAAGCCGAGCCTTATAGACGGTTACATTACCGTCAGCATCAGTCTTCTTCTTAAAGATCCATTTATTCTCGACGGCCTTGCGCCCTTCGGGAATCTCCACCAAAGTCCATACTTTGTTGTCATACATGGATCCTATTTCGGATTTCATGGCCTCAAGCCATTTCTCGGACTCGGGTCCTTCCATTGCCTCTTTGTAATTCGTAGGTTCGTCTTGTTCAATCAACATGACGGTGCAAACAAGATTACCATACCACTCAGGAGATGTACGGGTTCTTCCAGACCTACGAGGTATAATAGGTTCCTCGACATTTTCTCCCACTCCATCTGTTATGGAGGACGGTTCAGGAACGATTTCCGTTGCGCCACTCGGAATTTCGAGTTCAGGATCAACTATCTCGTCGAGGTCTATTTTCCTCCCACTTACTCCTTTAGCGAGAAACTCCTTCTCGAGAAAGGTGCCGTTTCTAGCGACAAACGTTTTGCCCTCGGCTTGGTGGTAGAAGGTGTATCCTATGGTTTCCTGCGATACCCTACAAAGATGACCTTCTCCGATTTCGTTCGAGTTTGTCAGGCTGCAATTTCTTGACATAAGCCTCACAACCCCAAACTTTCAGGAACGACAGCTTAGGTATCTTACCATGCCATACCTCATACGGTGTCGTTTCCACGGATTTGGATGGAGCCCTATTTAAAATGAATGCGGCTGTTTCTAACGCATATCCCCAAAACGATACGGGCAAGTCGGTGAGAGACATCATAGACAGCACGCTATCTAATAAAGTACGATTACGTCGCTCGGACACACCGTTGCGTTGCGGTGTTCCGGCAGGCGTAAGCTGTGGCACTATTCCACAGGCCTTCAGATGTGTGCCAAACTCAAAACTCAAATATTCGCCACCACGATCGGATCGAAGGTGCTTTATTTTCTTGTTAAGTTGATTTTCAACCTCACTTTGAAATTCTTTGAACTTTTCAAAAGTTTCTGACTTGTGTTTCATCAAGTAGATATACCCGTATCTACTCAAGTCATCAGTGAAGGTTACAAAGTAACGATAACCATTGCGCGTCGATACGCTCATTGGGCCGCACACATGTATGTATAACTCCCAATAATTCCGACGCACGTTCAACGAAACCATTGAACGGTGACCTAGTCATCTTGCCCATGAGGCATGGTTCGCAAGTGTCAAGAGACCAAAAGTCTAATGACTCCAAAAGTCCAGCTGAGTGGAGTTTCTTCATGCGCTTTATACCAATTGACCAAGTCGGCAATGCCACATATACATGGCGGTATCATTACTAAGTCTAATCCTTTTGGCATCTATGCTATGGATGTGTGTACTACGATCGAGATTCAACAAGAATAAACCATTATTCACAGGAGCATCAACATAAAAGATATCATTCATCGAAATAGCACAACCCTTGATACTGAATTGAACGAATATCCGTCTTGCAACAAGCAAGAACCACTTATAATGTTTACACTCAGAGATGGTACAAAATAACACTTATTCAAAACCAAAACTAATCCCGATGGTAGATGCAGAGGGAGCGTGCCGACGGCCACCACGTCAACTCTTGATCCATTGCCGACGCGCATCGTCACCTCGTCCTTCGCCAGGCGCCGACTATTCCGCAACTCCACCTGTGAGTTACAAATATGAGCAACAGAGCCGGTATCAAATACCCAGGTATTACTACGGGCGCATGTAAGGTACACATCAATAACATGTATATCACATATACCTTTCTCTCTTCCGACAATCTTGCCGGCCTTCTTGTCTTCTAGGTACTTGGGGCAGTTGCGCTTCCAGTGACCGTCTCCCTTGCAGTAGAAGCATTCCACGCCGGGCTTAGGACCAGGTTTGGTAGTTTTAGGCTTAGCAACCTGTTTGCCATCCTTCTTGAACTTCCAGGTTTTCTTACCCTTCCCGCCAGACTTCTTGAAATCGACGGTCTTGTTGACCATCAACAGCGTGTGCTCCTTCTTGATCTCCACCTCAGCAGTCTTCAACATCACGAACACCTCAGAGAGGGACTTAGCCATGCCGTGCATGTTGTAGTTCATGACGAATCCCTTAAAGCTAGGGGCAACGACTGCAGCACCCTATCAATCGCCAGTTCATCTGGAATCTTGCATTCCAGAGCATTCAGGCGTTGAACGTAGCCAGACATCTTGACCACGTGCTCAGAGACACTACTGTGCTCTTCCATCTTGGCTGAGAAGAAGAGCTCGGAAGCTTCATACCTCTCAGCCTTGGCCTGCGGCGCAAAGACAGCCTTGAGATCGGAGATTATCTCAAAGGCACTCATCTTCTCAAAGCGCTTTTGCAGATCAGCTTCCATGGCGTATAGCATGCCACTCTGGACGAAGGAGGAGTCTTCCACCTTAGTTTGATAAGCCTTCTTCTCATCTTCGGTGGCGGTATCTGTAGGAGCGTCACCTACCGCGGCTTCGATCACGTAGCCGACCTTGTGGGTTGTGAGGAGGATCCTCAGGTTGCGGAACCAGGACATGAAGTTTGAGCCGTTGGTCTTAAGTTTCTCTTTCTCAAGGAACATGCCTAGGTTGAAGGTGGGGCGAGACATCTACAATGGCATTTGCAAAACGTAAGACGTTTGTTCATAATAAAATACGGGTTCAAGTTTTGCAAAATAAAACTACTAGAACTCCCACTCAAGACGAGTATCCCTCGCATCGTCTTAGTGATTACACAACCCCATCCATTACACTACCCCCATCGATCAGGCAGATAGCATAACTTCAAAGGTAGACTTCGTATATCAATCACATCACCGCATGTGACTCGTGCTTAACCTTTCGGTACTTGTGTTCCGAGGCCATGTATGTACATGCTAGGCTCGCCATAACACTCTCTGACGTATTCGCATGTGCAACGTGGCTTACACCCATCGTATGCGAAAGAAGAGACGAGTGTTGCCGCAAAGCGGCGTACCCCGTAACATAGAACTTTATTGGTGGTGCACGACAGAGGGAGAACACTATTATCGGAATTTTGGGAGGGATCATCTTATATTACTACCGCCGTGTAACTAATATATTGACATATATATATTCACAATATAAGATGCACATAATCTACATAACATCTAAATGAAATGTAATGCGACATGATATGGTCTCCTCCGCGCCGATGGTCTCCTTCGCGCTGACAGTTTTATAAACAATTTAATAAACCTACCTTGACCATATCACATTGCCCCTGCAAAATAAAGTTATAGCTTTGTACTTTATCTTTTGCATATTTTACGTGGCTGCTAGGGCTTCCGCACAAGAACCGTTTCTTACCTACGAAAACAACCACAACAGCGATAAGACAATTGTCTCTATTACACCCCTTTCGGGGCCCTCCATTGTAAGTGTAATATCAACTATTGTAGAAGATACAGACACCCACCAGCCACATATACGGTGCAAGCCATATGTCAAGTGTGGAACCAGTCTCGCGTAAGAGTACGCGTAAAGTTGGTCTAGGCCGCTTCATCCCACAATACCGCGATATAAATAAGTACACGCGAGAGGGTAACAAATGTAGAATCGATGCCCACATTCAAAATGTGTTCTAACGTACAGATATATCTATGCATAGATCGGCTCTGATACCACTGATGGGGATCGTAGACAGAAAACAAAAAATTTCCTACCCACGATAACCATAAACTAGCCAGGATCTATACTATGCAGATATACTAATACGGAGGAGATCAGAATACATACCCTTGTAGACCGGAAGCGGGATTACGTTCCTGAACAAACGTTGTCGATGGAGACGATGATGCCGACCTCAGGGTCGTGTAGTGGAAGAAGACGGCTCCCAGCGCCAAACAATGGCGCCTCGCGGTTCCACACACGTACGGTGTGGATGACGACCTCCGGACTCCAGATCCAGCAGAGCAGCGGAAGTGGAAGAGTGGATCTAGCAGCACGGCGGTGTGCATAGAGTAGAGAGACTTCCCTCCCCGTACGCAGCTCCAGAAACGGTACCACGCTCAAGGTAGGAGAGAAGAAGGGAGAAATTGGTGCAATTCCAAAGGCATGGGGGGTCCCCTATTTAAAGGAGGAGGAGGGAGGATTGCCTTGGTGGCTTGGCGGTGTGGGACTATCCCACACCAGCCGCACCACCAATGGTGCGCCGGCCCTAGGTGGGCCCCATGTGGCCCACCTAGGCCGGCCGTTTTTTTTCCTTTTTCTTTTTAGGGATTTTTCCCTAATGGGCCTCTAAGGCCCATTTATGATTTAATGCATTTAAAAATTCGAAATAAATTAAATAAAAATATATTTAATCACTAATAACACTTATTAATATTAAATACATATTATTTAATTCATCCGGGCTCCGAAACCTATTTCGTTGCCTCCGATCAACATCGGACAAGTTCCAGAACACTTCCAGAGTTCCCGGTTTCTTTTCTATCTAAATCCAATCTAATCGTCACCCACCATTAAGTGTGTTATCCCACGGTTCGGGATCACGCCAGACATGATTGAGACACCCTCTCCGATCAATGACTAACAGTGGGATCTGGATATCCATGATAGCCCCTGTGTGTCCACGAATATCTTTCTTATCGTTTGAACCTTTAGACGTCCAGTCTCATCCTCTTGCCTAGCGATACTTAGATTGTCCGAGCGTCGTTCTCCGGTATCATGATTACCGAGCATGACCTCATCACCGACAAATCTATCTTTACTCGTCTGTGTTATTACATCCCCGTGACCTAGTCACATGCTTGCAAGCTCATTGATGTAATCTTACCGAGTGGGCCCAGAGTATCTATCCTGCTATGTGGACTGGAAATTCCCGCTCTAGATCACTCACTTATACTGCTTCCTTCCGATACCCAAAAGTGTCACCTTTATTGTCACGCTATATAAGACATGCCGTTTGATGCAATCAGCCGTATGTTTCAGAAGCAGAGATTTGATATGATCTCACAGTCGAAGGTATGAATACTACGTTTCTATATTTTGGGTATGTCCATCAAATCATTCACCTAATGATATGACTCCGTTGTTAACCGACGCCATTGTCCATGATCATGAAACCTTGATCATCTGTTACCCAACGAACTAGTTAAATAGAGATATGACAAATAAAATCACTTTATTAATTGCCTCTAGGGCATATCTCCAACATGTTCGCCTTGCAACTTTCTGTGCAAGCTTTTGATGAACTCACTGTTGCTGGACCCCTCATGTCACCTGTCTCTAAAGATGCGAACGACATGGACATCAGGAAATTCTCCTGGGGCAACACTGCTTATTCATCTGCCAATTATTATCGCTTCATCTTTGCGCAAGCTCCACATGACAAATCTATTGATCTAGTTTGGAAATCAAAATGCCTGCCGAAGCTTCGGATTTTCTTGTGGCTTTTAATTCAGGACTGTTTGAGCACCAAAGATCTGATGAGGAGAAAACACTGGAATGTGGAAGGCGGCCCAAATTGTGTTCTTTGCTCTGATCAGACTCCTGAGACGCGCGATCACCTCTTCTTTTAGTGCTCGTTTGCGAGGAGATGTTGGGATGCAGTTGGAGTTACCTGGGACTGCAATATGTCGATCTCTCAGCGCATTTTGCTGTCAGCACAAGCTTTCCCTGGCCCCTGTTTCATGGAGGTTTTGGCGTGTGTCGCGTGGAACGTTTGGAAGATCAGGAATGATTTAATCTTTAACAAGATGTCAGCCTCCTTTAGGACGTGGAGAGTTCCAGAGTGACTTGCTCCTTCACCAGCATCGTGTTAAGCCGAGCCTAGTGGCTCCTTTGATTAGTTGGACTAGATAGGTTTTTACTTAGTCCATGTTTTCTTGGACAATTTTTGACCCACCGTGAACTTTCTTGTAAGTAGACGGTCACTATTTTGGTGACTTTCTACAAACTTGTTTTCATATTAGTGGAAAATTAACCCAAGGGGGTTCCCTTTCGGTAATGTGGGTCAAAAAAATACCAACTGGTATCCTCACACCAGGGTAACGGATCACATCACCGGCAACCTTGAGAACTTGATGCTTCATGACAAGTATCATCAGTGGCGGAGCTTGGGCCAAATTCCTGGTGGGGCAAATGGGCTGGGGGGGCTAAACATTGAGGCCTGGGTTGGTTTTTAATTGACAAATGGGCTAACTACATGTAGAAACTAGTCGATTTCTTCATGGGCTGGGGGGCGATGGTCCATTTCGCCCCAAGAAGCTCTGCCACTGAGTATCATGGCAACGACAAGATCCATACAACAAATGCAGAAGGTATGCATATTAGACATACTGGTCATTCATCTATTCAAACCCCAAATCATGATCTACATCTTAAAAATATTCTTCATGTTCCTAGTGCGACTAAAAATCTTCTTTATGTTCATAAACTTGCTATTGATAATGATGCCTTCCTGAAAATTATTCTTAACGGAAAATGTGAAGGCGGCATAGTCGCCTAGGTCATCCATGATACTTGTCGTCCATGATAAACTTGCTATCGTGTCATCGTCTTCCTCCGAGTCCAAGCAAGTTCATGTCGTCACAAAGCCCACCTCTTCAAGGTGGCATAGTCGCCTAGGTCATCCATCATATTCGGTTGTTCAACAAATTCTCAATTAATTTTGTCTTCCGCATTCTAAGAATTATAGCATTGAAACTATTTGTGATTCATGTCAAAGGGCTAAAAGTCATCAACTCCTATATCATATTTCTACAAGTGTATCCATTGTTCCTTTGCAACAAATATTTTCTGATGTATGGGGTCCTGCACCCACTTCTGTTGGTAGACATCAAAAAATATTTGTTGCAAAGAAATAGTGGATACACTTGTAGAAATAGGATATGGAAGTTGATGACTTTTAGTCCTTTGACATGAATCACAAATAGTTTCAATGTGAATTCTTAGAATGTGGAAGACAAAATTTATTGAGCATTTGTTGAACAACCAAATATGATGGATGACCTAGGCGACTATGCCACCTTGAAGAGGTGGGCTTTGTGACGACATGAATTTGCTTGGACTTGGAGGAAGACGATGGCACGATAGGATAGAGGTCGCCTTCACATTTTCCTTTAACAAGAATTTTCTTCGTGGCCTGGTCCTCAATCAAAAAATGCCAAGGTGAAATTCAAGGAAGGCATCATTATCAATAGCAAGTTTATGAACAGAAAGAAGATTTTTAGTCGACTAGGAACATGAAGAATATTTTTAAGATGTAGATCACGATTTGGGGTTTGAATAGATGAATGACTAATATGTCTAATATGCATACCTTCTCCATTTGTTGTATGGACCTTGTCGTTGCCATGATACTTGTCACGAAGCATCAAGTTCTCAAGGTTGCCGGTGATGTGATATGTTGCCCCGGTGTTGGGATACCAGTTGGTATCAACACCGTAGGCCATGTTGACGCCCTTCTCGTAGTCATCGTTGTTGTCGTTGCCGTCCTCGTGGCGCCACCAACAGTTGTCGGCAATATGCCCATGCTTCTTGCAGATCTGGCAAGTTGCATCTCGGTATTTTGAAGGGGTGCGTCCTCCAAGTCCACGCCCTCGTCCACCATGCGGAGGCCGGCGGCCACCACCACCGTTTCTGCCTCCATCTTCACCACGATCATCATAGCGATCGCGGTAGTTCTTCTTGTAGTAGTTGTTGTTCTAGTAGTGGCCATCACGACGACCCCCACGGTTTGCAATATTTGTCGAGGATTCAAACCCCTTCTGGCTACCACCTGAAAACATTTCTGTCGCATATCATCCGCAAAATTGGGCCATGTAATTCGCTCACCGTGCAGGTTTCCATGGCGATGAACGAAGCCACCACGGGGTTGTACTCCTCGTCCAGCCCGTTGATGATGAAGGCGACGAGCCACCTTCATCAATTGTCCGCCCGGCCGTGACCAGCTATTGGGCAAAGCCACGCATCATGCTGATGTACTGGTCCACCGTCCTAGACTCCTTCCTGGTGTTGGCGAGGGCTCCACGAAGATTGGCATTGCTGGCCTTGATCTTGACGCGAAGGTGATGGTGATGAGCTCCCAGACATCCGCGGCGTGCTCGAGGCCGACCGTCTGGGCGAGGATGTCCTTGGACACGGAGTTGACGAGGTAGCTCAAGACCCGTTGGTCTCTCTCGAGCCAGACGTCGTACTCCGGGTTTGGAATATTCGTCTTCTTGCCATCCTTCTCGACACTCAAGTCTTCCGGCAGTGCAGACTCCTTGCCGGTCAGGATGCCGAGCAACCGTGCTCCACGAAGGGCCGGCATGACCTGGGCTTTCCATAGCAGGAAATTCGTTCTGTGAGCTTCTCTCCGGTGGATGTCCGATAGGCTGCGATGCAGCGGAGAAGGAGGCCATTTGTGGTGTTTCGGTGGTGTTCTTGTTTTTCCTCAGTGGTGTTCTTGATGTCACAGAAGAGACCGCTCTGATACCATATCAAGAGTAGCAGGAAACGATGCCTTGGTCTCGGCTCGGTTGCCATATAGGCCCAAATAGGCACGGTAGTAATTACATGATTTGGTGATTGATTAGGGGAGATTGATAGGATCCGAATATGCTTTATATTCTTAGCATATTCGGTTACAAATATGGCAGGAGATCAATCTATTCTTACAACATCTAGTGTCATCGCTGCTCCAGCAGGATGTGTCGATTGCCATGGAAGAAATATAAGAGCCAGATCCCTAAAAAGACGATAAGAGCCACATATGCCTCGTTTGAGATCTCTTCCTGTGGTTAACTGTGATTGCAGAATGAGAGGGCATTTGTGCATCTGACTGAATGACCAATCAAACTGTTTTCGTTTTCCAATCGAAGGTAAATGTGATATTTGGTTGGTGCATCCCAACTGCGAAACGCTGATATTGCGTGATAATGCAAACTAGGTCGTGTTAACGCCGTGCCAGCCACAAGCTTTTCGTTGAGATTCTGAACGGACCGTCCACTGATGGCGAACGGATACGCTCCCCAAGCCTGACATGAAAGAGACACAGCGTCTCCTTAACGAACGCTGTGGAATTTACCCTCTCGAAACCCAGCGCCCCACCTGATTGATAAACAAAGGAGAACTGTGACGGAGACTTGGAGAGTAATGTTGAAGATGCCGATGGTTCGGTTCGTGTCACATCGCGAGATCTTTGGCGGCTGCTCGTTGGCTTTGGGGTTTAGGCTGATCTTTCGTGTGTCAGCGCAGACGGAGACGGCTCGGATGTAGTCCCTTCAGTTCCGATGGGCCTCCAATTTCTTCTGACTGTTCGAGACGACTCGACACATTTTGGCTGCAGCTATGAATCAAATTGGTTGATGTTTGCGGTTTCAGGGAAGGAAACTTTTCCTTTTGTCAGTATTCCTCCCAAATTCAAACACAGCGCATCACCTTCATATTTCTGGGCAAACTCAAGTTATACATCATCTCCTTCATTGCAATTCTTCAGGCATGGCATACAGCTTTGGACGAATGTGCATCCATGGCCGACTGCTCGTTGGCCACGGGATTTTAGACTGATCTGTTCGTGTGTCAGCGTACACGGAGAAAGCTTAATGTGAAGCATGGTGATCATCTCCTTTCAGTCCCGATGAATGGACCTCTGATTTTCTGGACTGTTCGAAATGACTCGACGCAGTTTGGCTGCAACTATCAGATCGTTGATGTATGTGGTTTCACAAAAGCAAACCTCTTATTTTGTCCAAGACTCCAGGTATCCCATCAGAATTCAAGCACGGGCATCACCTTAAGATTTCTGGGTAAATTGAAATTTAAGTATCCAGAGTTTTTTGGCTGATTTAGCCAGCTGGTGCATGCATTTCGTCAGGCATGTCATGCAGGTCTAGAATATAGAGGCCACCACCTATCGGACAAGAGTGCATTCACAGGGAAACTGGGGATTCTCAACATTTTCACTAACACAGCTACACAATTAGTACTATACATATATGATGATCTTGTTCACAATTCTCGCAAGAAACATGCACTCGAGAAGAGTTTTATTGATTTCTGTCAAGGGAACACATCACCTCAGCACCCTTTGACATTTTGCAAACATCAGTATAGATAAATACCAAACATTAGGACTATGAGACATATGTACACAGCTGGGTTGTTGAGCTACTCCTTTGCAGCTCAGCAACTAGATAGGAAACTCTTCATCAGTCGGTACTTGTTTAGCGTCTACATGTGGAGAAGAAGTACTACTGAGCTCCAACCTTAACCACAGATCTCTAGCGATCGATCTCTGGTGACTAGTAAGTAGTTATTCTCGTCCATCTTGGAGCAGGTCTCTGGCACTAATATTGCAGCGACCACCGAGTTAGTAGCTCGCGAGTCGTCAATATCACGATTAGTTCAACCACTAACTGCAAGAGAGAGAAAAGAGCAACATGTTAATGAAAGTATTTGATAAATTGTCAGCTGCAAAACTACTGATAGCTTTCCAAAAATGATCTTACCTCTAGAGTTATTAATATCAGTTGCAAGCCTGGGCAGACCTTGTGGGTGAGATGTTTTTCTTGACATCCTCTTCATGCGGTAGGACAGTCTCGAATGCCTGAACCAGAAGCTCCACTTTCTTCTTTCGAGCAGGGCCTAAATTGTTCACCGCCCTCCGAAGAGCATAATCGATCATCCACTCCTCAGCGTTCTTACGGTCTTCCGCCGTCTGATGCTTCAGATCAACCTTCTCTGAATCCGGGTCCAACTCCAGAGGAAGAAAATTCGGTGCCCTTGGATTGAAACCTCGCATGTACTCCTCTTCTTCAGGTGTTCTCCTCCTCCCAGCAATGATCAGTCTCTTTCTCGGAGAAATTTCAGACTCGGTAGGATCAACATATACATCTCCTTTGAGGTTCATCCCACTGAATACATTGCACATGTCGTCAACTGAAAACTCTTTGGCATCAGTGTCTTCTGCTGGTAGGTTCAAAGGCTCCCCATGGGTGTCAGTAGCGGAGAGGTCATAGCTTTGCTCAGGTATCTGGATAATGGACAGGAGATTAGCTTCTTCAGTAATACAAACTTCTTCAGAAGCATCTTTTGTTCCGCATGTCGTAGTCTGTGTTTCCTTAAGAGCACCAGCGCAGACACCAGCAGTGTAACCATCTTCATTCCTATCATTCCCTTCTTGAGAAATATCCAATTCTTCCTGAGCATGTTCTGATGCGCATTCCAATGACTTCTGGGGACCATTATTGACATTTGCCGTGTTGTCATCCCGAACAGCTTCTTGGGTAACATCAGAAATTTCAGAAGCATTTCCCAGTTGACATGGGGTAACCTCGGATCCATTTTGAGCGCCACCACTCACATCTGCACAGTTGTGTTCCTGATCAGCTTCCTGAACTGTAAAAGATTCCAAAGAACCATCCAGTTCGCACGTGGTGATTTCCGAACCATTCTGAGCATCATCACCGACATATGCAGAGTAGTCTTGTTCACCGATTTCCTGAGCAATACCAGTTTCTTCAGAGGTGTCTTCCAACTCTCTCGTGGCATTCCCCAATTGCGTTTGAGACCCCTCACCGAGATATGCAGAGTTGTCATCATGATCCATTTCTTGAGCGATTCTAAATTCTTCGGAAGGATCTTTCGTGGCAAATACTGGATCTGTTTCAGCACCATTATTAACATGAGCAGACTTATCACTTGGGCTATTTTCTTCAGGAATACTAGATTCTTCAGAAGAATTTTCTAGCTTGCACTCTGTTATCTCTGGTTCCATTTCAGCAGGGGCATCAAGGCATACTTCTATTTGAGCACCATGGGCAGACTTATCACTTTGGCCACTTTCTTGAGGAATACTAGATTCTTCAGAAGAATATTCCAGCTTGCGCTCTGTAATCTCCGGGTCCATTTTAGCAGTGGCATCAACACATACAGAGTTAAAGTCCTGGTTGCTTTCTTTGAGAACACCCGGTTCTTCAGAAGCATCTTCCGATTTGCATGTGGTAATCTCCGATCCCTTTTGAGCATCTTTTGTGCCACTCACAGTATTCTCTACAGTGTCGTCAAGTTGTTCAAATGAGTTATCCATGGTGCCGCCATATTGTTCGGACGCAGCTTCTACGGTGTTCACAACTTGTTCAAAGCCACCGTTTGTTGGTTGATTAAAGATTTCAACATCTGGGGAACCAACAGCACCGGAGCCAGAAATTTCACCTTCTGAAACAGCTCTGGAGGTTGCTTCTTGCTCAAACAAATCCTCTTTGCCTGCAACATCAGGGACAGTTTCAGAAATCTCCATTTCAGACTCACCATCGTTCTGCTTCTCGGCGATTTCGAATTGGCCAGCAGAATCCATGTTGGTCTCGTTATCCTTTGCTTCTTGATCTGCTGAATTCTCCTCTTTGCAGCTGTCTTCAATGACATTCTCCGCACTTTGTGTTACTTCAGACTTGGGAATTTCCGAATCGCAAACACTGTCGGAGAGCTTTTCTTCAGCTTGATCTTCATCCTTTTCTTCCAACTCCTTGCAGGCCTCCACGGTAAAAACACAGCATGCTTGCTCCGCGGCGATCTCCGTTCTGTCGGCAACATCCGAGACGCATTCCTCATCATCTCCATGATGTTGTGTCTCTTGTCCCGTGGACGCCTCATGCTGCGTGTCCACTCTGCAACCGAGACCCTCTTCCTCCGCGACGATCCCCATTTCACGGGGTAAATCTGAAATTATCTCCTCACCTTCTGGTATCTGTTCTTCATCAGCCTCCTCTTCGCGCTCATCGCCCAATCCACCGGATGTACCCTCTTCATTTTTACCTTCTTGCCCATGGGCAAGAACCTCTGCTTCCCCAATCTCCTCATGTACCATCCCCTGTTCTTCTGAAACATCTTCATCCAGGCTATCACACTCGTACCCCTGGTACCTCATCCACGGCAACTCCTCCACGAGGTTACCGGAGATGCCTGCATCACTGCACTCCGACGAACTGTCCCTGCAGACACCAGGTCTCTCCTCCGGCGTCCCCTCGCCGTCACCGCAAACACCAAGATCGTTACCCTTCTCGTTGTCGTCGTCCGCGCACACCGGTCGAAGACGACGAACTCCATCCTCCTCACCGTGGCATCCATCTCGTCCAAGGACATGTCGCTGCAGCTCGTGCCGGAGCTCACCCTCGGGCCGCTGTACACCTCCACGAAGAAGTCGCCGAGCGCGTCCTCGTCGACCAAGGGCGGCGCGGCCTTCGCGACAGCCCCGGCGCAGACGATCTTGTCCTCCGAACTCTGGTGGCCGGCGGTGCCCCTGCGGAACGCGGAGACGCCCCTGTGCTTCATGCTCTGCTGCGTCTTGATCAGCCGCCGGCGCGTCGCGAGGAAGCTCCGGAGCGGCACCGCCGGTGAGTGGGTGTGGCCGTTGAGGGAGCAGTAGGTGTACGGGCACACCCGCATCGCCGCGGGGCCCTGGGCGTCGGTCGCCCCGGGCGCCAGGTCGAGCGCGCTCGGAAACTTGGTCTCCTTCAAGGTCGACGAGCAGGTGGGCCGGACCATGCCTTGCGCTGCCGCCGCCGCCGCCGCGGGCGCTGGGAACAGCACCTTGCCCCTCGTCAGCACACGCACCGGCCTCCGCTGACTTACCGGCGACGCCGATGCCGACGAGGGCGCCCCCGCTTGCTGGCGCTGGCCGGCTTTGGCGCCGGAGCTGTTGGTGGCCCTCATGTAGTTGGGCACGGAGGCCGGCGCCGGGGACATGGCCGCGCCGCCGCGGTTCCTAGGCAGGCTCCCGCTGAAGCCGCCGTCGTCCCGGAAGCTGAAGCCCCTGGGCTTGGACGGAGGGGTGAGGAGCAGGTCTTGGGCTTCTTGGGCACCTCTTTGCTCCTCACCATGGCTGCTGCTGCTATCTGCTAGTACTACTACTGTTTCTTCACGCTCTCCTTGGATTTCTTGGCTTCTCTCCACGGATTCCTCCCTCGGGTTCTTGGTATCCTCGGCTTGAGCTCGGAGGTTCCGTGGAGTGCTTGGCTTGCCGAGCTGAAGGGCGGGGCGGCAAGAAAGCCAAGCCAAAGCAAAAGGTGATGTGAACTATGGAGAGAGAGGAGGACAAAGGAAGAATACGGATTGGACTCGAGAGCACAAGCCGAAAGGAAGGGAAGGAGAAAAGAAAAGAATGGTGGATTCTGTGGGAATGGAATGCGATGGGAGGAAGAAGGGGAGCCGCGGCGAGTGGGTGGGTGGGCGGCTCAAAGTTGGGGGGGGGGGAGACTGTGTGAGTGTGACGGTTTCTTTGTCTCTTGGGTGCTGGATCTCCTGTGGTTGCTAATTTTATGTCCTCCCAAGCCAAATTGCTTTATTTCCAGCGATCGAGCCCTCAAAGGTCCCATCTTCCCCTTCCAATTCTAAGTCATCCCTCTTTTTCCCGCTGCCCACCCCAAGCTGACGTCGGCAAGGCCGCTACAACCGACGGGGAGCTGCGGCGGAGAAGACACGGGCGAGGCTAGAGTAAGGCGGCAGCCGAGCAATGAATTTAACTGTGTGGGATGAGGGGTGTATATCGGTGCTGATGCCGGAGAAGAAGGGGTGTGGGGGAAGGTTAGAGGGATGGTCATGATGGCGGTGGACTGAGGGATGACCTTATTCGAGAAGGGTGGGGCGGCGAGGTGGTCGTGGGCGACGGTGGCATACATTTCAGCTAGCCATGGCAACGGGGTCTTCCTCCCTTGTCTTGTTGTTTTTGAATCAACCTAGCCCTCGCACGATCGAATAATAACATCGTCCCCTTGCAAAGATTGTTGTCTTTGGGAGGATCCATTTATGAGGTTTTTTTCTTTTTTAGGCATACACCATTTATGAGTTGGCTGGTGTTAAAAGGTGCAGACAATGGATTTGGAGTGGGTCGTTGATAATCGATCATTAATTCGTTCCTTGCATTTGATGGCACCAATTAGCATTGAAGAGCAGTGTAAGTACACTTAAGACCTCTATGTTTGTTGTAAGGATGTACTCGCGCTCGATGCTTTACTACAAGCCGGTGACGATAGATTAAAACCGAAAACTTTATGTGAAGATAACTCGTGGAAGTACATACTGCAAGCTGGTGGCTCCTGAATTTTGGTCTCAACTGATCCCTGATTCCCGAGAGAAGAAGATGGAAGATGCTGACGTGGATATCCACTTTACTAACGGCGATCTGGATTACTCATTTCGCTGCGGGGACGATTGGTCTTTCATTAATAGTGCTGCGGGTGGGCCCAAGGCTCTCATTTGATTTTGATTTAGCACCACTGTTTTGCCTTCCACGCAGCTGCAGCTTTTGTGCCGCGCGCCGGAGCGCGAGTGCGGCATGAAACAGAATAACTTGTGCAGGAAATACGAAGTTGTACAACTGGTTCTCTACTAGAAGTCCATAAATCGCTTGATCAGACGATAAAGCAATGGACAAGTGACGGAGAGTTGCACGTCTGATTTCTATGTATTTCCTTTTAGATTGGTTTTCATGATTCAAGCATGCGTACATGTACAGTATTTAGAAAAGATTGCATAAATACTTGACATAAACCATTTCCTCCAACTAAAATTGTTAAGATTTTCACAGAGCTCATTTTTGTAGTATTGATGTAGTACTAATTAACTGCTTTGACCTCTTTAGCAACCTCTAATTTATGGCTCCCTAACATAAAAACCCAATTTATGGCCCCACCATTGATCATCCCTTAACAACCTCTAATTCTCATCCCCAGTTAAATATCAAATAATTGTGATGTGATAGTTTAATTCTTGGAGCATATATTTACCTCTTTCATATGGTGTTTGTTAATTCTAGGTTCTTATATGCCCAATTCATTTTCAATGAGTTCCTTTTTCAATTTCATAGTTCCCACCTATTGTGTGTGGCCTGGCCTGGACTACCAGATGTTTGAAACTATTTCCGCATCATAAGACATAACATTTTGAAAGAGCAAGGGACCCAATCAGTTTGCTATGGAGGTTAGGTTCCAAACTTGTATGATTTTGACATTAAAAAATATCATTAAATATGTTTTGACTTCTCTCTTCCCTGCCATGAATTGATTGTTAGTGTGCAACGCAATCCTATTAATACACTAATAAGATTTCTATATAAATATTTCATATTATTCATATAATTTTTTAGCAAAAACATGAACCGCTATATTATTGTCTTCATTCATTATAGGGAAAAGCTCTCCGAATTACCAAACGTTTGATTTATATTCTAGCTAGGCAAAGTTTTTGAAAAAAATGAAAAACATGAAAATTAGGTTGAATTTTTCAGTTAGTATTCTGTTATGGTGATTCTAACCTTTGCTAAACCCTAGAAGTTAGGCTTTATTTGGTTATCCAGGTTTTAAAAAAGAATTATAGATATAACACGATATTTCAATGATTTGGGAATTGTTCTACGAAATTTTAAAAATATTGTGTTGCCACTTCATCCTTATTTTGGTCAACAAATAAACCAACTTTAGTTGAGTATCCACCTGTATGTTTGGACCAAGTAGAGACCAACAATCAAGCCTACTTGTACTGAACTTTTTTACTTCATCTATACGCCATTAAATTTAGGTCATTCCTTTGATATACTATTTTCAGTTATGCTCTTGCTTAATGTGTAAATTACCAAAATTAACAAATAATCGTGCACATGGATATTATATACCTATATTTCATAAGATCATAATATTTACCTTTGTAAATACATTTTCTTGTTCTAAATTGAAATTGTGTTTTATCACAATTCTTTGTCTAAGTTGATTTTGGGATTATTAACAAGGTTTTTATAACAATGTATTCCCCATAAACTAAGGGAACCAAAAGTACCACATTATTTCATGATACTGACATGTAACACTTAGTGTATTGTATTGCATTTATGTATCCTTGTCATACTACCCTTAAATATGTACCCAAGAAAATTTACTCATTTTAGAGTGTATATATAAAAATATGACCAGTATCGTGATACCAGTTTCTAGAGTATAACACCACTAGAGTTATGCTTTCGCGAGAAAAAAAAGGAACTTTTGGATTACTCACAAAACATTGCAACAGTGAGCAATCAATTGCTCAACATACTAGGAAAAGCAAAATACACACAGTGGTATGTCGACTACTGTAGGGTTACCTTTTTCCTTTCAAATATTGTTTACGAGGGGGCCGACACTAGGTAGGCCCACCAGGCTGTTTTCAAGGACCCAAGTCAATGCGGGAAAACTCATGAAACTCAAGAAGTTCACGACATGGTAGGCTCACCAGGCTGTTTTCAAGTGACATGGTGTTTGAAAAGGTTGAGGAAGCCAATAGCCTTAATGTCGCCACCACCGTGGGGGTATTTTAATCATATATTGTAAACATCTCGTAGTTTATTCTGTCTAGACATGATCAAAAACATGTATTGTAAACATGAGGTCTCTTGTAATCATATGTTGTAAACATATCGCAGTTTGTTTTGTTTTTAATCATGTAATGTAACCATGAAGTCAGATAAGATTGAATGGTTGGATGTTTTACTTTTCTATGACATTTCTAGAGGTCTATCTTTTTCTGGTGAACGCATCATGTACTGTTAATATACTCGCTCCATTTCTTAATGTAAGGCGTATAGTTTTCTGCACGAATTACGACCTGGTATGTGGCATCTAGTGGACTTATTTGCTTCTCAAAAAAATCAAAAGAGAGGAGTCCCTAATTACCACAAAATGTAAGCAATCCGTGAAATCCCTCTGTTCGAGATTGGGACTCATTTGTGGATGGGTAAAATTGTCCATAATCGCAATACACGCTATACTTTGGAATTTTCCTCAAAAATTATAGGCATTACATATAGGAAGGGAGGGAGTATAATAGAATGTCTGGTGCCCAATTGCTTAGATCATTCTAGTGAAAACCCTATTTAAAATTAATATTGCATGGATCATACATGCCTTACATACATACAGGAAGCCAAACTTTCTTCCCAAATTGATCAGTCGGATGTTCGGAGTTACATTTGGTGGAATGAATCCTTCTCTTCTAGATAGACTTACAAAGTTCTCATTGGTATCCTCCAGCTCCATGTCACGCAAAAAGTTCATGTTCGGATTTACATTTGGTGGAATGAAACAATTTTACTTGGATTTGAAAAAGTTCATGACACGCAAAGCATAAGATTTTCATCTGGCTCCTCCTGCTCCATGATATACTAAAGCCAAGATACTTGCTGGCTAGGAAAAAAATTATCTTCAAACATACAATTGTGCTAATATGCATTGCATGTGGGAAGAAATTTGGCTCATTTTATTCTGGGAGTGCCCTTTTGCCACCCAATGCTTGGATTTTGTGTGTCCGAAAGAGATAGAAACCTCTCCCAGATAGAAGCCTTATATGATATCAAAGAGAAACATAAATTATAATTTTGGCATCTTGGGGCATTTTGATAAACAGAAGCAATAATATCTTTAGGGGTCCAAGGCCTACCTTCAACGGATGGAAGGCAATTTACCCGACTGGACGGAATTGTTTAAAGCATAGAACAAAGGCCAAATATGCTCATCAATATCAAAATCCTGACTGCAAAGACAATTATAAAGTTATTGGCACTCGCATTTTGCCATGCCGCCTACCATTTCCACTATGATGTTCATTTTTTTTCTTTTTCCAATCACAATACCAAAAGGGACGACTTGATTTGACGATGCGTGTGACGTCTATGATCCCAATCAAGGAAGTCTTGGTAGAGATCAGCAACTGTTATAAACGATAGCAAAGAAAACGACGAAGTAACGGAAAGATCAACCAATGGGGACACAAGATTTAACGTGGAAAACCCCTCCAACAATGGAGGAGAAAAAACCACGGGCGCCAGCCAGCAATACTTCACTATATCGGGTGAGGTTACAAGCGTCGGGGATTTACAATGTGCGATTTATCCATGACGGCGGCTTACAAGATGTATTTATAGGTGCCCTGACCTAATCTAGGTCGGTAACGTGACCTCCAAGTCGAGTACAACTCGTACCGTTGGCCTAATCTAGGTCGGTAACGTGACATCCCGGGACGCTCCGCTCTCCTCGTCACAAGTTGACCTTTATCAGTATATACGAATTTGGATCACCACAAAATAAACAACAACAACCTCTGGCGGTTCTTTATGCTCAGATCCGATGGCCTCGAATGAACAACCAATCATCACAAGCCGACGAGTAAAGCCCTCGCCCTTCGTCATCATCGTCTCCATGCGCATGGCTCTCCCTTGGACCTATAACGATGGAGAGTTGCGTAAACGTACCTCTAACGTGTGACGCGCACGTGGACCTAACTTATCTCTGGCCGACCAATATACAAAACACCGGGAGTACTTCAAATCTAAGCCTGGGCATACTTTGGTTCCAAACCGGGCAAACCGTCGGACCGCACCGCACCACACCGTAATTACGGTTTCTGCCGGGTTAAATGGTTTCACAGATTGAAACCGCCATTGAAATCCCCGTTCTAGGCTCAGACGGGCTGAAACCAGGCAAACCACGAAACCGTCATCAGTTTCCCCCATCGTCGCCATCGAGCAAAAGAAAAGGAGAAAATCCCCCGGCTGGCAGGGCACGGCGGAGACAGGGAGCCGAGGTGAGGGCACGGAGCGAGGCTGCGGCAACAGGGAGGAGGCCGACCGGGCCTACCGGCCGCGGAGGAGCGCTTCCTTGCCGACAACATGGCCACGGCGTGCCGGCTGGCTGGGAAGGCCCAGCGCCTGTACCGTCGCTTCCCGGCGTCGCCTACTCAGTCCACGCCGCCGCGCCCGATTGGCACGACGTCCTCGGCGTGGACCGCCACGCCTCTGCCTACGCCGTGCAGATGCAGTTCCGGCGCCGACAAGAACCGCTTCGTCGCCGTAGCGCGCTCCCGCCGGCAAGAACTGCTCCATCGCCGTAGCGCGCTCCCGTCGGCGTCGCCCGCGGAGCCGACCCTCGTCTGCGTCCGTGACGCCGAGGACGGCTGTGTCTTCCCCGCGGCGTACGCGAGCGCCGACCACGTCTCGGCGGTCGAGGGCGCGCGATTCGAGGTGTACACGACAGGGAAGGAGCTCGTCGCGGACGGCGTGTTCGCGTGGCCGAGCCAGGGCGGTGGAGGAGGGTGGCGCGTGGAGTGTCGGCGCCCGGTCGGAGCGGCGGAGGTGGTGGTCCTCACGGAGGGCAGCGTGCTAATCAGGGCCGAGGCCAGGGCGTCGACGGCCAAGCGGGTCGGGTGCCCGACGTAGCTGGAGGGCATACCGGAGGAGGAGACAGACTAGGGGGCCTGCGGGGAGGAGTGGGAGGTGGTCTCGGAGAGGAGGAAGAGGGCGGAGGCGGAAGCGCCGGCGCCGTACGGGAGGAGGATCGACGCGGCGGATGTATACACCGGTGCCAAACCGTATACACCGCCAAACTGTGGTGTCACTTCCTATCGAGCCATCAAAACCAACCAAACCAATTAAACTGGTACTTACGGGGTAGTTTGACGGACCCGTTGAAACCGCTTTAAACCGGGAATGCCCAGATTGACTCAAATCGATTGAGCTAGCTTGTGATCTTCGGCCGTGGGTGGCAAGAGAGTGTCACATCCCAAATTTGGAAACTAAGAAAAACTTAGTTTTTACAAGACCAAAATTCAGAACCAACAAAAACTTTTTGAAATATTTTACTGATGATGATGTTTTCCATCCCATTGCTATGTTGAACCTAGTGTGACTTGTTGTTTAAGTTGTTTGACTAGTAAATATAAGACCCAACCAATATAAAAATATAGTTAACTTTGGTGATCATGTTATGACAAGAAAATACTCCATGTATCTTTTCCATTCTTATTTTAGCCAACTCCATTTCAATGATACTTGGTTTAGCAACAACCAAAACTAATACCCATTATTTGAGAAAGTAAAAGTATTTCCAAAACTATGTGTTTCCACAAATGAGGAGATCTATATGCTATCTCCTATCTATCTTTTAAACTTGATATTTTGCATTTGTATGCAACTCCCATTTTATAAGCTTTGGTTATCATTACATTTTAAAAGGAACACAAGTGGGAAAAATATTACCCCACATATGTCTCTTTATCAAACCTTTGAAAACTATTAAGTTATGAATTGAGATAGTTTTAAACATCATCTTGTCATAATTAAGTGTGATCATTTTTACAAGATAGTATTGTTAATTATGGAAATGGTGGTGATTAAATTCTTGTGGTTTGACTTGTGTGGTCTTGATTGTGTTGTGGATCTTTTGTGTATGCCACTGTTGATCTTGTTGTGTTTGTTGCTTGTGAGGGTAATTCCTCAGTTGTGCTTAATACTAGAATAAGACACACTTGACAACAAATTTGGTATGTGACTTGAATAAAAACAAACCCTCTAGAAGTATTCACACCTAATTGAAATCCTAAATTAAGGGAAATGATCTTATTTAATTTCCCTCTATCTCTATTCCTCTATTTGATGAAAACAATTATATTTCCTTATTCTAGGAATGAGATGAAATAATAATCATTTCAACTCCATCTCACTCCCTCCTCAAGTACACATACTTATCAATTTAAAACAAAACCCTCAAATTATTCAACCAAGGGAAATTAAGATCATGAGTTTAAGAAATGGTCTTAATAAATTATTTTCCCTCCCTAACTCTCTATTTACTTCAAACCAATATTTTCTCTATAAAAAAAAAAACTATTTGAAGTTACCATATTTGTCAAGAAAGTTCCAAGTGCTCAAAACAATATCTCTCACTTGATTTAAAAATATTAAAGGAGTATCAAATATTATTTACCAAAAATAACTTCTTTAAACCCCATGAACAAATATTGTTCAAAACATTTTATTTTTAAACACCAATTTTTGTGTAGCCTCTATATGTATTGGGGAGGCCACATGAATATTTCAAATTTTTCTAAAATGTTTTAGTACCTCAATAAAATCCCTAAAGTGGTACTGGATTTAAAAGAAATAGCTAAAAGGACTTATTTGTAAATAGAGGAAAGAATCCAGGGGGCGTTCTGAAAATCCGCATCTCTTCTCTGTAGCAGCCCGTGGCCGCGTCGCCGTGTCGACCGCCCTTCGCTCCCGCCGCCCGGACCCCCCCCTCTCTCCGCTCTCCGCTGTCCAGAAGGAGGATAAGACCCCCACCTCGACGCACCCCTGTCCTCCCTCATCCACTCGTCCATCCCCTGCTCCCTCCCTCTCTCCTTTCTCTCCACCACGGCCGAGCTCGAGCTCGCCGTTGCCGCACGCATCGCCGCCGTTCTAGGACGCCCCGAGCAAATCCGAGACCACCATCCTCTCCGCCTCACCGTCCTCTCCATTCCCGTCCAAGCAATCGCCGCGGGGAGCCGCGAGTCGAGCGGCCCGTCCGCGTCTTCTTCCGCTCCGGCCGCCGCCTTTTCAGGAAGGTTGCGAGCAGCTCCGTCCACCATTCCCCGCCATTCTTACCTCTCTGAGATCCCCTCCTCGTGCGCTACCTCATGGACATCATGTTTTATTTCTAGGACCACCGGAGCCGCCGTCGCCGTCTCGCGTCCGTCGTGGACGACCTCGACCGCGCCGTCCACTGGGAACTCGCCGAGATGATCTTCTGCCACTCCCGGCGTCCCAAGCCTTCCTCTCCTCGAGTCCGTCCTCGCCATCGACTGGCAGAAGCCCTAGGTGAGCACGCCGTCCTCGCCCCGAAGCTCCAGCTCGCCCGCGCCTCTGTGCGTCAAGAGGAAGAAGAAGAGGGCATACCCCTTCGCCGGCGCGCGAAACGGGCCGGCCCAGCACGGTGCTGCTTGGCCCAGCTCCAGACCTAGCCCGTTTCCTTTTTTTTTAGTGGATCTATTACCTGTTTTTAATTCCTGTTAAAATTGCAGTGTAGTTTTAATTCTTCTGTGGTGGATCTATGTGTGCAATAAATTTGGTATAATATTGTAGTGTTCCTGTGTGTTTTCTTAAACATGCCACACTGGTTGCTTGCTAAAATATATTTTTAATTGATGTCTAGATTAAAACTTGTAAAAAGTATCTTTTCCACTAATTATTTAATATCTTGAGTTTTATAACTCCAAATATTGCAAACTAAAATTCCCTGGAAAGCCTGAAGTGATACCTTTCTAGATCTGTTGGTCTTGTATGCAAATGGAGTCTAAAACAAAAGTTCTATTCAATCTTAAAAACACATCAGTAGCTCTTGATGATTTTTGTAGATTTTTAGGAGATGAATTTTGGAGTAAATCCAATTGGGTTGTCTTCTATATGTATAGGAGAACATATCCCTAGCTTGGTTTGAATTTAGGGGTCACAGATTGACTGTGGTGCTAATTAGAAGGTTTAGGTCTTTTCTGCCTATTTTTATTAGGCCTTTTATTAATTGTTGTGTTATAACTCTATTGTTATAAAAATGTTTCCTAGCATGTGCAGAGTGGTAATCCACTGTTGTGACATGTTCCCCTATTTTTATTAGCATATTAGGAGAACTATTTGTGAGTCATGTGGTTGTTAGGGTTTTATTCCCTATATAACTTTTCACCTAGTAATTAGGAGTTGCTATGCTTATTTACATTGATGTGAGAATATTGGGTGTGATTAATATGTTAGTACTGTAGTGGTATTGGTTAGGCAAATTGGTATGAGTAATATAATTGCATGGCTTGATGAACTTGATGGATTTGAGTTGAGTACTAGCTTAAATATTTTTGTTAGTGTATCCACCTTAGCTTGGTTAGATATTTTGAATTACCAAGATTATTTGGTAGTTTAACTTTTGTCTGAAGTATTTCCTGTTTAGGGAAACATGTTTGTCAGGTACCTCTAATTGAGGATGTCTTGGTGCTCTATGTTTTTAGCATGTGTTTGGTGTTATACTCCTGTGAGTATAATGCCCTGGTAAATATAGATTTAGCTCGTTGCTTGATTAAACTAGTGCTATGTTGGTGGCTTGAGTGATTAGTTCGATACTTGTGGTTTGTTCCTTGTTTGTATACCACTTGTGGTTTGGTTTGCTTATTGAGTGTTGTTTTATTTTCATGTTGCGACGCTAGAGATAAACGCTACCGGGGTGGTATTTGGAAAGGATTTATCGGAGAAGGATGAGAGTTTATTTCTTTGATCAATGAGGAGAAGTCCAGGAACGTCATGCTGAAATCAGGCAAGCTATCCTCTGAGCTTGCATTTATATACATCTATTTTGGTTCACATGTTTTACTTATAAAGAGCAAAAGTTATTTATGGGGTGTTTGCCACAAAAGCTATGATTTTGAAAACCTTTTCCGAAATATAAGTATATTATTTTGACACCCTATCTGGAGATATTAGCTGGAATTTCTTTTCCAAACTATAGGATGGGAAAAATATTGTTTACTCAAAACTCCTTTGGAAAATACTTGTGTGGTGGTGGAATACCGAGATGTCGGTGTGGAAATGGACAAATGGTGAATGGTAATGTTTATGAAAAATGCACATTGTGTCCTTGTACTTACAGAACAACCAATACCCTGTGCGACCACATTTACCCACCTATGGGAAAGGGCGTAGTCATATAGTTTGCTCATATTAGTACTGGATGCCTCAACAACGAGGATGACCTCGTTCCATGAGGGGATGGTCATGGCGACCTACCCCCTGACCTGGGTCCTGGCATCTGAGGATGGGGGATTGAAGGGTTCGCTCGCCGGGCAGAACTACGAGTCCTCACACTTAGGTTTCCCGACGGGGAATCTGGACTGGGTGTTGATGGAAAGGATGATAATTTCGTAGCGGTAGGATCCTATACTAGCATGAGCAAAGGACAGGCTATGGTCGGTGACTCAACTTCGCATACACCTTGTATGGCGGGACGTGGCTGACACGATGAGTTACCGGATGGGTGTGGGAAAAGCGTGCTACCTCTGCAGAGGGTTAAAACTATTCGAATAGCCGAGTCCTCGGATACGGACAGTTGGAAAGAACTGCTTTGACCATGTGCAGTTTTGGAAATGTTTAAGATTTAAAAAGGAAAATGGAGATGTTGTATTTGTGCAACTATACCGACGAGTCGGTATGAGGTTGCTGGAAAAGAGGAGAACCCTGAGGGGCTCTGATCGAGAAGTGCAAAGCTTTGTGTCCTGAAAGTGGAAAATGTTTTATGCAACTATACCAAGGGGTTGGTAGAAGGTTGTTGGAAAAACTGATTTGACCAGAAATGGTTCTGGTCGGAAAAGGAGGAGTTTTGGAGAAATAAACAAAGGGTGATTTTCCGGGAAAATACTTATAAAAGAGACTTCTTACCTTTTTCAACAAAGATGTATTTTCGGGAAAACGTTTTAAACGAGACTTCTTACAAAAACAGATTTATGGAAAAAGTTCTAAAAACTTCTTTCCTTTTTCAATAAAGGTATAGAGATTTCAAAACAAAGTTTTATCTAAACAATAAAAGGAGTAGTGCATGCTCATTTCGGGGGTAGTTTGCGAGTACATTCAAATGTACTCATATTGGTTTCGTCCCTGGCTATTGTCTTAGCCAGATCTTGAAGAAGAGCAGTCCGAAGAAGAAGTGGTTAATGACGTCAATGCGAACTAGGGCGCTTCCCAGTCAGCTGCCTGTAGGGTTGGCAAGTGACTTGGGCTCCACGTTGATTTGGTGATTTCCGCTGCGAGTACCTGATGAAGTTAAGGCTTCAATCAAGTAAGTAAATTTATTCGGTATTTATGGGTGATCTGTGATACCAATTCGAGTTATGTGCAACAACAGACTGATCATGAGATTGTTGCAGGAAACATAACGGGTATCTCGGATACCTAATCCGGGTCCCCACAGAGAGAATATTAGGTGCTCACAGCTTTTGATCGATACACTAGGCCCCGATGGCATGGCACGTCCCTGTCACGAGCCTCCACGAGCAGCTGATATATATCTGCCTTCTTTATATACACGACGATCGCGCAAACCTCCAAAGTTTGTGGCATGCATGCATATATTGCCAACTGCCAAGGCTGGACAATGTACAGACTTGGCAATTTAAAATTCCGATGGTGGTGGCGTGGACGATTCTGCGAGCCTCGCTGGCTCAGGTAAATAAAACGCCCCGCTGAAACTTATAAAATCCCATGATAGTACAATCCAACGATAGTGGATGTACCACCACCACGAAGAAAAGAAAAAGGAAGTGAAAGCGAGACGAGCACCGTACGCTAGCATTGTCGACGAGTGGGACAAAACGTAATCCCGCTGTCACATACGTACATTCATGAATTAATGCGGTGAGATGATGGTCTGATCTCTTCTTTCCGAGATGCCGTGCCCGTGATGATGATCTTAACTTGCCTGTACTAGGTACATTACAAGCCTACCAGCAATGCAATGCAAGGACCGGACGCGTGCAAACCAAACGCTCCACGTCGCCCCCGAACAACCGTTGCAAGTTGCAACTAGTAGTGCTTTGATCCTTTGACTCCAGTATTTAATTTATACTGTATCGGCTGTCTCCGTCTCTCCGAACCGGGAGCCTCGCCGCGCGCGCATTGCCACAGTACACAGCCGCGGCGCGGGGAACGATGGTCTATCGGCGTAAATGCTTTCCCGGTCGCGGCCCTCGAGATGATCGATCCATCAGGCAGGAGCGGCCACCGCTCGTGTGCGCGCAACGGCTAGTAGCCCAGTTCGCTTTGCTTTTCAAAGGACAAACCAACACCACGTTGGCTTTGGCTCCCTGACGCTACCGACAGCGGCAGGAGTGCTTTTCGATCAAACGGCTGGGGCCTGTGCTGACGGGAATTTGGTACGGCTTTCGTGCGCCTCTGCGAAGCCTGTCTGTGGTTACTATTACTGTTTGTGGACTGTGATCGATCGATGGTGGGTTTCTGGCTGCCTGCTGGCGCTGTCAGTCAGACAGACTCCAACGGCTACTGTCTTTGCCGGGAGCTGCCTCGTCATGTACGTACCGCGACGGAGTGACTTCTCACAGTCATCAAATTAACCACACGTCCGGTTGGGCTCGGCGTGGAGCGGGATCAATAGATTCACTCGCACTATCATTAGCCTAACACTAGCACTAAACAACAGCCCTAAAGTTAAGGTGGGGGTGAACTGCACGTACGGTGATGGATGGATAATGGTTGCGGTCCTGTGCATGCGGATGCTGCGCGTCCAAGCAAAGGAAAATAAGGAGCACCTTTTCCCCCGTCCGTCCGTATTTGTGGCTTCGTCAAACCGTCCTGAAAAGCTCCTTCACTTTTAAACGCCCCCGTCCGATTCTCCCTTCTCCTCCCCGTGGCCGTGGGGCGTGGTATATACTCCGTATGTACGTACTCACACATACGCATGGCCACCCTTCAAGCTAAATGCATTTTGACCGAGATTGCCTGCAAACTTTGACAACGAGATACGCACTGTACATCTGACTTGCGCGTGCGTGTGTTCAAGTCAAGGATCGGCAGAGGAAAATGACGCAACTTGTGTAGGACCTGAGTGAGAAGGATGGTTATTTGCAAGTTCGATAATTGAATGGGAACGAGACAGGTTCTGATGTGCCGTGGGCCAGCCCAACCTGTAGTCGGTTGTAAAGCTGTGTGTGGATCGACATTGATAGATAGGTAAGGTACCCCAGTGTGGGTGTGGTCCGGCCCAGATCGACACCTCGACTATCTCTACTTGAACCTTTCGGAGCTGCAAGTATCGCTGCAATCACTCTTGTTTACTGCTTATTATGGAAAATCTAATTGTATAGAACAGACCTGGTTTCAACCCGCATGATCGACATGGTGTTCCTGTGTTTGGTGAAAATGCGAGGTGCGGCTGACAGCGCAGGATGGATCCACAAATCTGTAGCGTTTCATGTGAGGGATATGTACACGTCCTTTTTGTGCTACCCGGAACAAAAGTGTCGTTAAATTGAAAGATCGGTTTTAAATAAAATAAGAAACAGTAGAATGGAAGAGCAAGCCTTTTCTCATTGAAAGCGAATATCTGTCCAGAGATTGCCGTCACAACTAAATTCAGAGTCTGACTTGGGTAGCTCTCCGCCAGAGGATGAAGCCGCAAAACGGAAATTTCAGGTGAGGTTTCAGTACCGGATTCAGACACCCCGTTTCGCATAGACTAGACTAGTGGCCGGCCTTCGTGCCTTTCTCGCTCGTTTTCTCTCCTCTCCCAGAAACATGCGCCAGTTGGAGGAGGAGGATCTTCCACCGACAAAATGGAAATGCCGGAGAAACCGTCCTTTCTTCCTTGGGTTGGAAGAAGAATTTACTCCAAAAGTTCAGAGACGGAAGAGGGATAGGAGAAGCTGTGGTGGCTGAGGCGATCAATGGGCGGGGGTAGCCGGCCGGTGACCGAGCGTGTGCGATGAATTGGTAGCCTTGGGTGTGTAGTTGATTCATGCGGAAGTGTCATAGAACGTGCGTGAGACAGGGGAATTGGTGAATTTGGATCGGCTGGAGATAGAGGTGGGCCGGGAGATGGAGGACCATTGATAAAACTATTTTAATCAAGACTAGCTCTATGAATATTAGATATTCACATCTGTCCTTTCTTTATGAAATATTCATGCCCAGTGATTTCACATCACGTCCAAACTACTCTCAAGATTAAATCTTCGAATTACATGAATTTTTCTTGAACTGCTTTATGACATATACTGTCATTTATGAGCGGGATTCGGTTAGGGGATCCTATTGTACGGCGCAAGCCACTGCCAACAGAGGTTTCCAGCCGTCCCGGAATTGTCAGTTCAACCTTCGTACAATGGTGGATACAAATATACCTTTATATATAAAGGACGGACATTGCAACGGTGTCTCCGGCGAGCCACGTCGCCCGTTTTCCGCCTGCCGTCCGATCGCCACGACGGACGGCTGAGATCGAGCCACGACGGCCCAAAACTCGCGGTACTGTTTATAGCTACAGTACCGCACGCCCGCACCAATCACCACGTGCCACGTTGCATTTATAACCCAAAGCCTGAACATATTTGCAATTCTTGTAGTGTTTTTTAATATGAAGAATATGTATAAAATTTAAAATGTTAGAGGAACTAATTTGATCGTCATAGGAAGACATGTAAAACTTAATTTTGTATTATCACCCATGTTTGGACTATTTATTCAGATTTATTAACAGCACCCATAAAAGTTTGTGGACCCGACCAGTAACAAACAGCCGAAAGTCATTGCTGTCAAAAAAACATCATCTAAACTGGGCTGGATGCAACACTGAAAATTGCGAAAAGCCAGAATTCACAGCAGGTTGCAAACTGAAACAGATACCACATATACAAAACACACAATACACAGACGACGGTAAACTGAAACAGGAATCATAAAACCAGCTGTGCTGGTCATATGCCGCAGAATAACAGATGTAGCAGCGCCGATTCAAGCAAATGGTAGACATTCAAACGATATATAAAGTTCACTTAGTTTTACGAGGGTTCCCAAATCGCACGCAACATATTACGGCATGTGAAGAGAACCCTTGCTGTGATTCTGATCTGGTATTGCCTTTGAGGGCAGACACTGCTTTGGTCTTTTCGGCTTTTTGACGAGGGGGTAATCTCTGCTGATGTGTCACAGTTCGCCGCAAGTATAGCATTCCCCACTCTTCTGTCGCTTCTGGACTTCGTTGAATTGGCGACAGCTTTCGAGACTGTGTTTATCAGATCTGTGGTACACGCACCACACCCGGGTTGGCCATCTTTGCCCAAAGGGATCTTGATTGCTTGGGGCACATAAACAAGGGGATCTTCTTCGGGAGGTCCGTCCTCAGCACCCTGGCATGGGTCTTCACCCTTTGGAAGCGGCTCTGCAGGTAGGACGCTGGAACAGAGTTCCTCCTTCGCACCCATGGGGAAGGAGGGACGTCAATGCTCGCAGCACTTCCCTGAGGTCTTCCCTCGCTGGCCAGCGGGCTGACATACGCCGCAGGGGGCACGAATTTTATCCCAAAGGTCTCACCTTTGGCGATAGGTGTTGACGAAGATTCTTCTAAGACGAAGCCAAGCCCTGGGTACCGCAGACATTCCATGGCTGCCTTGGCCTTTCTCTTGCGTGCCATCTGATAGGAACACTAGGAGTTGTCTTTGTCAATGTCGAGGCAGGTCTCGTCGGAGGCGAAGAGCTTGGAAGCAGATCTTGTTGAGGATGAAGTGCTACAAGCAGATCTTGACGAAGAACTTGAGGTTGATGAAGACGAATCCAGCGCTTGCCCCCCTACCTGGCGCGCCAGATGTCGTGTCTCGGATCACGGACACCGGGAGTAAAGGATACCCCTTTTTAGGTTCGGCACGGGGCGCGAAGGAGGCTGGGAAACGCTTCACCCGGGAGGTGGTCGTCGAGCTCTTCGGTGGGAAGATCAAGCAAACAACACAGAGACGCAGAGAGTTTATCCAGGTTCAGACCACCCGGAGGTTAAAAGCCATACTCCTGCATGTCTGGATTGCGGTAGTCGTCATGGTGTGGTTTAGAAGGGTGTTCTTGGGGATGAACCCGGCAGGACGCTGGCCGGAGGTAGACGAAGAGTAGATCCTGCACTTGCCCTCTTAAGAAACCATGCGGTTGGGTGGGACCGTCCAAAACGGGCTATCGGGCTTTGATCACAATGAATGTAGGCCATACGCTCGAGCAAAGCCCCATGAAGGATAGAGCAACGCTGCGCATCCATTCAGATGAGATATGACTTTCCTCAAAAAAAAAATGAGATATGACTATATGAGGCAGCACTGAAACATACGCTTGCTGGTGTTCACTTACAACATTAAGGATTTTCTCAAAGCGACAAAAGCAACGAAGAAGATAGGGGACGCAAGAAAGATCATGTACGGGATAATCTGCCGAATCCCAACCTCAGGCTCGTCCGGGTTTGCGTAGTAATTCCTCTGGCCGCCAAATTGGTCGAAGTACCCTCGTAGCCTGTGTTCCGGGGCACGGGCACACCGTCGACCTTCAGGAAGTCCGCCGCCTTCGCGTCAACGGAAAAAAAATGAAGGAACTGTTGATTAGATGGACGATCAATGCAGAATGTACAATTGTTTACCACACTTGGGCTCTCAACTGATCAAAGCCTTGTTTCAAAGGACCAGGAAGACTCTGCTTAAGCATTTTGAGAAGCTTTACCTGGAAGCTGAACATGAACATTTTCGCTTTTTTGCTAACTAGAGTGTTCGGGTGATATTTGAGCTTGCTATACATGCCCATGGCTTCCTTGGACCTGTCGGAGTAAGATAATTCGTGGATAATACATGCAACAATGAGAGAATCTTACATAGGAAACAACACAACTTAATTTCAGAACTACAGAGCCATGAGTGTGACAGAGTAACAGTATCGATACACCTTTCAATTATTGTCAAACTTATTGTAAAAGTTCATTGCACGCATGTCAAAAACTGCACAATAAACATGGGTACGAACATGGATTTACACATACAGGAACCATAGTATACGGTACAAAATACCACTTCCAAAACAGGAGAACAAAATATATAGGTTTGATCAGTGGATTGGAATGATGCATAGTTTTGCACTTTATCAGGAAAAACATCCATGCTTGATGAATTAAAATAGCGATGCAGCCATGCAGGAAAAGGATATCGGCAACAAAGGGAACTACCTGCAGAGTGAATCTAGACAGATGGACCACTGCAAAGCAGCCATTCCATGAAGTTCCGTCTGCAGTAACTTACTTTGAGTAAAAAGATATGACAGAAAATAAAAGAAGACACCACTAAGACGCAGGAATACAAGCAAATTAGAGGGCACATATGTGTGACAAATAAAAATAGAGGTTTTGCATCTAAACTGGAGCACATAATGCAAGAAAATGATGTTGCTCAATTCTAGGTATCACTAATTGGACAATAAATCTACAACAAAAGTATTCATTCAGTAGCTATGGTCTAACAAAATAGGCAAACAAATCATATTCTAGAAAATTGTCCCTGAGGAGCAGCACGTTATGCCAAAAGAGTGCAATTCTATGGTATCCAGTAAACTCTAAATGGCAGGGCTTTCTGAATTCAGCATTTCTCGCAATAAAGAAGTTTGTGGTTGATGGGTTCACTTACCATATCTAACAAATCATTAATGAGGCCACCGCAGATATATATTAAAAGATATCTTATTATTGCATTTTTCTTCATACATGATATTCCGTAAAGTGTACCTTAAAATCCGCGGCCTGCATCACCTTTTCATAATAAGGCAAAGCTTGTTGGAGCCTTCCAGCATTCATGAGCTCATTACCTTCCTTCAATGCCTTAAACATGCAAAATATACAAATTCCATGAACATTACTGAAGTATGCAAACAGCAAAGACACATGAAATTAAAGAAGTAATAGGTATGATTAATATGGGGTTCAAAAGGATAAACTGGCAACTAACTCAAAACCTGAATGTGACCTTAAAGAGCAATGACCTTACATTAAAATTTCCACATAACATGGAATTGCTTCTCCCCAGTCTCATGTTCATAAGCAAATAATATCCATAACCTCCATTGGAACTTATTTTAGCTGCTGCTCTTATTCATCGCCCAACTGATTGTATTAATACCAAACAACATCAGACATTTCCTACTGTCCTTCAACGCCATTACATTTCACTAGCCAAAAATGGCTGTGCGCATTCTATGTGTGCAGACCACTAGCAAAATAAAACTTGGTTTGTTGATCAAGAAGTTAATTCATGAAAGACTAAGTACTTATAAGTTCTCTTTTCAGCCACACAAATAGGTACAATGTATCCTCAAGTTCACGGACACAGTACAGTGCAGATGAACATAATTAAATATTCCTCCTGTGACATACGAATACCCACACACGTAGAGTAGCCACAGGTACTTAATTAACAAACGGCTGCCAATTAATTTAAAATGAATGATGTTTCAGTCATGTACCTCGGTGCACTCTGCCTTGGTTTTTGCATCCATTGTCTTGTTTCGTCCACCCATATATGCAGCTAGGAGTTCTCTGGTGCGCTTATCTTTAGCTGCCTTCTCTTCAGCACTTTGAGTCTCTCCACCAGGGCTTATATTTCTCCCACCACCATACTAATTAAGAAGTGTAATGGGAAAAATCAAAAGTGGAATTGGCAGCACTACCATAAGCATATATTATTCTCTAAGCGAATTATAGCAAATAAACAATGCTAATGATCCTAGAACGGAAACGATTTTGAAACATGTAGTTTATCAGTAAAACGAGCCAAGCAATGTGGACAAGAGCACAATACTACAAAATCTGTTTCAACTGAATTTCGGGTGTTTTTGCTAGTATATCAGTCAAACAAGCAAAAAGCAACACAGACTGAAAAGTTTATAAGTGCTTTCATCTTTTACTTCAGACATGCTGATATAATTGTTAACAGTTCAAACCAGTCCTATGTCACGTTCCCGTTCTGGCTCCTTGCACGTGATTCCTGGACAATGGCCTAGAGCCATCTTGGATGACTCCGTATTATCCATAACAATGCATATGATATGGCCAGAACTAGAACCGGACATTGTGCTTTTAAGATGACTGTTCAAATCATGTTTTGTGACGATTAGTAATTTTTACAGAACATACAAATAATTGCGCTGCAAAAATAATATTAGGGTGATTAATTTCCCCATTTGTGTGGGTAGCCTTGCAGAGTAAATAGTACCTATGATAAAAAAAAGTTTACATTATAGGTGATTGCAAGATTAGTTATTGTTAGTAAGCAGTAAAAGTGGACAATACCAATTTACCATGACAGCAACAAGCTTTTGTTTACAGAGTGACTCCTGAAAATCTTTAGATTCAGATGCCAATGCTGAAAAATGTCGCCAGGTGTGGTAAATGTTTATCAATTTCTCCAGACAAAGTTAAAACGGATACTAATTGGCATATAAATATATTATGCACATCGTTTTATTGTATCATACCATTGTGACCAAATCATTACTTCTGTTCTCCAATATAAGTTCATTGTAAAGCAAAGAAATATACAAATTAAGAATAAATCCATATCCGGAAGCAAACTGCACAACATCTTTTAAAACTAGAGGGGTATGAAAACTGTTGCATCTTACCGCCTTTGAAATATTCTGTGGCCGTGGAAACATTCCCCATGATGTAACCCTGGGTTTATAGGATACTGGTTTTCCATCTTCTTCTGGCTGTAGAACAGTTGAATTTGGTGTTTCCTCAACCTTGCTAGCGTCATTTTGTTCGGCGCTTGTTGAACTTGATGTTTTCTCAGACTCACTCCCATCTAACGGTTGATTTTCTGCTGAACGACGCGGCTTTCCGAATTTACTAGGATCGCCAACTACTATCTCCACCTCAGGAAAATCTTCATTTGAAAAAGGATCAAATGCTGAAGACAGCCCTGGAGGTGGCCCTTGATAACGCTTTTTCTCAAAGAAGTCGAGGCCCAAGAAATCCGTGTCATCGTACTCATACTCCCCCTTCTTCTTTGCCTTGCCGAATGCACCATCTTTACCAGCAAACGTGCTTTGGCCTAAAAATAAAATAAGTATTATGGATAACGGTGAACAACTACCTGTGCAATTCAAAGAGCAGCTACTGATAATATGGCAATACAATTCAACTTAAATAGTGATCTTTTTGAAACACTCGCTCTACACATACAACAGACAACAGCACAAACACATTTCCATCAGCAGGTAGCATACGATAAGAACAGAAAATAAAGGAAGCATTGACATCCCCATTTAGCGATTATATTTTCAACTCAAAGCACACACCCATAAACTAACCCTTTACTTCTGATTTCCAACAGTTCCGCTATCCTAGTAGCGAACAGAGCAAGTGTAGAGCGCGTCCACTAACGACGCAAACCAAGTGAGTATGAACCTCTACTCACCAAAATTCGGCGACGCGTTGGGAAGCGCGGATCCGCCGCCGTCCAGTCCTCCCCCGTTGCCGTTCCTGTACTCCAGAGCCCGCTCGAAGGCCCCCTTGCCGCCGCCGGACTCCTTCCCCTTCGGCGGCGGTGGCGGAGGCTTGGGCGTCGGATTGGCCCTCTCCTTCTTGTAGGCGGCCGCGCGGGCGAAGGCGAGCTTGACGGGGTCTGTCGTCGTCTCAGCGTCCTCGGGGGGAGGCGGCGACGACGAGGACGCGGCGAGGGGTGCAGGAGGCGGGGCGGCTTGGGGGACAGCGTCCTCAGGGCAGTCTTGGGGATGGCGGCTAGGAGAGGTTTGCGGGTGGGGCGGACGGGAAGGCGGCGCGGGGAGCTGGAGGGGACGAGGGAGGATGCCGCGCCTGCCGCGGCCATTGCTGTGCGGCCCCGGCGGTCGGCGGATCAGTGGTGCTTGGTGCCGGAACGCGACAAGCCAAGCGTCTGTTAACTTATCCGTTGGCCGGCGACCGGCGGGACGTGGCCCAGCGCGGTTGATTTGCAGATTTTGTTCGCGAGATCCGCGAAAGAGTAAAAAAAAAACGTTCATTGATCGACTCTAGTGCTGGCCATCTGGGCGTGCTTAGCGGGCCGGGCCAGCCGCATGGATTCTAATCGTCAAACTCAAGCCTTAAGGCTGGCCCGTCGTGTCCCTTTTATATTTTTTATGTATTTGTTTCTTGCTTTTTTTTAGATTTTTGAATTTTTAATAAAAATAGTCCACAAGGCCAAAAATTTCCCAGAAACGGTCCAGAAGGCCGACCGAAATAGCTCGCGTACCGGCCCGCGTAGTAGATGCCGTACCTGCTGCTCAGTGGGCGGGCGCAGCAGCTACATGGACCCCTTTCTTTATATTGTTGCCAGCGCTTTCCCAGTTAAGTAAGTTGTCTATCCGTCTGTCACTGCCGACTTCATCGCCTTGCTCGCGTCAGTATCAACATCAGATGAATGAGATCTTCTTTCAACGAGGTAGGGTGGGGCTGGTTCAAACTTTTCTATATCCCTTATTCTCTTCTAGGCAAGGATCCTTTCTCCTCAGAGTAGTCCTATAGAAAGAATCTCAAACGGTTTTCATTATATTATGCTTCCTTGTCCGTTTGGAAGATGTGTGAGCATTATGTTTTCCAACAAGTGATCCGACTGGAAGAAATGTTATATGAGGACTCCATTTAGTAGCACCTTAGAGCATCTCCAACCACGATGGGCAAATTTGGCTCCCAAACTGTCCGCGGACACGTCCGGACGTGTCCGCGGACAGTGACCGGACCGTCCCTAAAAGTGGTCTCCTCTAACCGTGTCCCCCAAAGCCTCCCCAAATTGTGAGGTCATTTGCATGTGATTGGTGGAGAAGGAGAGAGAAGAGTCAATGAAGGATAAAAGAAAGGAAAACAAAGGAAAGCGGACGCGACCGGACGTATCCGGGCGCGTCTGGTCGCCCCCAAACCCTCCCCACATATGGGGTGAGTTTGGGGTGTGCCGGACAACCCGGACGTATGGGGAGAGTTTGGGGGAGATGGTTGGGTGCACAATTTTACTCTCTCTCCTGTCCGGAGGGCTGTCCGGACGTCCGTCCGGACGTTTGGGGAGGATTTGGCAACCGTGACTGGAGATGCTCTTAGGATGGCATAACCTTAATATTAATGGCGAGGTTCAAAAGGGGAAGGGCTTGCGGTGGATACCTAGGCACCTAGAGACAAGGAAGGGTTTGGGCCACCTCAGATGTCGATCTGCAGTAAGAGTTCAGGGGAAAAATCCGTTGCGCCCATGCGCATACCTTTTCTTGTTGGGTAATTTCTAATAAAGTTTTTGTTTCCCGTGCAAAGTCGATCGTCATTTTTAGACCTTAGGGCCGACACAACACCTCCGGAGGCTTGCACACGTACAACTCGATGACGTCTGATACGTCTCCAACGTATCCATAATTTCTGTTGTTCCATGCTTATATTATACCATTTGCTACATGTTTTATATACACTTCATATCACTTTTATGCATTTTCTGGGACTAACCTATTAACAAGATGCCACAGTGCCAGTTCCCTGTTTTCTGCTGTTTTTGGTTTCAGAAAAGTACTTCTGCGAATATTCTCGGAATTGCACGAAACAAAAGGCCACGTCCTTATTTTTCCAGCGCCGTCACGGAGTCCGAAGGAGAGACGAAGGAGGGCGCCGAGGTGGCCAAACCACACCCAGGCACGGTGGCCCCCTTGCCGTGCGCCCTATGGTTTGGGCCCCTCGGGCCTCCGCCGACATCGCCCCTTCGCCTATATATTGCCTCAGACGCGAAAACCCTAAAACACAAGTCATATTTCCAGAAGAGTTCCGCAGCGCCGCCGCCATCGACGACAAGTTTCGGGGGACAGAAGTCTCTGTTCCGGCACTGCCGGGACGGGGAATTGCCCCCGGAGTCATCTCCATCGACACCACCGCCATCTTCATCGCCGCTGCTGACTCCCATGATGAGGAGGGAGTAGTTCTCCCCCGAGGCTGAGGGCTCTACCGGTAGCTATGTGGTTCATCTCTCTCCCATGGTGTGATCTTTATGTGATCATGTGTATTGCTAGTATCGCTGAATACATTAATAATGTTTATGCTACTCAAGTGATTTTGTCTAGTTTCTGGAGTCATTGTGACAACACGGTATCAAGGTGACAGTGTGGGTACTTGTGTGACTCTATGAATAATTTAGACATTTATCATGGCTTATTCTTGGGAATTGTGGTGTTTGTTTACTCAGACTTTGAGGTGTGCTTTTGCAGCCCTACGCATAGTACTCTTGCTTCATCAAGAAGGAGAATAATCCCGAGCAGTATTTACTTGTGTTCAGTTGTGCTAATCTAGTTGAATATGTAGATGTTACTCTTTATCTATTATGCACTCTAGAGGTTACTTTAATATGAACTCCGGTACTCTCCACGGTGTAAAGGTGACAGTGTGTGCACCGTGTGTGATTCCTTTATGACGTTGTGGCGCTTGTTTACTCCGGCTTGAGGTGTGCTTTTGTAGCCCTACACAATGAATGGTGTTTGTTATCCAACAAGAGAGTGTTTAAGAGTAGCTTTTACTTATTCAGTTATGAGATCATTGTTGAGAGTGTCCACTAGTGAAAGTATGATCCCTAGGCCTTGTTTCTAAGCATTGAAACACCGTTTACACAAGTTCTGCTACATGTTTGCTTGCTGCCATCTTTATTTCAGATTGCAGTTACTACTTATAATCATCCATATTACTTGTATTTCACTATCTCTTCGCCGAACTAGTGCACCTATACATCTGACAAGTGTATTGGGTGTGTTGGGGACACAAGAGACTTCTTGTATCTTAATTGCAGGGTTGCTTGAGGGATATCTTTGACCTCTACCTCCCTGAGTTCGATAAACCTTGGGTGATTCACTTAAGGGAAACTTGCTGCTGTTCTACAAACCTCTGCTCTTGGAGGCCCAACACTGTCTACAAGAATAGAACACGTAGACATCAAGCTATTTTCTGGCGCCGTTGCCGGGGAGGTAAGGTAAAAGGTATTCACATCCTCTGGCTACTAAGCTATTTTCTAGTATTGTTGCTAGTGTGTGAGTGCTCGAAGTTATTTCCTTTAGATTCTGCAATTATATCTTTTTGTTTCTTGTTTTTATTTTCACTAGTTAGGCTTAATGGAAAACAACAAAAAATTAGAGATCTTTATGAACTTTATATTGAATTAGGACATGATGCTTTTGAGAGAAAATTAAAAAACCTATGGAGGCTTGTTTGCATGATGGTAGCAATGGTATTACTATAAATTCTTTGAACACCATTATTGCAATGCTATGGAAAAGTCTAAGCTTGGGGAAGCTAGTTGTGATGAATATGATATTTTTAGTCCCCCAAGCTTTAAGGAGGAAATTTGCTTTGATAATACTTTGCCTCCAATATATGATGATTATAATCATTGTGATATTTTCAGTCCACCTACTATTGAGGATATAGTTTATGTTGATTATGATATGCCTCCTATATATGATGTTTACAATGATGAATATGATATTTTCAGTCCATCTACTATTGAGGATAAAATTCATTATGATTATTCTATGCCTCCAATTTTTGATGATTGCAATGATGGATGTGATACTTTTACTCTCACTATTACTAATGATAATGTTCATGCTTATGTGGAGAGTGATGATTTTATGCATGTGGATCATGATAAGAATGCTTTATGTGATAGCTATATTGTTGAGTTTATTCATGATGCCGCTGAAAATTATTTTGAGAGAGGAAAGTATGGTTATAGAAATCTTCATGTTACTAAATTTCTTCTCTTTATGATGAAGTTTTGAGCTTTCTCTTGATTTGCTTTTATTTGCTGGGTACTTTAAGACCTACTGGTCCTTATGAGAGAGGGAGACACGATTTCATATATCACAATAATATTAAGTCTTCTCTCTTTATGTTGAAATTTTTGAAGTTACACTTGTTTTGCATTTCTATGCTAGTCACTTTGTTCTTCATTGACTTGTTTTCTTACAAGACTCCTATGCATAGAAAGAGTGTTAGATTTAAACATGTTTTATATATGCTTCTTGATGCTCTTTTATGTTTCAACTCTCATCTTTATGTGGGCATCATAAAAATCACTATGCCTAGCTAAAAGGCTTTAAAGAAAAGCGCTTATGGGAGACAACCCATTGTTTTTATTTTCTGTTATTTTTGCTTTTCTTTTTGTTTTGAGTCAAGGTGCTTGTTACTTCTGTAGCAACTCCTTTGTATCTTTATTTTATTGCATTGTTGTGCCAAGTAAAGTTTTATTGAAAGTTGATGCAAGATTTGGATTTCTGCGCAGTAACAGATTTTTGGCTGTCACGAATTTGAGCTTTTCTCCCTGTAGAAAATTCGAAAAATTCTACGAAAAATCACGCATCTTCCTGAGATATGTACGCAACTTTCATTATTTTGGCCAGATCCATCTGAAACTTAAGTGCCTCGAAAAAATTCGTCTTCAGACTGTTCTGTTTTTGACAGATTCTGCCTTTTGTTTTGCATTCGCTCTTTTACGATGTTTGTGTGGATTTCTTTGCTCCACAAAGCATTGGTGGCTGTAGCTAATGTCCAGAAGCTTTAATGATTGTTCATTACAGAATATGAGAATTTTTGATTATGCACTAACCCTCTAATGAGAACTGTCTTGAGTTTGGTGTGAAGGAAGTTTTCAAGGATCAAGCGAGAAGGGTGATATTATGTGATCAAGAAGAGTGAAAAGCTAAGCTTGGGGATGCCCCCGTGGTTCATCCCAACCATATTCAGAGAGACTCAAGCGTCTAAGCTTGGGGATGCCCAAGGCATCCCCTTCTTCATCAACAACTTATCAGGTCATCTCTAGTGAAACTATATTTTAATTCTTTCACATCTTATGCTTTACTTGGAGCGTCTGTGTGCTTTTATTTTTTTTTTTTGTTTGAATAAATTCGGATCCTAGCAATCCTTGTGTGGAGAGAGACACGCTCCGCTTTTTCATGTGAATACTCATGTTCTTCACTTATATTTGTTGAGTATTCTTAACTAGCTACTGCAGTGCTTTTAGCTCCTGTTTTTCATGCATCTCTTTGAGCTGTTAGCACGTGTTTATAAATACTCTCTTGCTGCATTATATTATCATTTGGAGAGTTTATGTTTAAGTAAGTTGTTGGTGTTTGCTTGGAAGAAAGAAAATGCTGCATGTGGTAGTGGTATGAAAACTTGCATAATCTTGTAGATCATTGAAACTTTGATAACTTGATTCTTTGCAAATGTTTTGAGATATTTAGATGGTAAAGCTTGCTGGTTAATTAAGTTAAAATCATTAGTGGATTGTTGTCTTTAAGCTTGTACCGTACTACAAACTCTAAAATTGTTGAAGGTGTAGTTGGACTTGATAGCTTTCCATGTCTGAAAGTTCATTGTAATAACTAAGTTGTGCTGAAGGTCGAGGGATCTAACGGGGTACTTGTACCGCCGTGAACGGCCCTTCTTGGAGTGAATTTTAATCATGCTCTTAATGTTGAACCTGCTAGTTGTTTGCAATAACTTGTGAGTTCTTTTTGACTAATGTTAAGCTACGGTTTTTGGCACTTCCACCATCCATATTTTGCTAGCCTCTTCGGTGCTGTGCATTGCCTTCTGCTCACATTGAGAGTTGTGCATACTTCGCCAGTACATCCAACCCCGTGGGAGACTTCCTCTTGTTCTCCTACACATAAGCCCATACATCTTCCTCAAAACAGCCACCATACCTACCTACCACAGCATTTCCATAGCTGTTCCGAGATATATTGCCATGCAACATCCATCTTACATTACATGACTTGTTGTCATTCATCACTTATATATTGCTTTGCATGATTCTATACAGCTGATGTGTGGTTTACCCATGTTACGCTAGATCATTGCATATCCTGCTACACTGGCAGAGGCATACAGTTTTATACATCATGTTTTGTTCATTATGAGTTATTTGTACCAAAAAGTTGTAATCATATTAGAGTGTTGCCCCTCTGAAAAGAGCCATGGAGGCCATCGAAAAGTGAAACAGAAAAAGAAAAAAAAAGAAAAAAAAGAATAAAGAAAAGGGGGGCAACATTACTATCCTTTATCAACTTGTGCTCATGTTTAGCACCTGCAGTATTCATAGTCATCATTTGTGCTCATGTTTAGCACCTATACTCCATGTGAGAGTTTTCATGTTCTATGTATAACTATGTGGGGAATTTACACTATAGAACTTGGGTTGTATATTCCAATGATGAGCTTCCTCAAAAGTGCTCTAGGTCTTCATGAGCAACCAAGTTGGATGCACCCCCACTAGTTCCATTGGAGAGCTTTCATACACATATAGCTCTATGTGCATCCGTTGCATGGCAATCACTACTCCTTACATAGCTTCGATTATAAGACTTCCTCTTGTCTAATGATCACTTATAGCTTTGTGAGACTTTCTTCCTTTGGCCTTCCAAACCCCCATTAATGTTCTCTTTGCCATAACATCTGGTGCCAATACCAAATGCTTGCGCTCACCGGTTGAGTAGACTTCGAAACAGTTGATTCATGACGTTCATGTTTATGTTTACTTGGCTGAATCCTTCTATGTTATGAAAATTTGCTTGATGCTTGGATTGAAGGATAGAACTCTATGCTGGATACTTAAATCATCTTTAATGAACCTTGTACGGTTTCATGTCTTTGAAGCAATAGTTCATGAAAACTTTTAGCTTGTTTGACTCTTGCTTTATTATCTTTATATCAACTATAGACATTTGCTTGAATGATTTGATCTCAGCTTACATGCCTTACAATATTATGATCAAGATTGGTGAGCATGTCCTCAGAAATTATTTTTTTATCGTTTTACCTACTCGAGGACGAGTAGAACTAAGCTTGGGGATGCTTGATACGTCTCCAACGTATCATAATTTCTGATGTTCCATGCTTATATTATACCATTGCTACATGTTTTATATACACTTCATATCACTTTTATGCATTTTCTGGGACTAACCTATTAACAAGATGCCACAGTGCCAGTTCCCTGTTTTCTGCTGTTTTTGGTTTCAGAAAAGTACTTCTGCGAATATTCTCGGAATTGCACGAAACAAAAGGCCACGTCCTATTTTTCCAGCGCCGTCACGGAGTCCGAAGGAGAGACGAAGGAGGGCGCCGAGGTGGCCAAACCACACCCAGGCGCGGTGGGCCCCCTGCCGCGCCGCCTATGGTGTGGGCCCCTCGGCCTCCACCGACATGCCCCTTCGCCTATATATTGCCTCAGACGCGAAAACCCTAAAAACCAAGTCATATTTCCAGAAGAGTTCCGCAGCGCCGCCGCCATCGACGACAAGTTTCGGGGGACAGAAGTCTCTGTTCCGGCACGCTGCCGGGACGGGGAATTGCCCCCGGAGTCATCTCCATCGACACCACCGCCATCTTCATCGCCGCTGCTGACTCCCATGATGAGGAGGGAGTAGTTCTCCCCGAGGCTGAGGGCTCTACCGGTAGCTATGTGGTTCATCTCTCTCTCCCATGGTGTGATCTTTATGTGATCATGTGTATTGCTAGTATCGCTGAATACATTAATAATGTTTATGCTACTCAAGTGATTTTGTCTAGTTTCTGGAGTCATTGTGACAACACGGTATCAAGGTGACAGTGTGGGTACTTGTGTGACTCTATGAATAATTTAGACATTTATCATGGCTTATTCTTGGGAATTGTGGTGTTTGTTTACTCAGACTTTGAGGTGTGCTTTTGCAGCCCTACGCATAGTACTCTTGCTTCATCAAGAAGGAGAATAATCCCGAGCAGTATTTACTTGTGTTCAGTTGTGCTAATCTAGTTGAATATGTAGATGTTACTCTTTATCTATTATGCACTCTAGGTTACTTTAATATGAACTCCGGTACTCTCCACGGTGTAAAGGTGACAGTGTGTGCACCGTGTGTGATTCCTTTATGACGTTGTGGCGCTTGTTTACTCCGGCTTGAGGTGTGCTTTTGTAGCCCTACACAATGAATGGTGTTTGTTATCCAACAAGAGAGTGTTTAAGAGTAGCTTTTACTTATTCAGTTATGAGATCATTGTTGAGAGTGTCCACTAGTGAAAGTATGATCCCTAGGCCTTGTTTCTAAGCATTGAAACACCGTTTACATCAAGTTCTGCTACATGTTTGCTTGCTGCCATCTTTATTTCAGATTGCAGTTACTACTTATAATCATCCATATTACTTGTATTTCACTATCTCTTCGCCGAACTAGTGCACCTATACATCTGACAAGTGTATTGGGTGTGTTGGGGACACAAGAGACTTCTTGTATCTTAATTGCAGGGTTGCTTGAGGGATATCTTTGACCTCTACCTCCCTGAGTTCGATAAACCTTGGGTGATTCACTTAAGGGAAACTTGCTGCTGTTCTACAAACCTCTGCTCTTGTAGGCCCAACACTGTCTACAAGAATAGAATCGTGCGTAGACATCAATGTCTCCCTCTTCTTGATCTAGCAAGCTAGAGGGAGAAGTAGGTGGGATCGATTCCAACAGCACGACGGCGTGGCGGTGGATATGGTGGAGAGTTTTCCGCGGGCAGGGCTTCGCCAAGCGGTGCGCGGGAGGGAGGAGGAGATGCGGCAGCGATTGGACACACATGGTGTGCCTCTCTCCTCTCTTATATAGGCAAGGGAGCTGCAGCCACTTTATTTCCAAGGTAGTAACCCCCTCTTTAAGGAGTGGTAATCCCTTTTCCTTTAAAAGGTAGTAACCCCCTCTTTCAAGAGTGGTAACTGATACGTCTCAAACGTATCTATAATTTTTGATATTCCATGCATGTTTTATATCAATTGTCACATGTTTTATATGCACTTTATATCATATTATGACATTTATTGGACTAACCTATTAACAAGATGCTACAGTGCCAGTTTCTGTTTATTATGTCTGTGCATTGCAGAAAAGGTCCAAAATTGAAAGTGCTCAGAAAAATCTGAAAAACTTACAGAAATTCTATTTCGCCAGAAGACTCCGGGAGCCAGAAGGACAAGTCCAGGGGAGGCTCACAGCCACCACACGCGCCCTGGGCGCGGTTGGCCTTGGCCGGCGCCCAGGGGTGGTGTCGCTGCCTCGTGCACCGTCTCGCGACGCCCTTTCGCCTACTTATCCCCCCCGACGCGAAACCCTAAGTGCCTGGACGATTTCTCCAAAAAAGCTCCAGAGCTCCGCCGCCATCCAAAACCCTAATTCGGGGGACAGAAGTCTCTGTTTCGGCACCTTGCCGGGACGGGGAATTGCCCCCGGAGCCATCTCCATCGACGCCACCGCCATCTTCATCGCCGTTGCTGCCTCCCATGATGAGGAGGGAGTAGTTCTCCCCGAGGCTGAGGGCTCTACCGGTAGCTATGTGGTTTATCTCTCTCTCCATGGTGTGATCTTTATGTGATCATGAGCTTTGTAATCTAGTTGAATCCATAGATGTACTCTTCATTATCTTATATGCTACTCAAGTGGTTTTATTAATGTAATCTCCGGAGTCACCTTTGTCCCACGGTGCGAAGTTGACAGTGTGCGCCCCGTGTGTGGCTCTTAGGCTAAAGATAACAGGAATACTTATCAATTATTTGCGTTGGATGTCTCTATGAAATTGCGGTGTTTGTCTAGTACCTTCTAGGGCGCTCAAGTTGACAGTGTGGGGTTAACTAGACATGGGAATGCGACTTTAAGGTGTGCTTTTATAGCCCTACGCGGTGGATTGGTGTTCGTTATCCAACGAGAGAATAACTCAGAGTAGCATAGTGAAGAGGAAATATCTATGTATTCAATTATATTATTATTGTTGAGAGTGTCCACTAGTGAAAGTATGATCCCTAGGCCTTGTTTCTAAGCATTGAAACACCGTTTACAACCAGTTCTGCTACATGTTTGCTTGCTGCCATTTTTATTTCAGATTGCAATTACCACTTATAATCATCCATATTACTTTTATTTCACTATCTCTTCGCCGAACTAGTGCACCTATACACCTGACAAGTGTATTGGGTGTGTTGGGGACACAAGAGACTTCTTGTATCTTAATTGCAGGGTTGCTTGAGAGGGATATCTTTGACCTCTACCTCCCTGAGTTCGATAAACTTGGGTGATTCACTTGAGGGAAACTTGCTGCTGTTCTACAAACCTCTGCACTTGGAGGCCCAACACTGTCTACAAGAATAGAAGCGTGCGTAGACATCAAGCTATTTTCTGGCGCCGTTGCCGGGGAGGTAAGGTAAAAGGTACTCACATCCTCCGTCTACTTAGCTATTTTCTAGCACTGTTGCTGGTGTGTGAGTGCTCGAAGGTATTTCCTTTAGATTCTGCAATTATATCTTTTTGTTTCTTGTTTTTATTTCACTAGTTAGGCTTAATGGAAAACAACAAAAAAATTAGAGATCTTTATGAACTTTATATTGAATTAGGACATGATGCTTTTGAAGAGAAAATTAAAAAACCTATGGAAGTTTGTTTGCATAATAGTGATAGCAATGTTATTAGCATGAATTCTTTGAACACCATTATTGCTAATGCTATGGAAAAGTCTAAGCTTGGGGAAGCTAGTTTTGAAAATGATCTTTTTAGTTCCCCAGCTTTGGAGGAGAAAATTTGCTTTGATAATACTTTGTCTCCCATACGTGATAATTCTAATGATGCTTGTGATATTCTAAATCCATCTACTGAAAGTATTCCATTTGAAATACCCATGGAAATTGTTGAAAAGGTTATGGATGAACGTTATGCAGGGGATGGAACAGTCCATCCACGTGATCACTTGTTGAAACTTACAGAACTTTGTGAGTTGTTTAAGGTTGCAGGTTTATCAAGGGAAAATGCCATGAAGAAATTATTTCCATTGTCACTTAAGGACAAAGCTAGGGAGTGGTATGATCTACTGGATGATCCTCATCATTCGGAGTGGAAGGAGCTTGAATTTCTCTTTGACTCTAAATTTTATCCTCCTTATGAAATGCATTTAGATAGGAATTACATTTATAATTTTTGTCCTCGTGATGGAGAAAGCATTGCTCAAGCTTGGGAAAGACTGAAAACATTAATACTCAAATGTCCTAACCATGGGCTTCCTGAGGAAATAATTGTTACTAATTTTTATGCAAGGCTTTCAGGTCATTACAAGGATTATCTAGATGCCTGTTCAGAGGGTTCTTTCACAAGTAAGAAGGTTGAAGCTAAGTGGGATCTTCTTGAAACAATTCAAGGCAATACTGAAGATTGGGAGAACGACAAAGGTAAAGAATCAGGTATAAACTATGAGTATGATTGCATTAAGTCTTTCGCTGAAACTGCTAGTTTTCATGAGCTTAGTGCTAAATATGGTCTTGATTCTCAAATTATTGTTGATTATTGTAGAGCCTTTGCTTCTCATATTAATGTTCCTAAAGAAAATTGGGACATGTATCATGAACCTTTCAAAGACACTTGCATGGAAAATGAAATTGTTACTAATGATTGCAATAAACATGCTCAAACTTCTGAAAATACTATTTCTTATAAGCATGTTAATTTTTGTGGAGCACTTAGACCTTGTGAAAAGAATCAAATCGAAGAAGATTATTGTATCCATCATAGGAATGAAAAAACTAGAATGTGGCACAGGGCTCTAAATGATCTTGCTGAAAAAGTTTGTGCCCTCTATCCTTTTATTTGTGAACTTTGCTATAAAAAGGGTCACTTCGAATTCCAATGCTCAGGTTCTAATAAGGATATTGCGGAAGACTTTTGTGATAACATGATCACTCCTAATCAGCATGATGAACTTACATTATTTTTGGGGTGTGAAGAGTTATCAAGAAAAACTTCTTCGTTAGATATGAGTGCTTTTGATATGAATAGCGTATTGCATGGATGTCATCTCTATTGTGCTAACAATTGCCATGCCAACACTTACATACAAAATATTATAAAAGATGGATCGACTTTACCAAAATATGAAAGGACTAATGTTTGTTTTACTCTTATTAATGAAAAAGAGGAATCCTCCCAAGCTTCTTCTATTGTTTCTAACAATAAACCAGGGTATGTGGTGAAGCCTCCTTTCAAGCCTCTCCCTCCTAAAGAGGGAAAGAAGAAGAAGAGGAGTAAAAGGAGAGAGGAAACGGTATCTTCCCCTAAGCATATTGCTCCTATTATAGTTGTTGCTGATGAGTCTGAATTCGATGATGATCCTATGCCTGTTACTTATAGTAGTGATCATGATTGGGAAAAGCACACTACTTTTGATATTGAAAATCTTTTGGGTACCAATTCTGAAAATGATGATGTTAATAATTGCTATACTATTAGTACTATCCATGTTCCTTCCAATGATGATATAGGAAGCATTAAGCTTGGGGATGAGGTGTTTGAAAATCCTTTTGCTAGTAATAATTATATATTGAAACCTCTCCTCCTAGTGATGTTTTTGAAAATCCTTTTGGTACGATGATTATATAGTTGAGACCTCTCCTTCTAGTAAAAATGATGATGATATGTTTACAAATGAACACACTTTGGAAGATAACTATTCTATTGTTTATGATGATACTATGCCTCCAGTCTTTGATAATCATTGTGATGATAAATATGACATAGGTTATAATTACAATCATCCTCATGAAGCTTGTCATAATTATGGAGAGATTACTCACAACCATCCCTCTAATATACAACTTGTCTATCATGTTCAAGTTATTCATAATGATCCTACTCCTATTGTTATTAATAAAAAGAACTTTGCTTATGTGGAAAATATTGATACTTTTATGCATATGGATCATGATAAGAATGTTTCATGTGATGGTTATATTGTGGATTTTATCAATGATGCTACTGAAAGTTATTATGAGAGAGGGAGACATGGATTCATACATCACAATAATATTAAGTCTCCTCTCTTTATGTTGAAAGTTTTGATGTTGCACTTGTTTTGCCTTCCTATGCTAGTCACTTTGTGCTTATTGATTTATTTTCTTACAAGATTCCTTGCATAGGAAGTGTGTTAGTTTAAATGTGTTTATATTTGCTTCTTGATGCTTTCTTATATTCAACTCTTATACATATGAGAGCATCATCAAAATTATCATGCCTAGCTAAAAGGCTTTAAAGAAAGCGCTTATGGGAGGCAACCCATTTTATTTTTTCTGCAATTTTTCTTTTATTGAGTCAAGGAGTTTGTTTACTTCTGTAGCAACTCCTTTGTATCTTTATTTTCTCGCATTGTTGTGCCAAGAGTAGCCTCTAATGATAAGATGATGCTTAATTTTGATTGCTGCGCAGAAACAGATTTTTGCTGTTCACTGTACGAAATTCCTAAAATCACCAGATTGTTAATTAAATCTGAAATTTTTGTGCGTAATCTTTATGAATGTCTGAACTTTCATTAGTTCAGAGTTTTCTCGATCTGAGCGTCGTAAGTGCCTCGAAAAAATTCGTCTTTGCGGACTGTTCTGTTTTAGACAGATTATGCCTTTTTATTTTGCATTCTCTCTTTTACTAGTGTTGAGTGAAATTCTTTTTTGGGTGGAAGAGCTTCACATAACATCAGTGGCTGTAGCTAATGTTTAAAGTAACAAATCATATTGCGTCTTTATAGAACATGTGAATTTTTGATTATGCACTAACCCTCTAATGAGATCTACTTTGAGTTTGGTGTGACGGAAGTTTTCAAGGGTCAAGAGAGAAGGATGATATAATAGGATCAAGAAGAGTGAAGAGCTAAGCTTGGGGAGGCTCCCATGGATCTCCCCAGCATATTTCAAGAAGACTCAAGCGTCTAAGCTTGGGGATGCCCAAGGCATCCCCTTCTTCATCGTCAAAATTATCAGGTCATCTCTAGTGAAACTATATTTTAATTCTTTCACATCATATGTGCTTTTCTTGGAGCGTCTGTGTGCTTTTATTTTCAGTATTGCACTTTTATTTTCAATAAAGCTTGACTGGACCCTAGCATTCTTGATTGGGAGAGAGACACGCTCCGCTTTTTCATGAGAATACTCCTATTCTTCACTTATATTTGTTGAGTATTCATATCTAGCGCTGTTCAGCTTTTAGCTCTTGTTTTCATGTATCTCTTGTCAGAGCTATTAGCTTTCTTTTGTAGAAAGTACTCTCTTGCTTCACTTATATTTGTTTGGAGAGTTGATGAAATAAATTGATTGGTGTTTGGTTGGTTCAGAAAATGTTGCATGTGGTAATTGGTATAAGGAAAAACTTGCTTAATCTTGTAGATCACTAAAATGGATAACTTGATGCTTGTCAATTGTTTTGAGTTAACAAGTAGATCATGATTAAATTGTGCATCACATGAGTTAAGCCTATTAGTGAAGAACTACCGTAAAGCTTGTTGAAAATTTGGTTTGCATCGGTGGTATCTCTAAGGTCTAGATATTTTCTAATAAACGGGTTTGGTTAACAAGGAAGACGGTATGAAGTCTTATAACGTTTGCAATATGTTTGTCATATAAAACTTGGTGTACGGGTTGATATTCTTGTTTGCTTACATAAACCTTGCTAGCCTAAACTCTGTACTGAGAGGGAATGCTTCTCGTGCATCCAAATCCTTGAGCCAAAATCCATGCCATTTGTGTCCACCATAACTACCTATATGTGGTATTTCCTTGCCACTCCAAGTAAATTTTTCATGTGCTACCTTTAAATTATTCAAAATGTTATTATTCCCTTTTTGTGTCAATGTTTACTAGCTCATGAGGAATTAGTGTGGTTATTCTTTATTCTATTTGTCGATGGACTTTTACACCTGGACTAGTGGCATATACATCCGCTTATCCAATAACTTGCAAAAAGAGCTGGCAACGGGGTGCCCAGTCCCAATTAATTACAACTTTAACCAATTAATTCTCTTCACACTTTTGCCTGATTCATCAGTAAGCAATGACAAACAGTGAAATACCTGAATGTGTGTAAACCAAAGAGAAAGAGGGATGATTGCCTTGCTGGTAGAAATAACGTCCTTCATGGGAGCCGCTCTTAAAAGTCCGTTCGACAGGTAGAATACTGTTCTCACCCGCTACCATTCGTTGACAATTAACAAACACCTCTCAAAAATAGATACTCCTCCATGGTATGTGATTGATGGAAGGCACCCGAGGATTCGGTTAGCCATGGCTTGTGTTAGCAAGGTTGGGAGGAGTATCAAATATTTTATGCAATCTCTATATGCTTTCAAAAACCTAAAAGCTCTAGCACATGATTTAATCCCTGCTTCCCTCTGCGAAGGGCCTTTCTTTTACTTTTATGTTGAGTCAGTTTTCCTATTCTTTCTGTCTTCCACAAGCAAACACTAGTGTCAACTTTGTTACAACATGCGTTATATGCAATGTATTGGACTTGTTATACTATTTGTGTTGACAATATCCATGAGATAAATATGTTGAAAGTTGAAGCAAATGCTGAAACTAAATTCTTCCTTTGTGTTGATTAAATACCTTTTGTTAGAAACTATTGCTTTATGAGTTAACACTTATGCAAAACTGTTTGATGCTTGTCTCGAAAGTACTATTCATGAAAACGTTTAGCTTGTGTGATTCATTGTTTACTCATTATCTATTTGGTAGCAAATTATAGACCATTGACTTGGATCACTTCATTCATTTACATGTGCCTTGCAATATTATATGATCAAGATTATGATAGTAGCATGTCACCTCAAAAATTATTTTGTTTTTATCGTTTACCTACTCGAGGACGAGTAGGAACTAAGCTTGGGGATGCTGATACGTCTCAAACGTATCTATAATTTTTGATGTTCCATGCATGTTTTATATCAATTGTCACATGTTTTATATGCACTTTATATCATATTATGACATTTATTGGACTAACCTATTAACAAGATGCCACAGTGCCAGTTTCTGTTTATTATGTCTGTGCATTGCAGAAAAGGTCCAAAATTGAAAGTGCTCAGAAAAATCTGAAAAAATTACAGAAATTCTATTTCGCCAGAAGACTCCGGGAGCCAGAAGGACAAGTCCAGGGGAGGCCCACAGCCACCACACGCGCCCTGGGCGCGGTTGGGCCTTGGCCGGCGCCCAGGGGTGGTGTCGCTGCCTCGTGCACCGTCTCGCGACGCCCTTTCGCCTACTTATTCCCCCCGACGCGAAAACCCTAAGTGCCTGGACGATTTCTCCAAAAAAGCTCCAGAGCTCCGCCGCCATCCAAAACCCTAATTCGGGGGACAGAAGTCTCTGTTTCGGCACCTTGCCGGGACGAGGAATTGCCCCCGGAGCCATCTCCATCGACGCCACCGCCATCTTCATCGCCGTTGCTGCCTCCCATGATGAGGAGGGAGTAGTTCTCCCCGAGGCTGAGGGCTCTACCGGTAGCTATGTGGTTTATCTCTCTCTCCCATGGTGTGATCTTTATGTGATCATGAGCTTTGTAATCTAGTTGAATCCATAGATGTACTCTTCATTATCTTATATGCTACTCAAGTGGTTTTATTAATATAATCTCCGGAGTCACCTTTGTCCCACGGTGCGAAGTTGACAGTGTGCGCCCCGTGTGTGGCTCTTAGGCTAAAGATAACAGGAATACTTATCATGAGTTATTATTTGCGTTGGATGTCTCTATGAAATTGCGGTGTTTGTCTAGTACCTTCTAGGGCGCTCAAGTTGACAGTGTGGGGTTAACTAGACATGGGAATGCGACTTTAAGGTGTGTTTTATAGCCCTACGCGGTGGATTGGTGTTCGTTATCCAACGAGAGAATAACTCAGAGTAGCATAGTGAAGAGGAAATATCTATATATTCAATTATATTATTATTGTTGAGAGTGTCCACTAGTGAAAGTATGATCCCTAGGCCTTATTTCTAAGCATTGAAACACCGTTTACAACCAGTTCTGCTACATGTTTGCTTGCTGCCATTTTGATTTCAGATTGCAATTGCCACTTATAATCATCCATATTACTTGTATTTCACTATCTCTTCGCCGAACTAGTGCACCTATACACCTGACAAGTGTATTGGGTGTGTTGGGGACACAAGAGACTTCTTGTATCTTAATTGCAGGGTTGCTTGAGAGGGATATCTTTGACCTCTACCTCCCTGAGTTCGATAAATCTTGGGTGATTCACTTGAGGGAAACTTGCTGCTGTTCTACAAACCTCTGCACTTCGAGGCCCAACACTGTCTACAAGAATAGAAGCGTGCGTAGACATCAGTAACCCCCTCCCCCCCATTTAAGGGCTGCCCATTGATTGACCACATGGACCAAGGAGGGTTGGTCAAATGGACCAGTGGGCCACCCTTGGTCGTCCGGGACAGGTGGCCCATAGTGGGACCCTCGAAACCTTCTAGAACATTCCAACACTCTGCCGAAAAAATCCCAAACTTTTTCGGAACCCTAAAATCAACTTGCCATATATAAATCTTTACTCCGGACTCTTCCGGAGCTCCTCGTGATGTCTAGGATCTCATCCGAGACTCCGAACAATATTCGGACACCATTAATAAAATTATCCCAGAGTCTTTCTAGCGTTACCGAACGTTAAGTGTGTGACCCTACGGGTTCAAGAACATGCAGACATGATCGAGACACCTCTCTGATCAATAACCATTAGAGGGACCAGGATATCCATAATGACTCCCACACATTCAACGAAGATCTTTATCGTTGAACCACTATGTCGTGGACTACTATAATCCGTATACAATTTCCTTTGTCACGCGATATTTTACTTACCCGAGATTTGATCGTCGGTATCACTATACCTAGTTCAATCTCGTTACCGGTAAGTACTCTTTACTTGTTCCATAATACAACATTCTCTGTGAGTAACTCATTAGTCACGTGCTTGCAAGCGTTACCGAAAGTGCACTACCGAGTGGGCCCAGAGTATATCTCTCCGAAACACGGAGGGACAAATCCCAGTCTTGATTCATGTAATTCAACAAATACTTTCAGAGATACCCGTAAGACACCTTTATGATCACCCTGTCACGAAGCGATGGTTGATGTCCCCAAAGTATTCTTCCGGTACCCGGAAATAACATGATCTTATGGTCTAAGAAACAGGATACTTGACAATTAAAGGCATGACAATATAAACTTAATGAAACGATCAATATTGTTATGCTTAGTTGGGTCTGTCCATCACGTCATTCTTCTAATGACACAATCCTGTTAATTAATTAACAACTCATGTTCATGGTTAGGAAACCATAACCATCATTAATTAACGAGCTAGTCTATTAGAGGCTTACTAGGGACGCAGTGTTTGTTTATGCAACCACACATGTATTACGTTTCCGGTTAATACAATTATAGCATGGAAAATAAACATATATCATGAACATGGAAATATGATAATAACATTTTTATTATTGCCTCTAGGGCATATTTCCAACAATCGTTCCACCGTTAATTACTAGATGAGGTTGGTCGAATTCGTCTCTTGTAGTGTTGTCGTTAGACGCTTGATACACCCGTCCTGAGAGTAGTCAGACAAGCCATAATTCTTTATTGGATTTTTTGTCAAACTAACCCCTAATATTTGTTTTTTCTCATCTCTTTGTCTTGTGGGTGAAAATATGTGGCAAACATTCCATCAAACAGGTGACATGCATCAGATTCTACTCCTCAACTTCGCCCATAGTGTGTACACGAAAGTCCAAAATTTGTATGAGAACGACACAGTGACCGGTCATGGTGAAGATTAATTTATCTTGTATGTGGTGAAGTTGTCATGGCTACTTGTTTCATGTAAAGATTCAGTTATCTATGCTGTCCAATTCTAGGGCTTCGATTTTATGGTTCTGATTGCAATGAACATCAACCAGTGGAGTGGAGTGGTGGTTAGGGACGCGGGTGGTACAAACAGATAGAGGAGGCACAGACACGTGCTCGAGCATGCAGAGTCCATGCACAATGTAAATTCAATCTAGGTAAGAGTCGTTCCAACTTAATTTGGGACCCGAGCGCGTTAAAGTAAATATATTTGTACTAAACTTGTATGCTTTCTTAATTTTTCATCATATTGTGGCTTTAGCACATATTTGTTCTTGTTGTATAGTATATAGTAAGCATTATTAATCATACAATATTTTTTCTAAATGATTTCCGTTATAAAATTTCAATGTATATCATTGAAAATATATCTGAGTTGTGCAAGAAGGATTTTTCCTTTGGGAGATATTACCCTTTACAAGATATAAACAACCTTAAATGTGGACAAAAAGAGAGGGGAAACATATGCATCCATGCTCTTTTACAACCGATGAATTATAGAACGTGTATGTTTATTGTTGTGTAATTTTTTTAATATTATTAAAGATGTTGGTAGAGATTTCAAAGTATACATCCTAACAAATATCTTAACAGAGGGGTGTAGTGTATGGTTATGCAACAAAATATGTAGAAAATTCTAGAGTTTATGTTGAACAGTTGCCATGACCATTTCCATAATCAAGTGTGTCGTATAGGTTACGATGGATCCGATAATAAGATGATAATATGTTGAAAATCTATACTTGTTATTGAAGTAGCATGGCATATAGCAATCAACCACATGCAGAAAGTAATATGATTCTACTACTTTTGTAGATATAAAATTCAATTATTGTATATGCTCACCACAATATATCACATGGTGTATACAAATGCTCATGTTAGTTTTAAATAGGAAGTTATGCATGAAATTAAACGTTGAAATGTATTTGGCAAAATATTTAATATGACATGGTATTCATAGGATAGATTAGCAAAATTAAACTTGTCACCGTTGATATAATTGGTTTGTCATTACATAGTATATTATATTGGTTTGACGCGTGTAATTTGTTCATATAAACTAATGTCAACTTTCTATTATTTAATGACAATAGTATCTTATAAGTGAGAGATAATAGTATAAGAGTTACAATACTTTAGTGTTTGAGGCTCTCGTCCTCTCGAGGACAAAGGGCGGTTGTCCTGTTTGTCCGGCCTATGAACCGGACGTGATATAGGCGATCGTTACGTTTTCACATTTGAACCTTGGTCGCATACAAGAGGGTTATATTCCTTTCGCACACTGAGATAGTGAGTACATGATTGGTATTTTACATCAGTGGCACGAACTAATCAAAACTAACTTGTCCGAAACATATGATGAGCGGACCGGTCGGAGATAGCACCGTATCATTGTAACGAAAATGGCGGGTTATCCTCCAGACGCTTTGATCACGCGGAACATATGATCTTTACTATTATATGGGAGTTCGTACGTACGTAACGATGGCAGAATCCTTCGTCCAACATCACTTCGTCCGCCTCGCCCTTCGCTCGATTGCCCCTCGCGATGACCGCTTGGCCCAGCCCAGCAACATCAACGCACATAGCTCCCGTTATTTCTTTCATCGCTTCGTCCGCCTCGCCCTTCGCTCGATTGCCCCCTCGCGATGACCGCTTGGCCCAGCCCAGCAACATCAACGCACATAGCTCCCGACCCCCGTTATTTCTTTCCAACAATATCAGGTGGACTAGGGTTCCACTCCACCGCCGCGGAAGGCGTCGCACCGCCGCCTCCACTACCGCGTCGCGTCGCTGCCTATCACCACCACATCCCGCTGCGCCCTTACACCACTGTATCCCATGACGTCTAGGCTGTGGAAGGCCGGTGGACAGACCTAGCTCAACCACCACGGAGGCTGCAGGTCAACGAAGGCCTCCCGAACTGTAACACGGGTAAGTCCTTCGCGCGACCCCGGCGAGATCGGCGTCTTCCTACTCTGTGCGACCCAGAAGAGCTGGGTGTCCTCCGCTTGAGCCGGCGATTTCGGGCTCCTCCTCCGCGCTAACCCAAATGCTCAGCTTCCCCCTCCCCGTCGTATCCTCCGCTGCAGGCTTGCCGCGGTGGTGAAGCAGCTGGCGACATCTTCCCCCTCATCCTTGACTGATGCCTGGTATGTGCATCACCGTTCTGTACACGCGCAACGGTTCCCTCATCCTTGACAGCTTCTTGGTAGGTGCTAGCTCGATGTCGATGGTCTGATTCCCTCCCTATCTGGTATATGTGTATTGATTTTTGAATCTGTTTTTGAGGACAGGGACACCCGGAAGAGTGGGAATGAATGGATTATCCTCAACGCATGGGCACACAGGCTGTGGGTAAGAAGAATTTTGCATATGCTGTTAGCTCGCACAAATCAATGTCAATGATTTGAATTAAAGTTCTCTCTGCTTATCTTTACAACAAATCGATAGCGTTTGCTCCTTGCTCAATGTCCTCTTGGATCCATTGTGTGCTGATCATATGAGCCATCATAATTTGTATTCATTTGTTCTTTATGTTTTTTCTAATGTGATAGCTTTTGTAATTGCAGTTCGACAAGGCGGTCAAAGCGACGCGGATCCTGGCCATCAATGTCGTCGAGAGGGCCAACTCCGGCGACCCTGGGCTACCCATGGGATGCATGCCCATGGGCCACATCCTCTACGACGAGGTCATGAGTTACAACCCCAAGAAGCCCTACTGGTTCACCCACGACCGATGCGTCCTCTCCGCCGGACACAGATGCATGCTCCAGTACGCCCTGTTCCACCTCGCCGGCTAGGACACGGTCAAGGTAAAGTCTCTTCCCATTCTATGCTTCATCGTCGCCGGACATTAAATTTTGTGGATTTTAATGTACTTCCTCCGATCCGAAAAAGAGTCGCAGCTCATGCGTAGGCTTTGTACAGGTTCCGTTGATTTATGGCGACTGTTTTACTGGATCAGAGGGAGTATATTGATTGTTAAGAGGAGACTTTCAGTTTATACTGCAACTATTTGGTGTTGTAACATCGAATCAAAATCTGGTCTCAGTCCGACTGCATTTACTTTGGCGTTGTTGCAGTGGGGTGACTACGAAGCACAATCATGGCGAAATTGTAAAAGTGAAGTTTGAGAGGCTACTCTGAAAGGGGAAGGCATAATTGGGAAGCAATGATCAAAAACGGGATTGCACCTTGACTAACCAGAAGTGCATGCTCCTCTCTATTGCATGGTATTGCCATTTGAAATTTACCAGTGCATTATGTTTACATATTCAATCGGAAAATAAATTCACCAATAAAAAGGCCCTATTTTTGTTAGATGAATGGTTTGTTGTAACATTCATTCAGCAATCTTCTTGTGAACTGATATTGCTGCGTGGTATCTTTTTATTTGATTTATAAGGCGCACACAAACCATTTGAGTGCCATGATTCGATGGGTAAAATTATCAAACGCAGAAAAAACTTGCTACGCATTTCAAAATTTGAGTCAAGAGTGGAAAGTACACCAAGACTGCTGTAGTCAAAAGTAAGATGATAATTGTTGTTATTTACTAAAAGATGCCCCCGTTGCAACGCACAGGCACTCACCTATTTTGTGTAATATGCAGTCATGAAACGAGATGATTCCCTGGCTAAAATGACATCATACGGGCTGGAAATAAAATATCTCTGCCTACGATAATGATGGTGTCGACACACACACGCTACCTTCATTTGTGGTTTTTGTTCACAAAATTTATGAAGTCATCTTTTGTTTAGATCCTTCCTGCTTCTAGCTACATGTACTTTCTGGTTGTGCAGTGTGTTTTGTGGCATTACAAATGCTGCAGAACTGTTGTTCCTAAAATTTAATTTCTATACCATTTGTCTCATCGTAAAATTGTAGTTTGTTCAAGAAATTGGGTTTTAGCATAAATATCAAGCATTTGCTTGTTCTGTGGCTCCAGGATAAAATCATGTAATTCTGAGCATTTAAGTTACACATGATTGTCCGGTATTTTTTTTGTCCTGCTGGCAGACATTATCCAAGATAATATTCCAATTCTTCCTTTGCCCTTGAGATTGCAACCTTGCTTTCTTGTAGATGTATCACTGAGTTCAGTTGATATGTTTGATGTTTCAGGTTATTGACTATGAATCAGATTTCACAATTCTCTGCTAAAGAAAATAAAGTTCAAAATATGGATAACTTGCAAAGGAAGGGTATATCATTCTCTCGCGGAAGATTTGTACAGAAACAAAATTGCTTAGGTGAATTGTTGGAAAGTCGGATTTTTGGAGATGCTGATAGTTTCAATTTAACTTAGTTTGTAGTTACCATGTACCCGTATTGTATTTACAAATTTAGGTACCTGAATATACTTTTGAAATGCCTCAGTTCATTTGGTTAATTATTGTCCCTTTTCTCTATACTCTAATTCAGAAATCCTGGCACTAAAACTTTCTGAGTTTTACATAAAAACCTAAAGGGACCATCTTAATTTGTTGAAAACATGGTGACTTTTAACAACCAACAATCATGACATTGTAGAATACCAAAATATCAAAAGCGCCTAAGGGAGTAGATGTTAGTTAATAAGAGAAGAGTAGTTCTGCATACGACATCCGATTATATCTTTTGTTAAGATACACTTTCATTCAAGTGAAACTTACACTTTAGTAAAGTGGAATCTCTATGTTTTAACAATACTATGCAGCTATCGTTTTTATACACGTGAGTTTTCACATAGACCATATGTATGTGAGGCGAAGAAAGACGTTCGAAACACGTGAGTTTTCACACATATCATATGTATATGTGACTCTGTGAGGCGAAGAAAGACATTTGATGAGCCGTAGCAACGCACGGGCATTCATCTAGTGATATGAATCTTGGAGTTGCAACGCTAGCTAGTGTTTTTTTAGATACAAGGCACAAGTGCCCAGCCTTAAATTAATAAGACCACAAAGTTCACACATAGTTGATTACATGCTGCGGCATACAGCTTAGCCATAAGAGACGACAGTACTAGATCAACAGCAACTAAGACAAAGGCTGACAGGGAGCCACCCCAGCAACAGTAAAGAGATCACCCACTCCGGCTACTCGGACTCCTCCTCGGCGATTTGCTGTATATAACAGCTTTAACTTGCCGACCAGCGTCGCGAGCCTTGGCCGATCCTTGTCCTTGGCGTTTAGACACCACAACTGCAAAAAGATAAGAGTTTTGTAGATCACATCAGCAGGGTGTTTAATAATCCTGCGCTCGATGGAGAGCTTGTTGCGAATGTTCCAAAGGGCCCAAGATTGCGCAACAAACAGGGACCACACCACCCTACGCGTTTGACCCGACAAACCACTAAGGATGGCGAAGAATTGCGCAAAATTAGCCGGACACCAGCGATTCCCAAGAAGTTGGCGCAACACACTCCACGAAAACTTTGCTAAGGAACACGAAAAGAACATATGTGACGCGTCCTCCGCCGCGCCACAGAGAGCGCAGAACCCGTCCGAAGGCCCCTGCCTCGAAGCGAGAACTTGACCCGAAGGTAGCCTGTCTAAAATCAACTGCCAAGAAAAAATCTTAATTTTCAGAGGAAGCTTCGCCGCCCACACATCACGAAAGTAAGCAACGGAAGCCCCTTGGACCAGTTTCGCATACATTGAGGCTACCGTGAAATGGCCCGACTCATCCAAAGACCAGGAGACCGAGTCCAACCCCTCCGAAAGGTGAATCTGGTCAATCAACTGTAACAACTCCTCCCATTGAGCTCTACCCGCCTCAGATAAGGAGCAGCGAAGACGAATGGAGTTACTGACCACCGAGGCCACCGAAATCTGATGGTTATCGCAGACCGCAAAGATGAGAGGGAACCTGTCTTTGAGTTCGCTGGTCCCATGCCAACAATCGGTCCAAAAAAGAGTACGCTGCCCGTTGCGCACCGCGTGGCGAGCACCTAACTTGAAGAGGTGCTTGATTTTTCCCAGACTCCTCCAAAACTGCGAGCCACCCCGACTCGAGCTTGCGAAGATGTCGTTGTTAACCAAGTACTTGGCCCTAATTAACCTGGCCCACAAACTGTCCTCATCCTGGTAGAGTTTCCAGATCCATTTTAGCATCAAAGCTTTGTTCATGAGTTTGGAATTGACAATCCCTAAGCCTCCGAACTCCTTCGGACGACACACTGCCGGCCAATTGAGGAGGTGGTATTTCCTTTTGGGGCCCGAACCTTCCCAATAGAACCGAGCCCTATGAGAGTCTAGTTTTGCATGCACACCATCTTGCAGCAGGAAGAGCCCCATGGCAAACATTGGGAGGTTGGCAAGACACGAGTTGGAGAGGATGAGCCTCCCCCCGGAGGACAAGAACCTCCCCACCCAGGGCTCCACTCTGGCAGCTAATTTCAGCACCAAAAAGTTCCATTGGTCAATAGTAAGTTTTCTGTCAGCCACAGGAAGACCCAAGTAGGTAAATGGGAATGAGCCCAATTTACAGTTGAGCATATCCGCCACCCTTTGGCGGTGCTCACGCGGTTTACCCATTACTATGACCTCACTCTTGTGATAGTTGATTCTCAACCCGGACATTTCTTCAAAACACATCAGAAGGAATTTCAGATTAGCGATCCCCAGATCGTTATCCTGAATCAGAATCAGCGTGTCGTCGGCATATTGAAGGTGAGACACTCCCCCCGGAATAAGGTGCGGCACAACCCCCTGGATGTGGCCGGTTGCAGAGGCCGCTGAGAGCATTGCCGACAGTGCCTCCGCAACAAAGTTGAAAAGGAGGGGAGACAACGGGTCGCCTTGGCGAACCCCTCTCTTGTTGCGGAAAAACGGGCCCATCTCATCGTTGATCGAAATGGCAGTCTGACCCCCCTGGACCAGCTGCATGAGTCTGTGAATAACGCCTGCATCGAACCCCTTCCGACGCAGGACTTCCGTGAGAAAGTCCCAGTTTACCCTATCATAGGCCTTTTCAAAGTCGATTTTAAACAGAATACCACCTAGCTTCTTCTGTTTCAACTCATGGACAATTTCTTGCAAAGCCAAAGCGCCATCAAGAATGAAGCGGCCCTTAATAAAGGCAGTCTGGTTGGGGCTAATAATCCTATTGGCAATCGGGTCTAGGCGCGTTGCAAAGGCCTTGGAAACAATTTTGAAGATGACGTTGATTAAAGCAATCGGACGGAACTGAGAGATCTGGTCAGCCCCCTGAACCTTAGGAATCAGAGACAGCACCCCGAAGTTCAATCTGGCAATATCGATCCTGCCCAAAATGAAGTCATTGAGGATGTGAAGGACCCCATGTTTCACCAAACCCCAACAACGCTTGAAGAATAGAACCGGGAACCCATCCGGTCCAGGCGCCGTATCTGACTTCAAAGACATCACTAATGCTTCCAACTCCGCTTCTGAATAAGTTAGCGCTAGGCTCAAATTTTCTGCAGGCGAGACGCACCTATCCCACCCCAGGTGTTCGTGGCGAGGCCGCAAAACCGAGGGGCCTCTGAGCCCATCAGCGCTCTGTAAAAGTTGTATATGTGATCTTGAAGGGCCATCTTGTCCGAAATTGGGCCGTCAGGGGTAGAGAGGGACGTGATTAGACATTTGCGACGCCGCCCGTTGGCAATCGCGTGGAAATAGCCCGTGTTGGCATCCCCCTGGAGTGCCCACCGAACTCTACCTCTCTGCCTCCAATATTCTTCCTCCATCTTCAAGATGTCAAGCAGTTGCTCTTCAAGGTGGAGACGGAAAGCCCAATCTTCCTCGTCCAACCCATCCGAGTCAGCACGCAAGTCAAGGTTTTTAATCTGCAGAAGGATGGAGTCCTTCAACGCCTTGGCACCCTTGCCTAGGTTACGACTCCACCCCCGAAGGAACTGGCGCAGGCTGGAGCTCATGAAACTCCACCAATCAACAATATCTCTCCCACCTACCACCGACGCCAAGTGGTTCCATTTGCTTAGCAAAATGGAGTTGAAGTTTTCCAATTCAAACCAGCCTGTTTCGAAGAAAAATCTATTGCTACGGACCAGGGAGCCCTCTCCCGAGTCAAAGATAAGTGGGGTATGGTCAGAGCCCAGGCTTGTTTCAGCCACCAGGGAGCACGTCGGAAAACGGACGTCAATCTCAGGCGAGATGAACACTCTGTCAAGAACGCTACGGACCGGATTTAATTGTTTATTGGACCAGGTGTACCGCGCACCGTGCGCGAAGTTCTTTAAGCGCCCACACCCAATGTGAGCGTTGAACAAGTCAATACGGGCCCAGTTCACCCTATCATTATTCTTATCATCCGCCGATCGGATCAGGTTGAAATCGCCGCCCATGAGAATGGGATGGGAGCATCTGGCAATCTTGGAAGACAGTTCGTCTAGAAAGAGCTTGATCTGGCATGATCCGCTGGACCATAAACCCCAATTATGTCCATAATCATACCAGATGGTCTGTGTAAGGCTGACGCGCAGATGAAGCTCTGACCTTTCTCACACGCCCCTACCTCAAAGAGGCTGTCCCTAATGCCCAGCAAAATGCCCCCTGAATGACCATTCGCCGGTAACCAGCTCCAAAAGAACTTGTCCCCTATCTCAAGGCTCTGAAGCTCGTTATCAGTGAAGTCTTGTTTAATCGTCTCTAGGAGAATGACAACGTCGATGTGATGCTTGCGGAGATAGTCTTTAAGAAGAGTTCGGCGTCCCCGCACCCCGAACCCTCTAATGTTCCAGAAAAGAACACGCATTAGGAAACCACTCCCTTAGCCCGTGCTAGGCGGGTTAGCATGCGTCGTTCCACTGGCACCGAAGTCTTGACCGCCCTCTTTCTAGATTTCTTCACTGGAGGCTTCACGACCTCCCTGAGGCCGTGAAGGCAAAGGTCTCACCAGGCCCTCCTGGTGATAGGATATTTTCGTCGGCGCTGGCGGCAGCACTGGACCCTGGTTCCCCTTGAACCAAAGTCTGCGCCACTCCCTGTGTAGAGTTCTCCTTCTCTTTCTGTTCTTTGTCCCTCCTCTCTTTTTCTTTCTTTTCTAACGCTAGTTGAGCAGCTTTCAAGGCCAGCTCAGCCTGGACCAATTCTCTTGCTTGAATCATCGAAACCACCTGTTCGGGAGCACCGCCTGTTGGATCTAAAACAACGCAACTATCCCTAGCCACTTGCAGAAAATCAAGAACAGGACGGTCTTGGAGAATAGCAAACTTAGAGATGGGTGAGTTACCTGGGTTGTTTTTCTTCTGAGTGCGAAGTAGCGCGCGGGCGAGAACCGGCCCCTCCGTCTCGCCTTTGCCCCGCTCGCTCTTCCTAGTCACCTCAACCGAAGCAGGCCGGCTGCGGGGCGCCCGAGCAACCGGGGCAGAGAAGGCCCTGGCCGACGCGTCCAGAGCAAGCCCCGCATCCCGCGCAGCCTCCGACTTCGAGTCCCCCGATCCCTCCTCCAGCAGCGCCAGCTTCCTAGCTGTCCTATCCTGGTTGCTCTTGCTCCTTAACTCAGCAGCCTGCAGAGAGTCCACTTCCAGATGCTTGACCGGGGTTACGAGCAGTTGCTCCACTGTTGCGCCGCCTTCCGAGGCCGCCGGATGCCCACTGGCTAAGGAGATGGAGAAAGCAAGCACTTGGGACTCTGACTACTGCTGGCATCTTCAAGGAAGCACTGAAAGGCGGAAGGAACGAGCCATACTGAGAAATCACAATAGGTTGTTCCTTAGGAGGGGCAGAGACCGCTGCCTGGTGTTGGCCACCCCCTTTCCCAGAATTGTTCACCGGCGATCTGCTCTTGCTTGACCTGGCCTTCTTGGGGTTGCGATCCTCCCAATCATCCTCATCAGAACTCAGGTCCCTAGAGCAGTCCTTGTCTTTATCATGATCCTTGTCGTGCTTCTTGAAAGGAGGAGGAGAGGGTGGCGCCGGGCCCTTCCCGTTGTCACCAAACTCACGCTCTACGCGAACCTTATACCCTTTAAGGTTAACGAACAAAGAGATGTGGCTTTGAAGTTGAACCGGAGTCCGACACGCGAAGCGCATGCGGACAGGCCCCTCCTTGGGTTGCAGCGATGCGATGTCCACTTCCAAAGGTCTTCCCAGCTCCAAGGTACCCGCCATAGCCTGGATTCCACCCGCCACGCCGCCGGGACACCATGCAATTTGATCCAAGTCACCGTCAGCGTTTCGTCGTGCAGCGGTTCCACACAAGATTCCGTGACCACCGCCCTGCATTCAGAGGTCGGGAGGCAGAGCCCGCCCCCACGGGTTGCCATCCGCAGCAGCTCCTTCGAGGGGAACACCAACGAGAAAGTGTTCTCAGATAGTTGCTTCACTTGCCAGTCCCAGTTATCTTGAACCAAGTCTTTGAACTCGTATTCCACCATCAGGTCTGAGAGGCTAGAGGATTCAATCTTGACTGTTGCCTCGTTACGAGGATTCCTCTCCGGCTCCGCTTTATCTTCATCAACGAAAACAAACCCTCGTCCTTCAATGCCAAAACCCGCCCACCCTGGGCCGATGGCGCAGTGCAGAGCTTCGCAGGGTGACCCACCTTCTTACATTTGGCACAGAACGGCTTCTCGGTGCAGTTGGACTGGAGGTGCCCTTGATTTCCACAGTTGTAGCAAGTAACTTGAGACAGATCCGCCTCCGACGGGGCCCCACCCTTCGGCGCGTTCTGCGGAGGCCCTGGCTGCGGCTGAAACTGCGGCTGCGGCGGCGGAGGCCGTGGCCTCTTGTACCCAGCGCCCCGAGGGGGATCCCCACCCCTGGGGCCGAGACGCGGCGAGAGCGGTACCGGTTGTCGGGGCCCCTGCCCATCCGGTCATCCGCCCCGCGCCCCGCCCGGTTGCCTCCAAAACGCCCATCATCACGGTGGCGGAAGTTGTCACCATCACGCTCGCGCTGCTGCCTTCTGTGCTCATCCTGCTCTCTGTTCAGTTTAGCTCTGAGGTCCTCCGCGTCGTAGCGACGGCCCCCACCGCCGCCACCGACCGGGCCTCCTTGCCCATGACTGCCACCTTCACCGATGCTCGCGCCCCCGCGCCAACCACTGCTGCTGCCGTTCCAGTCGCGAGCCATCTCTACGAGGAACGAGTGGCGGCGCCCGAGAGAAGCGACGGCGCGACGAAGACTTTGGCTCTGGACTTGTTTCGCTTCACGTCTCTTTGGTGGCTGGAAACCCTAGAGTGAGTTCTAGGGTTCCGGAAGGGAGCCAGACCCAGTTAAGAAGGTGGCGGCGGGAGCCCTTCCCCGTCACCACCGTTCGATAAGCAGCGCTGTCCACGTGTCGTGCATCCTGCAACCCACACGGTGGCCCATAGCCCCTTCCAAGGCCCACCAGCTGTACCGAGGGCTGGCACCGCACTTGGGCCACGGCCTCCCCAGGACCACGGCCCACATCTCGGCCCACTGGCACTGTCTGCCTCCCCGAAGCAAACCCTAGCGATTCAGACCCTTCCTGCAACCGATCCAATGGCGGCGGCGGCGGCGCGTCCACCGGCTCCCCCAGCAGCGGCACCGCCAGCGAGCCCACCAAAAACCTCCCGGCCGCCAGCACCCCTGTGCCCAGCCGCGCACGCTGAGACCCGCCCCCTGGCGAGGACAACGATGGGAACTCAGAGAACGAATCTGGCGCCCACACCAACGCAGACTCCGGCGAAGTAGCGGCCGGCGAGGACGCTATCTGCGGCGCGAGGTCCCCCTGGACCCCTCCGCGCGACAGATCCCGCAACACCGGCGGCCAGAACTCGCCCAACGTCACCGCCCCCCGCGGTGCACCACACAGCTCCACTTCGCCGTCGGAGGCCACCAGCTCCTCCTCCATGGCACATGCCGGGCCGCCCTCGGCCACGGCACGGTCCGCCAGAGCCCGGCGCCCCTTGCGCCGGCTCCGGCAGCGGCCGCCACGGCTAGGTTCCGGCGCCCCGACCCAGTCGCCTCGCGCGTCGCCTGTCGCCACAGGCACCCTTCGCGTGAGACACATCATTCCATATCCACGCTAGCTAGTGTCCTGCACAGAACAAAGTGCAGGGTCGTGCTTCCGTACATCCGAATGCCGAAGACATACGTGCCTGGACCAAAAGTCCATCTCGCTCTTCTCCACTGTTGCACGACATCGTCGTCGACATACTCGCTCCATTCGGATTTAATTGACATACATTTTGTTACACAAGGATGTATCTAGACATCAAACAAGTATAGATACATCCATATTTGAACAAAACCAAGTCAATTAATTTGAAACGGAGGGAATATATGCCAGTAGTGGCGTACGGGTGAGGATATGTGGAATCCGCACTAGTTCTATCCGCCACCCACGATAGCATGCAGGGAAGCTTCCGAGCAGCTTCCTCTGGTTCTAGAATTAATTCCATCATGTCATGGTGGATGAGTACGTCACGTCATTCACGTCTCCATCCCTCCTCTGCTTGTCAATTCGCTGTGCACGGCCACTTGACTTTGGGAACTGAATGAAGAACATTCTAGAACAGACATGCATACGCAACCAAGTGGAAATGCGACGAAACCACGTGTCTGTTCACCCACGGATCAAGAGACACGTGTCCTGACTTGACTGAAGTGAACACCGACCATTCCTAGTCGCGAGCATGATCAGCTAGGGTGGATCATGGCAGCCTGATGATTAGCCGGCCACTAGCTGCTGTGGGTGTGGACGGCGGAGATATTTTTTGGAAAGAGCCAAACCGCCGCTATTCTCACGCTGAAGGAAAGAATTATTCTACGTTTCTCGAATCGTCGACGACACATGTTGGGCTAGCTAGTGCTGTAGGAGATCACGCCCGTCGTCGCTAATTGTCAGTCTAGGCTCCTCAAAGCAGAGTGACGTTTTCGGCTTTTCGCCGTTCCCGATCGATAAGCTCGCCGCCGTCCGGTCACCTCCCAACCGATTCATCAAGCATGACGAGGACAGCACCGCGGTGCGACAAGACGGGCACCACCTCCTTCCCGTCGTCCCACGCACCCAGCACCAACGGGCCACCGCTCCCGGTTTGGCCGGCCGGTACCAGCTGACGCGACGCAATGAAACGGTCCATCGAGCCCAAGACGTCGCTCGCGCTCGGACCGCGACGCCGACGCGGCAGCTAGCTGGAGATTAGAGCATCTCCACCTGTTGCCTCCATATGAGCTCCCAAAGGTCTAATGGGGATCCGGACGGCAAAATTGCCCACCAGCGGGTAGTTTGGAGGCCCTCTCGGGGGTGTCATAGAGACAACGCCCCGCGCCCGTGTTAACTTGGGCTGTGCAGTAGGCCGTTCCGCCGCGTTTAATGGCGAGGCGACGAGACGGTGGCTCGTCTGTCAGCACGCCTCGCAATAACGGCCCGCCCGTTTCCCTAGCGAGCGCAGAGCGAAGCGACGCGACGCAATAAACGCCATGGCGCAGACCGAAGCGATGCGTCGAGCGGCGCCGTCCACGTGTTGACGTCGCTGCGCTTCCAGCGGCGGCGCCCTGCACACGCGTCGTCGGCGTTAATGCGTAGCCAGGCGAACCGCTACTCGGCGTTAATGCATGCCACCCAACCCCGCTCCTCCAGCCGCCTTTATAATGCGGCGCGTCGCGGCCCTCCTCTTCCCACACCACTTCTTCTCCCCTCTCCCAACTCGGCACCAGCAGATCGGCCGCCAAGCATGGCGGGCAACCGCGAGACGCCGGAGGAGCGCGAGCTTCGGCGTCATCGCGACTTCCTCTCGGCGGAACGCGCTCGCCGCTGGAACGAGCGCCGTGGCCAGCAACGCCGCAAGTAGATGGAGGAACGCTGTCGCCGCAACGAGGAGGCGGAGATGGCCAAGGCGTATGAACGCGAGCGGTGGCTCGAGGACGCAGCCAACGCGGCTCCGTACGTGGTGTCGCTGGAGACCGCGCAGCTGTGCAGCCGCCACAGCGTGCCGGTGGAGGAGGAGCGTCCCTACCCGAAGGGTGGACGAGGAACACCGTCAACGTTCCGGTGACGCCGTTCACGTCAGAAAGCAAACGAAGCATACTAGACGTTAGAAGAAGTCGAGCTTGGACCGACACCCTTTCCCCCACCTACAGTAGAAAGACGATTTGTTTCGTCCCTCTCTCCAGCCACCTCGCCGCCGTCGATCTGCTTGATTCCCCGCCTCCGGCGGCCGCTCCGGCGGCGGAGGTTGGGGAATCGACAGGTCACGGTGTGTATATAGTGTAGGTTGTAGGAGGGTGCCTGCCGGCGGCGCTAAGGAGGCGATGGTGTCACCGGAGAGGCTTTTGCGGGAGGCGGTTCCTTCCTCTGTTTCAGGTGCTCCGGCGGAGCTCTGCGGCAGATCTGCTGTCCCAGGCGTGTCTGCGTCTCGGCGGAGATGCGGGCGACGCTTCCCCCGGCCGGTATCCGTGGTGGCGGTGCCGGAGTTTGAAGGATCTGACGGAGGCGATGATGTTGACCAAGCTGGCGCCGTTGTTCGTTGTGCAGGATGGAGGCGCTGCGGTGCCGAGGACCGTCGACTTCCTGGCCACTCGGGGGCTCCTCCCAGTCCAAGGTTGCGTGGAGGAGTGGTGGCGGGATTCGCCGGCGGAGCGTGCTGCTTGACGACGATGCTGTGGGATCCAGAAGGGCCTTGTTGTTTTTTTTCTCTTTGTTCTGGGTTTTCCTGTAAGGTTCTTGGTTAATGTAATCTCTTCTGTCTGCGCAAAAAAAAAAACGTTCGGTGACGCCGCGGCTCAGCGGCAAGGAGCGTGTCGACTTCATCATGCGGAAGTGGCAGGCGATGCCGTACGAGCAGAAGCTGGACCCCAAGTACTCCATCTCGGCGCCCTACTGGCACGCCGTGGTGGACGCGGAGTACGAGGCGCGCTGGGTGCCGGTGACTTCCTCCCTACCGGTGCGTGGGAGCCAACACCGGAGTTGTCTGCATCGGACGGCGAGGACGACGACGACGACGACCCCAAGCTGCCCGATTCCCCTTACCAACGGCAGGCGCATCTTGGTCAGCAGCGTCACCGTCACCGGGGAAGGGGCGCCAGGAGAAGCCGGCGAGGCTTCCCATCAGGCGCGCCGCCGGTAGATCAAATCCCACCACGCGCCGCCACGAAACCAGAAGCCTCAGCCACGGCCGAGGTTTCTAAGGCCGTAGCCGACGGCAATAGCAGATGAAACTTCCGGCGCCGGATCATCGAGTCATGCAAGTCTGTTGATGATTCCGGCGCTTGGTTCGTATCTTCTTCCCCGTCGCTAGGCCATGAAGCAGCATGTCTTCTCGCCGGCGGCGCGTGTAGTGGTTGGCTAGACGCTGCAGCGTGTAGCCGGTAACGGGCTTAGTTTAGGTTTAGTTTGTTAAATCTTGTTTAGATTTTAAATTATAAGTTTGTTAAATCTCGTTTAATAAATTCCGCCCGCAAGGTGTTTGTTGTTTGGTCGGCACCTTGGACCGTTTGGAGGGCGGACCTTTGGGGTGCGCCGCTGTGGGCGTGGTCGAAAACTTGGCCGGACACATGTCCGACACCCCCAATTGGGCCTCGATTAGAGTGTGCCAGACACATATTTGGAGGCCCCCGGTGGAGATGCTCGCGGCAAAACGCAACAGAGAGGACCCTGCTCCGCTAGGCAGCGCTGCTGGTTTCATTTGCCCGCCGCGGGAAACTTGACATAAGGACTCGGCTCGATCTCCTTATCCATTCGCTCTCAAACAGTAACCCTTGAGAGTCGACCTCCGCCTCCCGTTGCCGCCCCTCTCCTTCCTTCCCTCCGGCGGGTTCTCTGGCCGGCGTGGAGATGGAGTAGGAGGTCGTGCTTACCCTGTACATAGTAGATCTAGTGTACATAGTTTGCTTGAGCTTTATGCTCGTACTTGGCTTTATGCCGTAGCGATGAGGGTAGGACGGCGGATCGAGGCGGCCAGATCCGCCGCGTCGTCATCTTCTTCCTCTTAGCTGCATCTCTCTGGTGGCAGGCGGTGCATGTGAAGCTGATGAAGGTGCGCATCCCTCTGAATAAGGTACGCAGAGGAAGTTCTGATCTGGGGCTTTCCAGCCAGCCCTGGTCTCGGCTTTTTCTTTATCTTCTGGTTGATTTGCTTCGGAGGTCGAAGCTCACGAAGAAGAGAGGAACTGGCGGCTTCCATAAGGCTGAATCCTTTGCTTTCTACTCCATCCACTTCGATCTGCCTCCTCTGCTTGGGCACAAGTACAGAGTTGATTGGCGGATTTTTGCATATCACGCGGTGGTGGGAAGCAAAGCTTTGTGGAGTTTTGGTGAAGAAGAATTTGCACTGCTATGTCGCAGTGGGTGCGAGAAGAGGTGCAGGTTCTGTGGATCTGAAGCTCTACGGGGGTTTGTATTGACTGCAGCAAGTGAAGATCATCAATCGCGGCGGATTTGCGTCGAGATTATCCTTGACCTAAGGGGTCGCTTTATTCTGCGGTATTGTGATTACCGCAGTGTTTTCAACCTCCAGGCCAGAGTGCCGATGCGGAGGCCCTCTCCCAGTTCCATGGTGGCGTGCATCGTCGTGCTGAAGCCAAGTGGTTTTGTCCCCGGCGGCGGCAATGGCGGTCACCGTGTAGAGCTGCTCGATGCGCACGGTGGAGAAGGACCAAATTGCGTTCCTATTTTTTCCTTTGAGGTCCTTTTTGAAAAAGCCAAGGGCTCGATTGTAATTTATTTTCTTGCTGAGGTCCTTGATGTAAATTGTAAACCCACCGCATAATGCAGTCGGGATCCTTCTGGATCCCACCCCTTGTTCAAAAAAAAAAAAAAAAAAAATTGCCCGCCGCGGCCTCGTTCACCGTGCGCCAGTTTGGACGCGGCCGGTTTTTTCACCGCTTTGTAAAAAGTCGTGGCGGCGCCGCCCCGTGATGCAAGTTCCCGTGTGACAAACATACAACGCTTGACTTGCAAGGCTACACCACACGCGTGGTCGTGGTAAAAAAATACCAAGAAAAAGGGAGTCCCAACCGATAGGTACAGCCACGAACTGTTTTTTTTTAATCGAGGACGCCGCAAAGGTCCAAGCCACGCCGCAAAACCAGGGCCGCGTCTCCTCTGCATGGCATGGCAGCCCTATCCGGATCGCAGAGGCCACACGCCATGCCGACTCCTGCGAGTTCCCATCGCATCCGACGACGGCTAAGAGGAGACGCGCAAAAACGTCTGGCGAAACCGTGACCTCCGAGAAGTTCGGCGGCGCCAGGAAGGCTCCAGACGAGATGGCCCACCTGTCATAGAGGCACCGGCCACGCGCAACCGCTCCCCGCCCAATCCCCAACGGCAAACGCGTTTTCCCTCCCCCGCCCGCCTATAAGTAAGGGTGCGCCTCACCTCCAAATCCCATATCCGATCTCACCGAAGTCCATTGATCCACCTCAGAAGAACATCATCGTCCAATCCAGAGCTAGTTTCTCCCGTTTCATCGCGCGGCACCCGATCCTCGATCGACCCCATGGGTAAGATGCGCTCCCTCTTCTCCCGCAGCGGCAGCGGCGCCGCTCCTCCTCCACCAAGTCCTCCCCCACCCCATCCGTCCACGGAGGCTCCTCCTCCTCCCCAGCCAGGACACCGACATCCCCCGCCGCCGCACTCCGCCCGGAGGACGAGATGGAGCGCATCTTCCGCAAGTTCGACGCGAACGGCGACGGCCAGATCTCCCGCGCCGAGCTCTCAGCCCTCTTCGAGTCCGTGGGCCACGCGGCGACCGACGACGAGGTGACCCGCATGATGGAGGAGGCGGACGCGGACGGCGACGGGTACATCAGCCTGGCCGAGTTCGCCGCCATCAACGCCACGGCCCCCGGCGACGCCGCCGTCGTCGAGGAGGACCTCCGCCACGCCTTCGGGTCTTCGACGCCGACTCCGACGGCGTCATCTCCCCCGCCGAGCTGGCGCGGGTGCTCCGGGGGCTCGGGGAGGCCGCCACCGTCGCGCAGTGCCGCCGCATGATCGACGGCGTGGACCGGAACGGCGACGGCTTGGTCTCCTTCGACGAGTTCAAGATCATGATGGCCGCCGGCGGCGGGTTCGGCAACGTCCGCGCTGATCGAATGGAGCGATTCACGCTCATTTTGGCTCTCCTGTTCATTCGTTCTTTCGTACGTGATCGGTCGACATTGTAAATACCACCACGGAATACTACTACTAGCATAAATCACACGAACATTGTCGGTGTGGGATTGCTTTCGTTGTATACATCGGAATTGTTGGTTCCAGCTCTGAAAGAATCTTCAGCTCCGACTTTTACGTTTGATTTAACTGCCGATTTGGCAACAATGTTTCCACTTTCAAATGTACTCACATGAGAGAAGAGTACTGCCTTTGCGCAAAATAATGACAAAATGACTCTACAATCTTATGCAAGTTGATTTACTTGTTAGCTTTTTACGTCTAATTTTAACACCCGGCCGGCGTATTACCTTTTGGTGATGAAGAGCGGAGTAAGTTTCATGTGTGCTTTTCAAACCGGGGAGCCGTGACGCTTTGACAATGACTGACTAGTTGTTTTCGTGAAAACAACCACTCAGCGTGAGTAGAGTAGACAGGAAAACCTCCGGTTTTGTATCCCAAACTTGTAATTGTCTCGCTATCAAACCGGAAATTTGTTCAGTATATAATTCTGAGGACAATGACACACCACCAGTGCAACCTAAATTCGGTGTACTAACAAACTGGCAGCACACACAAGATCGCGCGTACTAACTGGCAGCACAACCTAAATATATTGACGAATACGAACCTTTTCCCGAGCAATGCTTTTCGAAAAACTTCGCCTTCTAAATGGCTGATTCCAGTAGTACGGCGGGCGTATTGTATACACTATACAGTGTGATGTGGCTGGTGGCGATACAGAGGACACGACTCACAGTGGTCAACCCAACAGGGGTTCTACCAACACTTGCTGCACAATTCATGACTCAGTTATCCTGAATTTCCTCTCAGTTTATCAGTAGTGCCTTACGCGTTGACGCCGATACATCACAACAATTGATGGATACCAGCAGTCCAGCACAATACTCAGTACCATGAATGATCGATCCCAGACTGGAGTCTGGACAAACGCAGATGGGACTAGCTAGGAGGATATCAGATCACGCGTCAGGACAGATAACCCACGACCTCCCCATCTTCACTGAGATCACGCGGACAGAGCTAGCTCCTTATCTCAGCTAGTTAAGAACTTAAGACCCAGTTGATAATTAGAACATTTCCATCGAGAACAAGATCGTCTGCCACTGATCGTTGTATAAAGAACATCCAGCAATGGTCGATCGCTGGCTCGATTTGGTTACGGGAATGTACGAGCGAAACGCACTATGCATGGTCAGCCAACTGTGGGGGACACGAAGATCGTGCCGGGAAGTTCGCCAGAAGATTGGACGGAACTGCCGGCGAAGTTTACATGACATTTAAAACGATAGGACACCTTACCTGTTTCACTGGAGTAGTGTAGTTGTTCTAGGCACGACTTCTCGGTCTCCATGTTTGGCGGGTGTCCCTCGGCGGTAGGCCGGAAGTTTACAAAAGCTTGCAAGGAGAGTCCGTCAATCAAGCTGGTATGTACCTTCAGTCTTTCAAAACTCATGCCCCAGAAAGGCCAGAATGTAGTAAGTTTCCTACCCAGAACACGGAGGAGATCGAGTTTTTCCTTCTCATTTTTGGCAGTCTGAGCCTGAAAGATCTGAAGAAGAGTGGGTATCTTACTCAAAAGAAGCAGTGACAGGACAGCCTTGTGCCCAAGGAAATGTCCAGGCAACTTCTCGTTCATTTGCATCGCTGCTTAGCTGGGGAGGCTTTTCCTCGTTTTGGCAATTCATTCGGCAGACGCCTCAGATCACAGCTCGCCGAACTAAAGATTTCAGAGGTCGTTAAGAAAGACGTCAATGCCAGCCAGGCGACCGGCAGCCGGTCGGTTGAGTTTGGCTCGTGCCGAGAATCAGCGCCGAGTTGGTGGCTGTCAACATTGGGTCTTCCGATCGAGTTAACCACCTAGACCTGAAAGTGGCCAAGTTGTTGGCAAATCTCTACAACATACAATCGAGTTAGGATTGGTGAGATCTCCTTGCTCCACCAGTTTACACGCTTGTGATTCTTTTACATCAAGAGTGGATCCATCTTATTCGTCCATTTAGTCGGTTTAGATATAGTCGGTTGAGAGTCAAACTGGTCTCTCGCACCTCCTTCCTCGTTGTCCTCATGTTTCTCGACACCTAACACGCAGAAGGCGGTACCACGCACCAGCCCACACCAATAGGGTGCTGCCTCAGCGTTTTGACATGGAATGTAAAGCAAAATATTTAAATTTATTGATATTTATATTTTTGGAATAAATTTAAATCTAGACCAGTGAACATTATTTTGAACTCTTGTGCGTACTTTACGAAGCCATGAACATTTTTTCGCGCTACCATGAACACCTTTTTTCAACTCGTGAACGTATATTTTTTGAACTCCCTTCCGTACTTTATGAACTCTTGAGCATTTTTTTGAACTGCCGTGAACACCTATTTCAACTTGTACATATATTTTTCAAACCGAGTTGATTACTTTTGAACACATGCACATTTTTTGAACTCCTGTGTGTACTATGTTTGACCCATGTGAACATTGTTTTTAACCATGAACATATTTTTATGTCCCATGAACACTTTCAATCCATGAGCGTACTTTTTCTCGAACTCTAGTGAACATTTTGTTGAATCCATGAACGTACTTACTTTTTATCCCTTTAACATTTTTCGGACGCATAGAAGTGTTTTTTCAATCGTGAGTGCACTTTTAAAAAGTCGTGTATATTTTGGATATAAAAGATGTTTTGCGAGATTCGTGGACATTTTTTATATGTTTAGGTATGTCAAAATAATGTTCATGTATCCATAAGAAGGGGGATGAAAAAAGTAAAATGAAAAAGAAAAGAAAAGGAAAAGACATAAGAAAGAAAGAAGCAAAAAGTCTACACAAAAAGTAAAAAGGAAATAAAATTCAAACAGATACATACAAAAATAAAATATGATAAAACGAAAGAAAAAACCAAAGCAGAAAAACATGGTTGAAAAACAAAAAGCATTAAAAACCATCTAAAAATCTGATTTGGCCAGTCCTATATATGGGCCAGCCTAGAACACGACTAGGATGCGCGGCGCATACGAATCGTGCCACAACGAGCAGCATATAGGGATTGCGTGAGAAAAGGGAGAAGAAAAGAAATATGGGCTAAGACCCATTTCGTGGAGGAAAAAAATAGATGAAAAGGAAAATGGAGAGAGAAAAGCAGATGGGCTTGAGATTCGGCCCATTCGTCTTAGGAATAAAAGGTTTTTCTTTTTTGAAAAAATGAAATAGAGGAAACAATTTTCTCCGTAAAGAAAATCAGGAAGAATATTTCAATTGGGGATTTCACCCATAAAATGGAAACAAATATATTTATTTCAAATTAAATCCAAATTATGAAAATAACATATTATACTTATTTAATTCATGTAATAGAACAATTTTCTCAAAGATTTTAAAATTTGAAACATTTGGGACGTTACATAGATTCGTATACCATCTAAAGGAGTATCAAAGTCACACATTTTTTAAAATTACCTTATCTTGGAGGACCTTGACTTATGATCGAGTTACGTGTCCACTTGGGAACTTGTAGTGTTGCGGTGGATGTGTCCTTAAGTCGTTTCACGTCAAATTGTGTGTGCTGTGTGAGCATATTTGCGTGTATGTGAGCATCTGCGTTTGATCTGTACCGTGTTTATAAAAAAAATCACAGGGCCTACTAGTCAAATTCTCTTAACCAGACTTGCGAAAGAAAATTTGTATTAAGCAGAAACCACTGTCAAGTGTCAACACAGTGTTACAGAGAAATAACATTGCTCGAATTTATGCTAAAAATCAATCAGTGTCTACATGAAAAATTTGATGGAAAAGGTTTTTTTTTTCATGGAATTAACCAATTTTCTGGATCTTCTAACGACAAAATGACGCCTACTGAGTAGTGAGTCCTCCGGATCTGTTCCCATCCCCAGATCCATCACCCGCCTCGGCGCCGGCCACCGCCATGGCCGCCCCAGCCACACCTCGCCTCCTCCTCTCGCCGACCTCCAGGGACCTCCTCACCGGCAGCTCCTTCGCCTCGCCTTCCTCCCCCACCTCCTCCTCCTCCCCCGACCCCGCCTCCCCGCTCGACGCCTTCGCCTCCGACCCCGTCCTCGCCGCCTTCCTCTCACCGTCCTTCTCCCCATCCGATTTCTCCTCCGCCGCGCTGTCCTCCGGCCTCGCCGCCTCCCGCGCCGAGCAGCTCCAGGAAGCCATCCGCCTCCTCCGCCGCCACCTCCGCGCCGAGGTGCTGCGACGCCACCCGCTCCTCCTCTCCCACCTCCTCTCCCTCCGCTCCGCCTCTGCCTCCCTCTCCAGCCTCCCCTCCAACCTCCGCCTCCTCTTCTCACACCTCTCCCTGCTCTCCTCCCACCTCTCCGCGCCGCGCTCCCACCTCGCGCTCTCCTCCTCCTCCCTCTCCAGCCTCCTCGCCACCGCCGACCTCCTCCTCCACTCCCACCGCCTCGTCCGCCTCTCCTCACGCCTCCTCGCCTCCTCCCCTGCCCCCGACCTCGCCCGCCAGGCCGAGCTCCACCGCGAGATCCGCCTCCTCTACGAGGAGAAGAACCTCTCCGGCATCAATGCCGTTGACGAGGAGATGCGCAAGGTTGATGCTGCCGCCTCCAAGCTCCGATCGGAGGCCAGTGCCGTGATCGACCGTGGTATCGCCGAGTCCAACCAGAACGACGTCTGGTGCGGGCTGCAGGTGTACTACAATCTCGGGGAACTGAAGCCAGCAGTTGAGGGGCTCGTGGCGAAATGCAAGGCAGCAGGGGCCAAGAGCGTTGCTGTGGCACTGGACATGAAGGCCATATCAATGGCTGCTGGTGGAGGTGGCCCTGGAGGCGTGCAGAGAAGTGGCACGCCGCAGCTTGGTGGCAGTAAGAGGGCAGCGGATGCACTCTGGGAAAGGATGAGACAGTGCATGGAGGAGCTACATCGGGCAGTCACGGCTGCATGGCAGCTGCAGACTGTGCTCACAAAGAAGCGTGTGCCCTTCACACAAATGCTGTTCCTTGAGGAGGTTTGGCAGGTGAGGCATGATCTTTGAGTTAAGGCAAATGATAATTTAGAACTTATAAGAGCTAAGATGTGTTAAAGTTGGTTCAAACCTAAAACATTCCATACATTCATGTTTTTTTCCAGTATGATCGGCATATCCAAATTATGAGATATAGGGGCAGTCGTAGAGATACAGAAGGACATACATATACAAAACCTGAGTCTATGAGTATTTTCATAGGTTTTATTGATTATATATATTTTATGTTAATTAGACTTTATTTTTATGGGTGGGGCTTATATGGTGCTCCTTATATTGAAACGTTGATCGAAACTGATGATATTACTGTTCTCTAGTAGTTTCCACTAGAACTTAAGAGTTATGATGTGAAGTTGGTTCAAACCTAGAAGATTCCATATATTCATGTTTTTTTTCAGTATGATCGGCATATCCAAATTATGAGATATATAGGGGCAGTAGTAGAGATACAGAAGGACACATATATTGATATATACGAAATCTGAATATATGAGTATTTTTATAGGTTTTACTGATTATATATTTTTATGTTAATTAGACTTTATTTTTATGGGTGAGGATTATATGGTGCTCCGTATATTGAAACTTTGATCGAAACTGATGATATTACTGTTCTCTAGTAGTTTCCACTAGAGCTAAGCTAGTGTATCCTCGGGTTTGAGGTATAAGATGTCAGCTAGACGGTTAAAATGAACCATCTATTCATGATGCCCAGCGTTGATCACTGATTATATTTTTTGTTATATTTTTGGCAGTATAATCGTCATATCAAAATTATGAGATATAGGGCAGTCGTAGATACAGAAGGAAACATATATACAGAACCTGAATATATGAGTATTTTATAGGTTTTATTGATTATTTTTATGTAATTAGGCTTTATTTTTATGGGTGGGGATTATATGGTACTCCGTATATTGAAACGTTGATCGAAACTGATGATATTATTGTTCTCAAGTAGGTTCCACTAGAGCTAAGCTAGTGTATCCTCGAATCAGGTATAAGATGTCAGTTAGACAGTTAAAATGAACCATCTATTCATGATGCCCAGCGTTGAAATTTCACTGGTACATGCATAGTATCTTCTGCCTTCCTTAATCATGGCTCTCTGTCCTTCAAAAGTGGAGTGGAATGTTCCATGTTTTTATCTGCCATGAGATTCCCAACTTCTCCATCTCATTGCTCTTACATTTTCTAAAAATAATTGAATCCGCAATGATAGTTTGATCTATTTACTATGTTGGTCTTCTTTCCAAAGTAGTCTTGATCCTGTCCTGCTCTTTCTTGATTAATTATTTATTCTATTTGCTTGCATCTTTACTAAAAAGTTCCTTTTGCAGGAGGGTGAGCCTCTGTTGACAGAAAGAGTATGGGAAGCAATTGTTAAGGCCTTTGCAAGCCAGCTGAAATCTGTCTTTACAGCGTCAAGCTTTGTCAAGGAAATATTTACTCTTGGATATCCGAGGCTCTTCTCCATGATTGAGAACCTTCTTGAGAGGATTTCAAGAGATACTGATGTAAAGGGTACCCTTCCCGCGCTTACTCCCGAAGGAAAAGATCACATGGTTGCAGCCATCGAGATATTCCAGAACGCTTTCTTGGCTCTCAGCCAGAGTCGCCTGTCAGATTATATCAATAGCATATTTCCTATGTCAAACCGGGGAAGCATACCTTCAAAAGATCAAATATCAAGGCTAATATCTCGCATCCAAGAGGAAATTGAAGTTGTGAGGACTCACGGGCATTTGCTGCTTCTTGTTCTACGTGAAATTGGGAAGACCTTGCTTCTTTTGGCGCAAAGAGCTGAATATCAGGTACTCACTATTTTCTACTAAGTTATTTGTTACAACTTTCTGGGTTGTTTCTGGTTTCTCAGTTTATCCATCAAATTTTAGCAAATGTTCCTCATGGTAGGTGGTATCAATTATAAGTTTCCGATAATGTGATTAAAACTTGTCTATGCCTGTTTTTGGTATCATTTTAATGCTTTGATCTTAATCTCTTCTAAATAGGTAGAAACATGGTCCGTTGGCTTCTGCCATACGTATGGCATGTCTGAGAAGCAGAAAATTAGTGTTGTCTAAGATGGTTATAGTTTTATCTGCTAGCTCCTTGTCTTGACTGGATTGATTCTTCACTCTTCTCACTTGAGCCTGAACCTAATCAGTCACCTTTCATTCCAACCATTATTAATAGACACTGCTCATTGTGTTCATTAACATTGGAATTGCTTGTATTCTTCTAGTCTTCTGGATTTCAAAACTTGTGCTCACACTAGTCCAAAAAATCAAGCTTACCCATTGAGGCAAATAAATATGCAGGTTTACATCAGATCTGTGATTGTTGGGGACAGCTGAGTAAATTAGTCATTCCTGTGGTTGTGGTAGGACTTGCAGCAGTTGGTCGCATCCTGAAAAGTAGTGCTTTTATGTTGGTTTGGTTAACTAAGCTTTTGTTCTATCACATGCGTATTTGATCTTGCAAGTAATAGAGGTAAATTGAGTACGGCAAACAAGAGAAATCATGATAAAATACTGTCTTGTAGCACTCGGCTGCATGTATTCCTGTCTTCATGTGCATTCCTGTTCAGTAGTTTCAGCTGCCCTACAATCTTTTCCTGTAGAAAGGCTGGATCATTATGCCTTCCCAGGGAAGTAAAAAGGGCATGCATTACCTACCTAAGCCTATGATTGTGATGCTTATATCTGTTGGTGCTGTCATACGACAGTCTTTATTTTCAATTTTCTCATTTATAGCCTTACTATGTATCTATTTTATATGCAGTTGATAATAACTTTTCTCCTTCCATCTTATGTGCGTATGTGTTCGCATTCTTGTGCAGTGCACATCTATTATATTGTTGTCTTGGCATTGCTTCAGTTGTTTGGTGCATTTGCTGACATATATTTTGCTTCAAATGTAGATCTCGACTGGCCCTGAAGCCCGTCAAGTTACTGGTACAGTGACTCCAGCTCAATTAAAAAACTTTGCTCTGTGTCTACACCTCCATGAGGTTCACACACGCATTTCAAGCATCTTGTCAACACTCCCAAATGTTGCTTCTGAAGTCCTTTCCCCATCTCTTGGGGTCATATACGGTGTTGCTTGTGATTCGGTGGCCTCCCTATTTCAAGCAATGCTTAGTCGTCTCGAATCATGCATTCTTCAAATGCACGAGCAAGACTTTGGAGCTCATGGAATGGATGGAGCAATGGATAATAATGCATCGGCTTACATGGAGGAGCTTCAGAAGTGTGCTGTCCACTTCCGCAGCGAGTTCTTGTCAAAGCTTCTGCCATCGTCAGCCTCCCGTTTGGAGACCATATGTACCATAATGGTTAGAAGGATGGCCTCGAGGATCCTCATATTCTTCATAAGACATGCTTCTCTTGTTAGGCCACTCTCTGAAGCAGGGAAGTTGAGAATGGCCAGGGACATGGCCGAGCTGGAGCTGGCTGTTGGTCAGAATCTGTTTCCAGTGGAGCAGCTGGGCCCGCCATACCGGGCATTGCGTGCATTCCGCCCCGTCCTATTCCTGGAGACATCTCAGCTTGAGAACTCTCCACTCCTTCAGGACTTGCCACCCAGTGTGATCCTCCACCACCTATACTCTCGAGGACCTGATGAGCTACACTCGCCTTTACAGCGAAACAAGCTGACGCCGCTGCAGTACTCTCTGTGGCTTGATTCACAAGGCGAGGATCAGATCTGGAAGGGTGTGAAGGCAACCCTGGATGACTACGAGATGAAGGTCAGGTCCCGTGGCGACAAGGAGTTCAGTCCAGTGTACCCTCTGATGTGCCAGATAGGATCTGCATTGTCACAGGCAGCACCATGACATGTGTTCAATGCAGCTGCACATCGTATATTTGTATCACCATCCTGTAGGCATTGATTTGTCGTGAGATTGGTTGACCCTCGGCTCGTTGAGGGATCGGTTGCATACAATTTATACTCATGAGATAGCAATTGTATTTCTTTTCACACACACAAATGTTGAAAGTACGGATTATCTACTGTCATGTTTCTGAATTCTGATATGTTTGATCATTGTACATCACTGGACAACAACGATGACATATACAAAGGAACCGAACCTGCAACCTCATCCAGCTTTGTAGTTTGAAGAGAGAAATATAGCTGGGTTATGATATTTAAAGCTGTTCTTTTCCAAATTAAGCCAGAGTTCTGAAAGACGAAATTTATTTCGTATCTATTTCCTACTTTCTAGTGCACTTCTACAAGCTGGCACATGGAATTGTAAATATAGTCCTTTCCAAATTAAGCTATTCAGAAAAGTGATGCATACCGCAGTAACATACATTGTATAAAATTTGAGAATCTCAATTCGTCGATCCAGCAAGGAAAAAATCTCTCCCAGTGCGAAATTCTCCAAACTTCATATGGAAATCGTACATACTCACTCATGCGAACTCCATTTATCATTCGTTTCATACGAAAATAGTGAAAGGGAGGAGGGACCCCATCGGAAGACGTGACGGAAGACATCTCCATTCTCCAAGCAAGAGATCGCCTTGACGTTGGGGAAGGAAGGGGGGAGTGTGAGTGAGAAGCAGCATAATGGGGCGGTGGTGGTCGCCGGAGCCGCGGTCGGTGCAGCTGCTCCTGCTGGGCCTCGCCCTCGTCGCCGCCTCCTTCTACGCCGGCACCCTCTTCCAGTCCTCCGCCTCCCCCGGGCTCGTATTGCCCCCTTCCGGCTCCCGGTCGCCAGATTCCTCCAATCCCCAAGGACAAGGTACATGTCTACTCCCTACTCTTGGGCCCCAGAGCACCGCTCCCGATCCACTGCTGGATCGCTCTCATCTGCGGAGTATTAGTTCAGTTCTGTCCAATTCGCGCGGCGGCTTTAAGCTTCGTATTTCAGGATGTCTCAGATGCTCCTACATTGTTAGTGCATATGCCTTGTTTGAGAAATTCGCTCTCCGAAATTGATGCACTTGTCCGCGGCCTGATGTAAATTTGCTGGGGCTTGGCGTAGTTTGCTTCAGTTCATACGCAAAACTGTATCAGTCTGGCCTTGACGGTTCGTCCTGGTTCTAGATTTGTTTTACTTCTATTTCTCTGCGTTGCAACTCACGCTGTAAATGTACCATTTTCTGCATATATCCTGAACTCCTAGTGTACCATGCAAAGTTTTCCACGCCAAAGAGGCTAAACCTGTTTGATCTCCAGTTGCAGATGCTCTAGAGTTCACAAACAGAGTTGGTGCTACTCACCGAACAACGCCAATCTCAGTTCCACATTACGGGCTTGACGTGTGTCCTTTGGAGTACAACGAGTATGTTCCTTGTCATGATGCGGCCTATGTAAGTAGCTTAAAGAACCTGGATAGATCTAGGCATGAGGACCTTGAAGATATCTGTCCTACACGAGAGAAGCACTTGTTCTGTTTGGTGCCCCCACCAACTGACTACAAGATACCGATAAGATGGCCAACAAGTCGGGACTACGTATGGCGTAGTAATGTGAACCATTCACACCTTTCTGAGGTGAAAGGAGGACAGAATTGGGTGCATGAGAGTGGCAAGCTTTGGTGGTTTCCTGGAGGCGGTACTCACTTCAAGCATGGTGCATCGGAATACATAGAGAGGTATCCTTGAATTGCTTGCCTAGATCTGAAAATTTCATGCTTAGGTGGCAGAATGCTTGTAATATCGTGTAGATTAATGATTGAGTGTGATGCCTAGTAGCAAAATGCTAAGCATTATGGACTTTTATCTTATATTTATCTTCTTCAGAGAACATCCTACTTGAAGCATAAACACCAAATAATAGTGGTTTCATGTTGCCACCCTCTTTTATCTTTGTAAAAAAGATTTCCCCATGAGGTAATTTTTGTAATGGATCAATGCAGGCTTGGAAATATGACGACAAATAGTACTGGCGATCTCAGTTCGGCAGGAGTAGTTCAAGTTTTAGATGTTGGATGTGGCGTTGCCAGCTTTTCTGCCTATCTTCTTCCCCTCGGCATTCATACTATGTCATTTGCCCCAAAAGATGGCCATGAGAATCAAATCCAGTTTGCATTAGAACGTGGGATTGGCGCAATGATCTCTGTGTTGGCCACGAAACAATTACCGTATCCTGGAAATTCATTTGAAATGGTACATTGCTCCCGATGCCGTGTTGACTGGCATGAAAATGGTAAGATTCATATACTGTTCAATGTTCATGCTAAGCAACCGAGCACATTTATAAATTTATGATGTTTTTTGCTGGACAGCATTTCATGTTGGAATATCTAGTTAGCTATATATTCTGTTCTCATATGTGTGCAGTTTACTGTAACATGTCTTTCTTAAAAGTAAGTTGATTTGGCGTACATATGTGCACTCTTTCGTCGTTGTTGTTTTTGTTTATAAAAAAGGTCCTTCTGATGAGGATCCTTGGTGTGTACATTCTACTTTAAAAACACACCATTCAAATAATAACTCTTTATTTTTTCCAGATGGAATATTGCTCAAAGAGGTGGATCGTCTTTTGCGACCTGATGGATATTTTGTATACTCTGCCTCCACCAGCTTATAGAAAAGATAAAGATTTTCCTATAATCTGGAGAAGCTAATTAAATCAAAAAATCACAAACAGCTATGTTTGGAAGCTTATTGCTAAGCACACGTTCAGACTGCTATATGGATCAAACCTGAAGATGAATCTCAGCCGACAGAAATATGCGGATATGAAGCTCCTGAATATCTGTGACCCGGGTGACAGTTCTTCCCATCATGGAAATCCCCATTAATGAACTGTGTTCAGTTGAACACGGATCAATCAAAATGCAGAACACTGCCTTCCAGACCTGATCGCACTGTTATTTTATTCGAGGAGTTTGGAGAAAATAGGTCAGTCCAATTTCATTGCCTACAAAAAGGAAGAACGGGCCAGTTTTGATTCTACATATTTAGGCCATGTTCCATACTGGGTCCTCAAACTTTTAAAGGCGAAAAATCCTCAATGCTCAACATATGTTGAAAATCAAAAAAAATATGCTTATTGTCTAGTGTTATGGGCATGCGCACTTGCAACTATGTCTCAGTGGACGAATCAGAGTTCTTCTGGGGCATAGGCCTGTAGTTTAGGGTATCTTTTGGCCCCTTCAAATGTTATTTTAAAAGAGATGCGCCGAGTTTGGAGCACAAAATTGACCTGTTTCACAGAAACCTACTGGATTGGTCTTTTCCTCTTGTGCCTTAGTTTTAGTCATTCTTGTGGTGGCAAAGTGTCATTTGACATTCTTGAGCTTAATTTTAATATTACTGCTTACTTAAGGCTATAAAGACCAGGGCAATAATTTTGAGTGATAGAAAAATAGTTTCTGAGTGCGCAATTTTACAACTATGACATGCTACTTTGTGAAGCAAACAAACCAGACATAACTACCTCCGTTTCCTAAAGTAAGGCGTATATTTTTAGTCAAAAGTCAACGAGTCTAACTTTGACCAATCTATAAAATTTGATAAACGTACAATGAAAAATATATAGTGAGTCTATTGATGTTAATTTGATATCAAAACCTTCATATTTATCAATAAATCAGTCAAACTTACGTTATGTTGACTTTTGACTAAAATATATGCCTTACTTTAAGAATGGAGGGAATATGTATTAATAGATATTCAATAATGAAGTTCACTGTAAATGACCAATATATGCCATTCCCCCCCCCCAAAATTTTACAATAAGATTTGGTAATCTATTTGATCTTGGCTCGATTTGTAGCACGTATATATAAATATAACCTATTTTCTGGAATAATGTTTTCTAGGAGTAACTCCAGAGATGTTTGAGATTAAATAACCAGTACTGGCGTGACCAGGTTCGCAAGTACTGGTCATTTCTTTGGTGTTGAAAGACTAGCATACGGAATGTCATGGACATGAATGCTAATTATGGTGGATTTGGGCTATGCACATAAAGCACTGACCCTGTCTGGATTATGAATATAGTACCCCATACAATAATCGACACACTTCCCGTTATCTATTAGGGGGTACTTGGTTCTTATCATGACTGGTTGGTATTTCCCTGAAAAAGTAAGCATACATTTCCCTTGTTATTTGCTGAATCTAAAACCATTCATGCGCAGGTGTCAGTCATTCTCAAACATACCTAGTCAACGATTTGCTACATGCTTCCACCCTTTCACACTATCAAGGCCACGTAAGAAGGTTGCTCATTGGAAGATATCATGCTAGAAATAGATCGTATTATTCGTCCGCAGGTAAATATCGATGTATATGCTATTTGATTTAAACTTTTTAATTCAGTGCATATTTATCTAGATTGCCAGTGTTTGTAAGATCAGCGGTTTTAAGACAGAACCAAGGTTTTAATTTTTTGGAAGCGTGAAGTTTATTCATGTTCATGTCACAATAGACCCCTAAGCATTATTCTCATAGCATGTCCAAAAACTGAAGGAGCAGTTTTCACAAGAAAATGATGTACTTCCTATTCCTTAGATAAGTTAGAATACAAATGTCTGTCATTGTATTTCTTTTTCTAAAGAAGCACATCATTTTCTTGTGAAAACTGCTCCTCAGTTTTTGGACATGCTAGAGCATGTTTTTTTTGTTTAATAACTTTTCTAGATCTGTTAAGAATTAGTTGTATTTCCTCCAAATGAAGGAACAAGCCAGAGGATGATTTGTGCGAGTGGGCACACTAATTGAAATATCATAATGGTCCATGTGGAATAAATGATTTGTCCAGGGACATATGTCAGTATACGCTGTTATCAGCCTGTTTCTCAACCAAATTTTTTTCCAGTTGTAACTACAGGTAGTATAAAATGCAAGCTATTTTTTTTTTGCCATTCAGATACTTTTTTTTGTGTGGCACTATGTTCTGTGTTTTCCCAAGGACAAGAGATCAAATGTAATAATACAGTGATATAAACAAGCTCGTTGTGAATAACTGATTGTTTATATTGAATCTTTTGGGCGTTCAGGGTTTATCATTATCAGAGATGAGAATACCACTTCTCTCAAGAATCGGTATCTCGCACCAAAGTTCCTATGGGATGTCACTACTCGCACGTTGGAAAGATGGGAAAACATGCCAGAGCAGTTTGATTTGCAGGAAGAAATTCTGGCCCATCATTTGAGGAGTGCTTGTACCTGAAGATTATACCTTAAATCCTATCGTTCTCCCCCTCATCTTTGCTGACAAACGTAAGGAAGACTTTCGGGTGTACAGAAGTTTTGAGATTTTACACAGTATTTTTTTATCACCAACTCTGTCCAGCGTGAGACGACTGAAAAAGCAGAAGACATGACTGGAATCCCTTCAGGAAATTTTTCGGTTCCCAGTCCAGTGCTTTTGGTATAGTGCTGCCAAACCGATAGGTGTAAAGAGGCAAGACAATGCTTCAATTTGTGTAGTTTTACGAATGACTTATAGTTTCGTCCTGTAATTTGCTAACTATGTAAACTAGTTCAGTTTAGGGTTTTTGACAATCTCGAGCTACAGTTACGCAGTGAATGATGAGGCATAGTTCTTTCGTTATCAGTTATCACTCTGTTTCGGATCCAGTCCGTGTGCATGGTTTAACATGTATAGCCCATGTTTGGATTGTGTGCAGAGAGAGGTATGTAAATCTCTTCAATCTGGCTAAACCATCTTGCCAGTGCTAGCTCTTCTCAGAGTGGCTATGGCGGTGGCCTCCTTGGCGGGGTTATCCTCATTTTTGAAAAAAAAAATGACAGGTGGAAGTTGCGGATGCTAAAGCAGCAGAAACAAGCTGGGGAATCGGCAAAATCGTCGGTGGCCATATATCAAGCTATAGCAGCACGAATCTGCTTTGTGAAAGGCAATGGCGCCCCGCAGAAACTGGCTCAGATTTGCGTACTTTTCACACTTTGTCATGCCATGTCTGTGTCTAGAGCACGACCGGCGCGATCTTACTACATAAGGTGGTAGATTCTACCGCCCGGTCGACAATATTTACTTATCTCATCGCATCTCATATTCTCATCTCATCTTGTTGAGCCGGCTAGCAGATATGCAGATCTTCAAAGTTTAAAGCATCCGCAGTAAGTCCAGATGGTGCGGAGTCGGTTTCTCTTTTTCGTAGTGCAACCGATGGAAATGAAAAAAAAAGATGGAACATGCCACATTGGGTAAAGCTGGAGGCATCAGCAATGGGAGACCAACCGCGATTCCCTCTGCACGTGCACACTTATGAGAAGGAAACCACTACGGGAAAGACTCAAAACGCCGACGGCCAGGAACTACGCCGACGCCCCCGACCAGGCTAGTTTAAATCTTTTCTTTTTTCTTTTGGCTACGCCGATGCCGTCGGCGTAGAGTTTTTTGTTTTTTTTGG